>CM073143.1:0-580000 GCA_037039145.1 Fundulus diaphanus | reverse complement strand
CATGTTTGGAAAAATACTTTCTCTTATTTTGTCTGTAATGGGACCACTAATCTCTTTTTTACCATTCTTGAAAATAATAAATGAATCTAAACCAAATGCAACTTTTTAAGCCACTAGTTATCCCGTCAGTTTCCATCAGAGACGTAGTACGCAGCTCCAATGCTGAGGCATCGGTGTTTAGAGATGTTACTTTTAAAACCTCAGAAACTTCTGTGAAGCCCTTAGATTTACTAAAAGCAGGTAACCTGAGAAGACTTGCAGCGGGGAATGGTGACTCGATGAGATACGGAGCCAGCGGGGCTGGAAAAGCACACTTCACATTTTAGTTCACGTCACATTTAGTTCTACTTGATCTGACGCGATACTTCCTGATAAAGGACGGTGAAGTTTGTGGTTTTAACAGGAAAAGGTTCCAGGCCATCTGAGTGCGTTACAGCAGGAGCTCTGCTGTTATCCAGAACCATAGAAATGAACCCTATCCCCCTCAGGGTGGATCCTGTTATCAGATCAGCTGTTTAGATGCTTTCTCCTCTTCAGCATTCTCAACACAGCCACCATTCTCTGTCTAAATAAGACAAAAAACTTTAGCATACACGCGTAACTGGAGAGCTTCTCAGCAACACTTTTAAACCACGATGACGCATCAGTTTGACTTTAATTGGCTGCAAGTTGCCTGCAGGTGTTTAATGGAAACCATGTGAAGCTGATCTGCCAGATAGCAGTGGTCTCCATCGCTTCCTGCCTCTGATGGAGTCTGCGTGAGCCAAGCACAGTGGTGCGTCTTCCCCTCAGCACTCCAGGCCTTATTGACCTTTTACAGCAAACTGGGCCTAATTGTTCTCACCACAAGCTGTTTCCTCACTGCTGGCTTTATGCCTGATGAATGCACAAACCGCCCTCTTCTGGATGGATGTAATTCTGGCTTTAGGCCGGTATTTCTCCAGTCACAAACACAGAACAGCTCTGACAGCGGTGGTTTAGGGTCCAGTTTGACTCTCTACCCAGGGCGGCACACAGCAGGGGGCACAACCAGGACTGAATGCATGAACTGTTTCATCTGGGACGTTATTATCTGTAATAGTTCCCTTCCCTGACAATGGCCGCCCCCTGTGGTGTGTGTAAGGACTGCTGATGAGACTGAAGTGGGATTGGCAGCTAAATTAAAGCTTGTTTTAGTTTTTTCTGCAGTTCAGATCCGCCATATTTAAGCGGGTGAGCTGGATTATTCTACACTGAACTCAGATCCTCTAAACACAAGTTCAGGTTTAAGAAACCTATTTGTGAAAATACCAAAAATGATTTGTTATAGTAATATGTAATATGTGATCAACCACGAAATGGATTATTCCCATATTTTTACACGATATTCTGTTATGTTTAAAACAATTAAACTGCCTCTCACATACTAATGACTATTTGCCCACTTTTAGCTTCTCAGAGTGTCTGTCTGGTACATTCATGCAAAATGCCCATTTTTTACATCGTTGTGTGAATCGACTGCTGCTTCTCTTTTCTTTTTAACTAGAACATCTCATTATTACCTGAATATTATCTATTAACAATTGCACAGCATGTTTCTCCTCCGGTGTACTCTAACCACCAGGCCACCACTGCCCTTAACTTTCACACTATGTTCCGCAATATATTCAGGATCCCGTCTGTTCACGAACACAGTGACACATTTTAGACGCTCTTTGTTAGATTAAGGGTGACCTGGACCTTTGGAAGCTGTAAATATTAAAATGTTCCCATCGACCTGCATCATCCACGCTTCGCTGTGGAAGTGGGCTTCAGGTGCTGTATGTGGGCCCGCTGAGAGGGGGGCCTGCTCAGAACGCCATTGATTCCAGGACCACCACTGCTACCATCCAGTAAATCTACTGGATAAATAAGCATTTATTACTAGATAAATAAGCATTTATTATAAATTTAATATTTTAGTCAGTGGCATGAATCCAGAGAGGAACTGAAAAATGACATCACCTGTCAGAAAAGGAACACCTGGTCGCCTAATTAACTTCACAAATGAACAAGTAAACTGTGGTTTTATCCGACTTGCCTGTGACGTCAGCCAGCTCCGACCAATCAGTGCGTTTTCACAGACACCTTTTTTGGTAATCCGCTTTGGCGATCAGAGCTGTCTGTTCAGCACCACACTGTGCGCGCTCTCTGCGCCAGAAATAGTCCTATTAGCGCGAACAACATTAACTGGCTTACAGTGACAGACTCACACTTGATCGGATTTCCTGCTTTTGGCCCTTGGTCATGGCGCCGCTTTGACAAAACAGCAGGCCCTGCGTTTGGTTAGACCTCCCGCGGACCGAGTTTTACGCAAAGCAACCGAGGAGTTTGTTCGGGTAGATTTCGGACTTTTCCCTCCGTGGGATTATTCCTTCAGACAGAGCGGCGATGTTTTCACTCTTGTGCGGATTTTTATACCTCGGCGCGCTAATAAGCGCTCAGCCGGATGATGGGAAGCGGTACATCTGCCGGGCAGTGCCCATCAGCGGGGACGCCGGCTGCCCTGTGACTTTACTGCCCGATCTGAGCGTCGGGGGTCAGGAAGAGGAACTCCGGAACACCGTCATGCAGCTACGGGAGACGATCCTACAGCAGAAAGAGACGATCTCCAAGCAGCTGGGGACCATCAACGAGCTGACCACCAAGCTGTCCCTCTGCGCCGCGGCCACCACCGACAGGAAGTACGGCAAGGGGGCTTCGTGGGGGAAGGACAAGCAGAACACGATGGGAGACGTCCCCACGGATCCAAACGACTCCATCGACAGCCTGGGGAAAACCATGCAGGGGCTGAAGGAGCGGCTGGAGAACCTGGAGGTAAGGTGGCACCAGCTGCGCAAACCCCGCGGCATGGAGCGCCATGCGTAAAAGTCCGCTGAATTAAGGCCGTTAGTCTCATTTGACTGAGCAACATTACAGATTCTCTCAAAACTACAGAACTAATATTTCTGGGATCTTAAGCAGGGGCGCTTCAAGGCAAAGGGGTGGGCACAGATGGGGCCCCTAATCCAAAGGTTTGGTGCTTTTGGTGCCGTGAGGTTTTATGACGGAGCTTAAAAGTAGGTCAGAATAAAACAGCAGTTCATTTGATCTCAGGTTGTGGAGAACCTGAATGCTGAAAGTCTGTTGAGTGTCCGTTATTTTAAAGAGCTTGAACTGTGTAACCTAAATATGTGACCCTGGTGTAACGTTAGGAAACAGAAAACAGTTCTAGGAATAAATGATTGAAATATAGAACTTCTTCTGGAAGCAGTCCTAATTGGCTTCATTCCTGTTAGGAAAAGCTCAGATGATCCATTCTGGAACTATATCCAGAACATAAGAGCAACAACTTGATATATGGTGATGTAAGGCGTCTCCTGGAAATCCCATGTGGTTTAATGCACCTGCTTATCTTTGTGCACTTCCTGTTTATGATCTCCTGCTGAACTCCTGCTGCAGCAACAGCAAATGAGGGCCAACTTATCCGGCGCCTCGTTCCCGAGCGAGCTCCGGGATCTACTGCAGCGTCGGCTCGGGGAGCTGGAGAAGCAGCTTCTGAAGAAGGTCAGCAGCCTGGAGCAGGAGAAGAGCCAGCTGTCCAACGCCACAGCCGCCTACAGGCTGAAGACGGAGAGCACCCTGAACGCCCTGGTGGAGAGGATCAGCGAGTTGGAGAAAGGTACAGAGGACCCGGAGGTTTCCTCCTCAAGAACCTGCAGGCCAGTCAGAGGTTCATAGTGACTGGTTTTTACGCTCTTTGAACTTCTCCACATTTTGTCCCATTACAGCCACAACAACACCGTGTTTATGTGATGGAGTAAAGGAAGGAGGCAACAGTTGTTTGATAATTTTTAATTACACATAATAAAACAGCCAGACGCTGATGTTTTGGTCCCATCTTCTTTGCATCAAAGCTGAAGCTCAGTTAAACTCAACCTCCCCCTCAGTCTCAGGTTGTCCTGCAGCATCTAGCAGGTTCTCCTCCTGGTTTATCTCCATCCGTCTCCCATCAGCTCTGACCTACTTCCCCCAGCATGATGCTGCCACCACCGTGTTTACCCGCTGTAAACCTCCCTGACCTGTCTGCTCTACATGATCTCGTTTGCTCACTGATGTTGTCCATTTACTAAATGGGGATTTCTGAGAACAATTAGTTGCACAGGAGCTTCCAGGGTAAAGGTTGCTTCCACATTTTGATTTCTAAAAGCCTTTGAAAGACATTTCTCATTTTTCCTCCATGATGTGTTGGTCTGTAGTAAAACTCCTGGCAGTTTGTGGTTGTAACGGGATAAAATGAATATTTCTGCAAAGCAAACTCTGGATCAGGTCAGAAGGAAAGTGAATGGTAATAGCTGAGGGAACCATGAGTAGAAACGGCCGTCACAGTTCAGCTATAATCAGATGAGAGTGATGAACTTTGTGAATCCTGATGTTTCCTGAACTAGCCCGACCCTTCCTGCTCTCATCTCTCTTCTCCTCTAAACCAGGAGGCGGAGACTTTAAGTCTCCCGAGCAGTTTAAGCTGTCCCTCCCTCAGAGGACCAACTACCTGTATGGCCGCATCACCAAGACGCTGCCGGAGATGTACGCCTTCACGCTCTGCATGTGGATCAAGTCCAGCGCCAGCCCTGGGGTAGGAACGCCGTTCTCCTACGGCGTTCCGGGCCAAGCCAATGAGATCGTGCTGATAGAGTGGGGCAACAACCCCATCGAGCTGCTCATCAACGACAAGGCAAGTCCGTGCGCCGCTGCTGCATAAGACGGCAGAATAAAAAGAACAAATAAAAAGTAACTTGTTGCTTTGCTGCAGGTCGCCCAGCTGCCTCTGGAAGTTCGGGATGGAAAGTGGCACCACATCTGCATCTCCTGGACCACGCGGGACGGCCAGTGGGAGGCCTACCAGGACGGGGAGAAGCTGGGGACGGGGGACAACCTGGCAGCCTGGCACCCCATCAAAGCTGGGGGGGTCATCATCCTGGGACAGGAGCAGGTGACGGCACCCAGTCCCTGTGATCCTGATAGCTGCGGTCAGGACCAGAACCATCAGAACGTCTTCCTGCCTCTGGCGCAGCATGTTTCATTTAGGGCGTAACTTTAAAGACCGATACTAGCTGGGTGCAGGGTAGCTGGTTCCTCTAAGATCAGAGGAACGGGATGTTAGAGAGCGTTTTAAATTTTAAGATCATAATAATAATAATAATACATTTTATTTAAAAGGCGCCTTTCTGGACACTCAAGGTCACCGTACAGAAGGGTAAAAAACAGAATGTCAGAAACAAAAAATGAAAACAAAAAACATTTAAAAAATACCGAGACTGGGACAGGGAAATTGATAATTAAAGAGAATAGGCAGTCTTAAACAGATGAGTTTTGAGTTGTGATTTAAAATGGAGAAGTGAGTCCGTGTTTCTAAGTAGGGGTGGTAGAGAGTTCCAGAGGGGGGGGGGGCAGAGCGGCTGAATGCTCTGCTCCCCATGGTGGTGAGACGGGCGGAAGGGACAGACAGGTGTAAAGCAGATGAGGATCTAAGAGCACGGGAGGGGGTGGGAATGTGCAGGAGGCCTGACAGATATGGGGGGGCAAAGTGGTGAAGGGCCTTGAATGTCACCATGATAAATTTGTGTTGAATGCGGAACTGCACGGGGAGCCAGTGGAGCTGTTGGAGGACCGGGGTGATGTGGTGGATAGAGGGAGTTCTTGTTATGATGCGAGCAGCTGAGTTCTGGACCAGTTGTAGTTTATGGAGTGATTTCTGAGGAAGGCCGAAGAGGAGAGAGTTGCAGTAATCCAGTCGGGAGGTGACAAGGCTGTGAAGTATGGCAGCAGTGTGTGGGGAAAGGGAGGGACGGAGGCGGTGGATGTTTCTTAAGTGAAAGTAGGCAGACTGGGTAATGTTATTGATATAGGATTCAAAGATCCCAAAGATCAGACAAAGAAAGGTGGAGGACTGGAGGTGGAGTCTTCTGATCTAAACCTGATCTAAACCTGATCTAAATCTGATCTAAATCTGATCTAAACCTCATCTAAACCTGATCTAAATCTGATCTAAACCTCATCTAAACCTGATCTAAATCTGATCTAAACCTGATCTAAATCTGATCTAAACCGGATCTAAATCTGATTTAAATCTGATCTAAACCTGATCTAAATCTGATCTAAATCTGATCTAAACCTGATCTATACCTGATCTAAATCTGATCTAAACCGGATCTAAATCTGATCTAAACCTGATTTAAAGCTGATCTAAATCTGATCTAAACCAGATCTAAATCTGATCTAAATCTGATCCAAACCTGATCGAAATCTGATCTAAACCGGATCTAAATATGATCTAAACCTGATCTAAATCTGATCTAAATCTGATCTAAACCGGATCTAAATCTGATCTAAACCTGATCTAAACCTGATCTAAATCTGATCTAAACCTGATCTATACCTGATCTAAACCTGATCTATACCTGATCTAGATCTGATCTAAACCAGATCTAAATCTGATCTAAACCTGATCTAAACCTGATCTATACCTGATCTAAATCTGTTCTAAACCGGATCTAAACCTGATCTAAATCTGATCTAACCCTGATCTAAATCTGATCTAAACCAGATCTAAATATGATCCAAATCTGATCTAAATCTGATCTAAACCTGATCTATACCAGATCTAAACCTGATCTAAATCTGATCTAATTCCTGACAGTTTCTTCATGTTTTGCTCTCATCTGAGCAGAGTTAATAACCTCTGTGAGAACTGGACCTGTGCTGGACCTGACACACAACCAGAGCAATGGACCTTTAGGACGAGGTTATTTAAGGACTTCCTCACCCCTCTCTCCTCACCTTGTAGATATAATAACCTTTGCTTGTGCTGCTGCTGACCTTGCTCTTTCTGACCCTCAGGACGTGGTCGGCGGGCGTTTTGATGCTGGACAAGCTTTTGTGGGCGAGCTGAGCCAGGTGAACATCTGGGACCGCGTCCTGAAGCCTGTGGAGATCCAGTCCATGGCAAACTGCAGCTCCTACCTGGCCGGTAACGTCATCTCCTGGCTGTCGAGCAATGTCGAGGTTTTTGGGAGGGGGGCATCCAAGCGCCCCCTGGAGATATGCCAGGAGCGGCTGCCCAATTTCTAGAGCGTGATCAGGCGGCCCCTGGCTTTACTGTTTCTGTCCGTCCAACAAAAGCCATCCACTAGACCCACTTCTCGTACTCCGAGAGCTCCGGCCCTCCAGGACTTAACTGACCATCAGCAGCAAGAATGTGACGTTTATTTTGAGCTCATATGATGACCCTGTAAAGCTGTTTCCCAGGGTTCAATATAACATCCATCCATGATCCATACCGGCTTCTCCATGCCGGGTCGAGGGGGTCCGGGGCCCAGCGGTCGCTGGCTGAGGTACAACACGAGTCAAGTCTGAACTTATTCCTCTCTCTGAGCCACACAGGAGCCAAATTTAACAGGTTCAAACACACCTCCACTAAGATTTGTTTAAACGCTCCTTAGAAAAAAAACAGTCTCTCTCTCTCCATCATCATCATCGTCTGGATACTGGACCGCTCCTCCGATCAGAGAAGGCAGACAATCCCCCAGAGAGCAGAGCCGCTCTGTAAGCTGAACGCTTTATCCATGTCCAGTCCGGGTACGGGTACGGGTTTGGATCGTGGTTCTGTTTCAAGGTAGGGAAGTCGCTTAGGATGTTCCAGAGAACAACCCAGGAACCACCAAGGTCCAAACCCGTTCTAAACTGGGAGATGTGATAAAACCAGAGTTTCTGTCCTTAACGAAGCAAAATTAACGCAACATGGGACCAGAGGGCGCTTAGAAGGTTTGAAGCTTCTTGCATGGACCAACTGAACCAAACATGTCCTGAAGAATGTTTCATGTTTGGACCAGATAAGGTTGAGTTATTAATAACAATTACACACGGTACGCCTGGAGGAATGAAGGTAAAGGCACGGTGGTGGCAGCATCATGCTATGGGCCTGATTTGCTGCCGGTGGTACAGGTGAGGGGAACAACGTGGATTTGTCACACTGTGTTGTTGTTGAGGCAGGAAGTAGGCAGAACCCGTCTGAGGTGGACAGAGGGAGAACCAGGAGAACCGGGAGAATAGCGGTACCAGAACAGGGAACCACAGCGACTGGAGAACATGGGATTAAATAGTGAGGATCACTGGAAACCTGCTTAGCGGGTTCTGGGTCAGGAAGACAAACTTAGATGAGCTCCAGCAGTTCTAATAAGAACGGCATCGGATCTTCTGCCAGAGGAGCGGCTGTTTTCCTGGAGTTTATTAACGGATTTATCCAGATATCAGTGGGTGGGTGTTTGGGAATCTGAGACCGTATGTATACTTGTGAACCTGAGAAAACCCACATTAAATTCAAACGTGTTATTTTGAAAATCCTATTATCTGAAGAAAGTGCAACTAAATGCTGAAAAGTCCAAAATGAATCTGACATTGATAAAAACAAAGGGAACGCCGTGGCGCCGGCTGGGTGGTCCCTGAGGTCCTCCGGGGGTCGACGTGTCCCCCCCTCCAGCCTCAGGTGGGCCTGCTGCTGGTGGTAAAAGTCTGCCTGATGCAACATCCCTCGTTAATCTGTGAACGGGCCCAGAGGCCGACGGTTCCACGCCTCCACACCCTGTGATGCTTAAAGGAACTCCTTCTGCGGCGGCGCTCCAGCCCTGGTAGTAATGAGTCTGCCCCAGTGCTCTTCTTCTGGCCTTCTCCACTCAAACTTTCTGACTGTCTGTAAATGACCCGACCCTATGCTGTGTTACACTGTAGAAAATATAAACCCATAAAGAGCTTTAAAGCCGTTTGTTCTGAATGTAAATTGGTGTAAATTAGATTATTCTAGTCTGTCAGTGTTAGCGAAGCCCACCTCGTCTCATGGCCTTCCCGTTAATGTTTAAGTGCCATTAAATGTTGTTTTTTACATGCTTTGATGTCACATAAGGAGAACATGAAGGAAATAAATGTTGCAAAATGACTTTCCAGCGGCTTCGTCTGACTGTTTCTCACTTCAAAGCGAGTGTCCGCTGCTGAGCAGGCCGTGGCAGGATAAAGCGGGTCTGGTCTCCTGCACCTGTTAAGCTGGTGAAGCAGGTGTGACGCGGGTCGTTAAGAACACGGGTTGCCTGGGATCTTCAGGCTCAGCTGGCTCGGCTCAAACAACAGGTGCTCCGTGTGGCATTAGCAACGCTTACCCGATGAAAGGCCTTGAGGTCCGGCGGGAAGCTGCCCTCCGTGGCGCCGCCAGAAGCTGAAACGTTTCGATGAATTCATCTCCTGATGACGCTGCCTCCATGGTGGTGTGGAGCAGCGGCTCCATCACTGGACAAACTAGCTCTGGAGACTCTGAATGCAGAGGAGAAGAGACCCTGCAACCCAGCAGGGCTCAGCAGCTCCAGAGGACGGAGGGACCTGCCTGCTGTCCTGGAGGTCCGTCTTTCTTCTCTTGGTCTCAGATCTTCTGGTGAGAGATGGTGAGACAGAAGGTGGCCACCGAGCTGTGGACTTTGTTGATTCTTTGAATCTGAGTTTTATTCCAGTCCTCCCTATTGTCTGCTTGTGTGAAGCATCGTGTGGCGTTTACCTCAAACCTTTAGGGTCCAATAAACCAACCAGGAGGAGGAACCAACAGCAGAACATCACCACGACAGCGTGGATACTCCTTAGAGAGCGGTTAGCAACATGCTAACACGTGTTACTAAAACTAGTTCCCACACTGATGGGTTTGTAGTTGGGTTGTTTTATAAAATTAACTACCTGCTGCCTTAGTCACTGTTGAGGACCACCATCACTTTGATTACTGCCCACTGCAGACAGGATACTGACGTCTAAGAAGTACTCAGCTGAACCCAGTTTACCAATATTAAACGGCCCTTTGAGGCTCATTGTTTAAACATGAACGGCACCATAAATTTATTATACCCATGTGAATGTCAACCTGAGCACTCTGACTCAATAATCTGTCATCAACATTTAATTACTGCACAGCACACCTTCCACTCGTAGCTTAACGACTTTATTTTTTAATCTAGACACACGGAGGCACTAATTCATCTTAATTTAACAGGATGAGCCTGGTCATGCACACAGTAGCTTCATATATAGACATTCAGAGCAGAACAGGGAGCGTAAACAGGAAGTGGTCCCATGGCTCATGACGGCGGCGTGATGGTTAAGAGGAGTACTGGGGGCCGCGCTGCAGGAGGAGACGCTCCCTCTCTCCTTTCTCCACGGAGGAGAAGGTAACCACGACTTCATTTTCACCTCCAGCGTCCCGGTCCTTCAGAAACGCAGCGTTACTGGAGGCAGCGACCTGCATTACAGGATGGACCAGACGTCAGGTGCAGCAGCACATGGTTTATAGCCAGAGAGATTTAGCTGAATATAAAGAACAACCTTTAATTCATATGAGCTCAGTAAGTGGTTGCCTAGTTACTCCATGGTTTTCTAGCTGTGATCTCGTTAGTGAAACCGTCAGTGTGACAGTGAGCTGGAGAGAAAATCTCCATTAACGTAACCAACATGTTCAGGTTGGTAGATTCATTATAGCTCAACTTCCTCAGGACCTTTTAGCACTAAAACGACTTAAACTGCTGCACTACTAAACACCACTACTACCTATACTGTAGTACACTACAACACAACCATATACAACTATATGCTATGTACTATAAACTCTATACTCTATATACTATATACTATATATTTGTCATGATTTGAGTTATTGGTCTTAGTATTAGTCTAGTTTTATTTTGGGTTTCTATCTCAGGTTTGGTCTTTGTGCTTATTTATGTTCCGGATTGGTTTAGTTTAGTTTCTGTCCCCTTCCACTTATTTTCTGTCACCTTGTTTCCTCCTTCAGCCACCTGCCTTCCCCTGATGACCTCCACCTGTTCTGGCTAATTAGCTCACTCTGCTCACCTTTGTTCTCCTGCCTATGTAAGCCTGCCTCCTCTGCCACTTCCCTGCCAGAACGTCTCTATCCTCACGGTGTGAACTTCCAGCCATTCGTTACTCTGCCGGTCTGTGACCTGGTCTCTGCTTCACGGTACCGAGCCGGCCCGGTTCCTGTTCCTGTTTTGCCTGCCTGGTTATCGGACCTGGTCTGTCACTGGACCTCGTATTCGGTTTGTTCTGGGATTGTCTGCCGTTGAGCCCGACCCAAGCCTGTCCGTAAGTTGCCGGGCCTGCCAACCCCTGTGCTTCTGAGTTGCCAGTTTCCCGGATTCTGTGTTGGACTGTTGGTGTCCCCAGTCTGGACTGAGACTCTGCGTCTCCCTCAGACAAGTTCCCCGGTGTGTGTCTGCTCCCTGCAGCTTATCCCTGTTTCCCCTCTGGACTCACCGAAGCCTGTTTGTTTGATTCATTCTCATCCTTTATTTTGTCCATCTGCCTAATAAACCTTGTCAACTCATCCCCTATATACACTATAAACTATATATTATAAACTACATACCATAAACTAAATACCATAAACTATATCAAAGCATGCTGTCCTACACCGTACTACATTATGTTTTACTTTTCTCTAAATTGTCTGTTTTTAATTCTGTCTGATGCAACATTTTTTTAAATAGTCTTTGTGGATGCTGATTACATAAGATGTTTCACATGTAATGTTTTGTTACTGTTATTTATTTATCAGTAATCTCAATGTCGACTTTCCTGGATAATAAAGCTTTAATAAAAACCCACTATGCGCTATAATCATATCCAGAGAATTAGAATCTGCGTCTAATGAGGCTTGATGGTAACTTTCTGAAACTTAAAGCAGATAAACATGTCAGCAATATTCTAATTCACTGAATGATTGCTACACCAGGCACACATATAAGCACGTCTCTTTGATTAGGGCCAGTTTTTAATGATAGGCAGATGGAGGGACACACATGGTTCAGTGTGACGACATGTCGTGTTTCTGGGGTACCTGGGATGCATTTTGTTTCCAGGGGCGACAGGCGACGACTAGAATAAAGGAGAAAGTGGCAGCGAGAACGGCGGCGCAGGTCAGGATGAACAGCAGCTGGGTGTGATCTGCAGAGAGCCAGGAACCAGCGTGAGAGACGGACACACATCCAAGCAAAATGGTTTCAACTTTCCACAACGGTGGCATCAACCTGACGTCTCGATAGGAAGCTGAAGTCTGAGGCACAAAGTATAAACCATTCCTGTGACAAGAGTTTGTTAATTACTCTATTACTGAAACAGGAAAGAAAGCTAGCTTTGTGAAGATCTTACACATTAAAGGGACATTTATGGCACATTTTTCAGATGTGAAGGGACTTTGTAACATTTTGCAGGAGTTGTGGTTTTGGTGAGATGGTGAAAGAAAGTCTTGGATCTGCTGGTCTGTCTGACTCGGTTCCTTTACATCATTCAGCATTCCTCTCAGCTCAGAGCAGCAAGTTTGCAAAGAAATCTCTGTCCTCCTGGATGACACGGTTTAATGGATCCCAGCGGGAACGAATCCATTGAGCACAGCCGACATGTGAGGACCAGCCAGACGGGCCTCACTCTGGGAATGTGGAGCAACAAAACCCAACGTTGCTGCAGATCAGTAGAAACACAATCAAAGTTCCTCCATCAGAGTCCTTAGTGCTGGGATGGGAGAGTTAGGAAGAGTTAGAGGCATTAATGTGCGTTATACTGTTAGTCTGATCGCCTCTGAGGAAAGGCCTTCATCACTATGGACTTAGACGTGGCTGATGCGCTGCACAGGGGCATGAAACGACATTTTCTTCTTGACATTGTCGACTGAAGCTTGTTTGGTTTGTTGGTCGCTCACCGTTTCTCCGAACGTAGAGGCTGAAGGAGGTCTGCAGCTTGCTGATGTCGTTGCGGACGCTGATGTCCAGGCAGTGGAGGCCGGTGGAGGTGAAGGTGTGGTTCAGCTCCAGGGTGTTTTCATACAGCATGGTCAGCGTGCAGCCGGCCGTCACGTCAGGAAGGCAGCTGGTCAGGAACCGCCAGCACACCCACATGGGAGGGCTGGACACACGAAGGACAACGGGCTCGTTAACTCGGCTTAGTTCTGCTGACATTGGTCCAGACCTGCGTTAGACAAGACTGACGGTGGAGCGTTTACCTCCCATCAACGTGGAACGCCAGGCTGGAGCCCTGGGACACCGTGTAGTCTGCCGGCCCCGCCAGCTCAATGTTCTTGATGGCATCTGAAAAGATCATTTTAGTCAACTTATTGTTTCAAAGGCCAGCTTGGGCCCAGAGAGGAGCTCCTAAAGCAGCAGAGCCAGACAATTCAGTTCAAACTAGAAGATTTTAGCGGTCTAAACGGATCTGATGGTCTGCATCGCCCCATGTCCACAGCAGACCCTCCTCCTGGACACTCTGATGTTCTCACACCCCTAAAACATTTCTACAACATATGATGCTACAGAAAACTTTTATTTGCATTTTAAGTGACGGTCTAACTCAGCATGGAGCCTGATAGCTAAAGGATCTGCCTCCCATTCTACTTTTAGAGACTCTAGGAACCACCAGCAGACCTGCAGTCTGAGAGTGAAGTGCTCTGTTAGGAACATACGGGGTAATCAGAGCTCTGATATATGATGGAGCTTGGTTATTAAGGGCTTTATACGTTAGAAGAAGAATTTTAAATTCTATTCTTGATTTAACAGGAAGCCCTAACGCTAAGAAGTTTATTTTTTGACTCAAAGTTGACATTTATGAGCTCACAGAAACAACTGCATTTCAACGTATTCATCAAATTTTTTAGGAAATTAAAAGGTCCAGTTTAA
Source organism: Fundulus diaphanus (assembly GCA_037039145.1). NCBI lineage: Eukaryota > Metazoa > Chordata > Actinopteri > Cyprinodontiformes > Fundulidae > Fundulus > Fundulus diaphanus. The sequence goes on along the minus strand of CM073143.1, from coordinate 566,234 downwards.
TTAATTAAATCATATGAAAGTCTACAAACCAAGCACTTGGACATCCTTGGAGTAGACCCCAGTAATGGGAGGTGCATACTGGGGCATGTTGGCTCCTACTTTCAGCCGCAGGGTGTAGTTTCCTGACTGGGGGTAAAGGTAGCGGACCACCGGCTCGCTCCCCTTGATCACTTCTCTGCACCAGAGACAAGAATAAACACAGATCCAGAGCTTCGAGACACAGAGAACCGAGCCGAGTTTTACCCGTTGCCCAGATCCCAGGTGTAGGTGAACTTGGCGGCGCTGAAACTCCTCTGAGGGTCGAAGAACTCGAACATGGTCTCTGTGGGAACATCTGATGCCAGTTCTCCCGTGTTTCTCACGTAGGTGGCGTTGCCCTCCGTCTGATAGAAGACCAGCTTCCCGGCTACATTCTCTGGTGAAAACATACAAACATTTCCAGCAGAAAAACAGGGAATATTTGCTGCTGAAGACATCTGGATTCGCTGGAGGACATACCCAGATCTGTGAGAGGGTCCGCAGATCCAGCCATGGCTGGAAGAACCATCAAAAGATGCAGCAGCATCCATGGAGGGTGCTCTCTGTGTGCACACATCCAAAGGCTTAAACTGGATCTCTGGAAGAGAAACACCGTAATATGTCCCAGAAGTCTGCTTTACCTGTCCATGTTTGCTGGTCCTCTCCTTCAAGCAGCTCGGCAGTCTGACAGTGGACGCTGTCAGCGGGACGGATGCGAGGGACTGAGTGGGTGATGGGGCTACCTCTGGCCTTTGAGCCTCAGAGCATGCTAATGCGAGCCGTAAAAGCCTGAAATTGTGAGCATGCGTTTCTAGTCATGAGGCAGAGCAAAAACAAACAGCTTTTGAAGGAGGCTCTGAGACAGGTCACGCTCTTTTCCTGATGTGGGACGCTCCCTCAGATGCTTAATTACTGTTGATCTAATGTTCGCCTTTGAAGGAGAGTTGAGAGCTAAATGCTCATCTGAGGAGCTGCAGCATCAACAGCCTCAGGAGGATAGCAGCCGCTTGCTCTTCCAGGTTTCCCAGTTTGTCATTTCCAACAGCTGAGGTGTGCAGAATCCACCCATTTTAAATTCACGCCGTAAACCAGAAGCTTTAGCAGGATAGAAATGATCCTGCTTGATCCAGCAGCGTTAAAAACAAAGGTTTCCTTCAGTTAGAGAGCCAGACATGGTTCTGAAAACCACGTCTCATGTCCAGGACCTGAAACCATGAGAGCGCTGATGATTTATCAGGAAGGCGCTCCGCTCGGGTCAACCTGAGCTGACTCCATGAAACAAGCGGAGCGTTTTAACTCAGCAGAGCTTGTTCAGACTGAGGAGGGTCAGTGTTTCTGTTAGATGTGCTACACTTTACCTGAAGAGCATAAGACCTGTCATAAACATGACATTACACCTGTCAGCATGTTTATAATTCATAGAAACGGATGGTTTCTCTGTTTTTAAGATGGTTTTGTAAAGCGCTATGTATGTTTAATGCATTATTATTTTTATTATTATTATTATTATACTTGTTGCCATTAAGTGTCATTCGGTAAAGTCTGACACTTTTAACGCAAAGTTGACATTGTTTAAAATGTCTTTATTGAGATTAAGAAATCATAACCCATCATAAACATGTCATAACTGCTCTGATTATAAACCTTTAAAAAGTTATTTAGATGAATGTGTTAACATATTACACTGTGATTGGTCTAAACTTTAATATTTTCCCTTTACTCAAGTAAAGTTGAACAAGTAGGAGTAGTTGTTAAGATGTAATTAGGTGTTATTATACTGACAAAGTAAACTATTGTCTCTGTTAATGTCTTGATACCATCACTTAAGAATATACAGGATTAATTAATACTACGTGTTGTATTAATTAATGTTTCTGGATAGAAGTGAGTCTGTAGCACCTGGATCCACCTGCAGGTGTTTGTGAGAGTGAACTTGTGTCTGTGAGGTTCATCCATGAGAAAAATGCTCAGTAGTGGTTCTGAGGAGCCAAAGACCCCCAGAGCACCGAGGCAGACGCTGGGGAACCAGAACCCCAGACGCCCAGAGGGACCCCCAGAGTAAAGGAGCCCAAGAGGGACTAACACAGGGAAAGCTGCCCCCCTCCCCCCCATCCCAGGGAAGAGGAGAGACGGCCTCCAGGAAACCCCCCACCAGCCACAACGCTGAAGCCCCCGGGAGCCGAGGGGACAAACCCGTGAGCTCCGCCGGCAGCCAGCTACACCGGAGCGGATCCAGCTGTGGGCCCCAGAGACCCGGGGCCCCGACAGACCACACCAACCAACCTACCCGGTCCGTACTCCGGTCCTAACCCCCCACCTCGACCCACAGGCCCACCCACCTGGTGATGGGGCCGCCATGAACTGTTCAACCCCCCCAAAAGCAAAAGCTCCTGCACCAGCTGGTCGGACCAGGAAGACCCAAAGCAACCTGCTGTTAAACACGGCGGAGGACCTGTGGTGCTGTGGGCCATTTCTGCCTCTCCCGGGAACCTTGTCGGAGGGCATGTCATTATAAACACAACAGCGAGCAGAGAACACTGGCCTTTAATGAGTTCTGTACTCAGTTTTCCACTTATCTACCAACCAGAGCGGCTCCTGGTTTGTTCTCAACATCTCATGTTAGGGGGCTGCACAGTGGCGCAGTGGCCTTGCAGCAAGAAGGTTCTGGGTTCAAATCCAGCCCTGGGTCTTTCTGCATGGAGTCTGCATGTTCTCCCTGTGCATGTGTGGGTTTTCTCCGGGTACTCTGGCTTCCTCCCACAGTCCAAAAACATGAGGTTAGGTAAATTGGCCTCTCTGAATTGTCCTTAGGTGTGAATGGTTGTTTGTCCTGTTTGTCTCTGTGTTGCCCTGCGACAGACTGGTGACCTGTCCAGGTGAACCGCCTCTCACCCAGTGAACGCTGGAGATAGACACCAGCACCCCCGCGACCCCATGAGGGATTAAGCAGGTCAGAAAACGGATGGATGGACCCCCCATGTTAGGTTTTCTGCTGCTGGATTAGGTCGCCCCCATCAGGCCACAGAAGCACCAACATGTTTAAACCTTTGCAGCTTCATCAGATTTCTTCAGTCCTTCAGGTCCTTTCTACACATAACTGAGTACAACATATTTTACACCCAAGCTCAACATATTCTAGCATTTTAACTCATCTGATCTTTCATTTAAAGCATTTCCTGCTCTGCTCTGACATTTAACAGTGTTAGATTTTCTCTGAGCATAAAGACCGTTTACAGGATTGTGAAAAACTATTTGCCTCCTTACTGAATTCTTCAGTTTTTGCTTTTTTTGTCTCACTTAAATGTTTCTGATCAAACAAATATGGATCTCAGATTAAAATAACCTGAGTAAAAGCAATTAGCAGGTTTCAAATGAAGTTAAATTAATCATCCCAAGCAAGCTGCTCAGTGTGGCAAAGGCCTGGTTGCCTTAATGCCAGTCAGTCCAGTTAAATCATGGATAGACTGATTAACTACATCCTTTGAAAAGTTATGTTTGGTTTCAACAGATTACTCCCAGACCGGCAGAATCAAGAAACTACATAAATAGAAGCTGCCTGACAGCATGAAGTAGGCGAAAAGATGCTCAACAGCAGCAGATCATGCCCTGAGCTAAAGAAATCCAAGAACAGATGAGAAACTAACTAAAAGGGTCCCAGGTCCATTTCTAAGGCTTTGGGACTCCAGAACCACAGTGAGAACCATTAGCCATGTGTGGAGAAAACCTGAAACACTGGAGAACCTTCCCAGGAGAGGCGGACCCACCAGAATTACTCCATCGTCTCATCCAGGAGGTCCCAGAACAACATCTAGAGCTCTAAACCTCCCTGCCTCAGCCAAGGTCAGAGGTCACCATTCAACAACAGGAAATGCTGACCACTGCTGATCCAAAAGAACACAAAGGATTCATGATCATCTAGACTTCTGGGAAAGTATTCTGTGGACTGACGAGATAAAAGTGGACCTTATTGGAAGGTTGGTGTTACATCTGGAGTGAATGTAGGGGCGCTGACACAACGATCCAATAAAAACACGACTGGACACACATGAAGACCTTTTAATTATTACCTTCATGCAAAAACACACCAAACAGAAACCCAAACATGGTGTAATTTCCCTGCCATGCCACTAGTAGGCGGTATGTTCTGTGAAACATGCTACAGACCCTCCCTGCTTAAAACTAAATACGCGTCCAGCGGCTGCTTCAGGTGGCTCTGAATCCTCAAACCAACAGCGTGGCTTTAACCTGCCCAGCATCGGTTGCTGTGCACGTTGACTTCCACTGACTGCAGGCTCACTGCACATGTCCAGGGCTTCCCCACACACACCCAGGCTCTCCAGGATGTTGTGGATCCTTTCACTCTGGAAGCCGTTTGCTAATCACGCTGCTGTGGTGTCGACCTACAGCAGAAACAACACAAAACTCTTCTGTTTTCACCAAACCACATGTGCTCAGGGCCCCAGGCATCATTTCACAACCAGAACATCTACAATCAAGCATGGTAAACGTTGAAGAGCTGAAGCCCCAGCGCTTGTGGGAGTCGTGCCCTGGCTTGACCCACAGGCCTCCCCATTAAAAATCATCATTCATGATTAAAATTCAATTGTGACTAACCCCAAGCACAATAATGTCCCTTATTTACCTGGTTTGGATCACAAAAACGCTTATGAAATTGACCTGCTTACCTGGTGGGCAGCTTTCCATTGAAACCCACATACTTACCTTTAAAGTGCTTAAATCCTAGTTTGGATCTGCTCTAAAAATCAATGTATGGTATTTTTGCCCTAAACCTAAACATTTTATTTTTTATTCCTCACCCTGAGCCCTATATTCTTATTTTTGTGTTCTGGGGGCGGGGCTTGAGCTGCTTTTACAATGGAGGCTGACATGGCAGGCCAGTCTGAGTGCAGGAACAGAACATGGGGCGCCTAAACCTAAATTCAGTCGCAGTGGATGAAGAAACCCACAAACAATAATTTTATGCACAAGAAAAGGACCTGATGAAACGTAGTTGACTTGTGCAATCTAAGCAACTTACTTAAGAAGGGTAAAACTAACTAGTAGCCCCTGACTGAACACCGGTTGAGCCCCGCTTGACTCCACTTTGAGCGCCACCTGGTGGCGGAGACCAATCAGCACATTCACAAACAGCAACGCATCACCTATGGACAGTTTTTTTTATTTGAGACAGAATTCCATCAACTAAAAAAAAAAGTGATCGAGAAAATTACAAGAAGATCACAATCAAGACAAGCATATTAATCTGTATGAGCACCAACGCCACCTTACATATCTATATATGAACTTGAACATAAATAGGAACTACTAATAAAAACAAACAAATAATAATTCCATTTTATAAACCTGCAAGTATAACCTCAGATGTGACCTTGATTAGATTGTTTTTTTTATATATATAGATCTCTCTCTAAAACAATATTTAAAACAAAGTTTTATAGCTTAAGGCTTTGGTCTTGTGGACTTTAAATTATTCCATCTATGCATATGTCCCTCCATATGTAGAGACACATTAGTATATTGTTGGATGGTGAAACACCAACGGTAACTAAATGCACCAACAGCGGACTATTCCACTGTCCCTGCTGCACTTACAAGGCTGCAAAGCCAGTGATGGACGACCGTATGAAAGACCATTCCTCAGTAAACTGAGTGGCTAAGTTCTGTTCTGTTCCATTATGAAAGCTTTTTATTTGTGGTTCCAACCTCCTTCCTTATTCAGTTTCAAATTTGCTCCAAGTGTTTATGCATGCTTTTAAAAAGTTGATGGTACTTTTATTTACCAGTAAGTACTCTTTGTTCAGACACATTGCTGAAAGCCTGTCTGATGAATATACATGTGTTGATTGTGATTTTCTTGTAATTTTGTCGATCACTTTTCTTTTCGTTGGTGGAATTGTCTGTCTGAAAAAAATCCTAAAAAAAAAGAAAACTGGCCATAGCATTGCTGCATTGCTGTTTGCGAATGTGCTGAATGGTCTCCGCCACCAGATAGCGCCCCAAGTGGAGTCAAGAGGGGCTCAACGTTAAGCCACGCCCCGATCAGCGGTCTGCAGTCAGGGATACTTGATCAGAACACTAATAGGGGGTTTTCAGTGACGTCACTGGCCAGCTTCCGGTCCGCCATCTTGGGTGGCATATTATCATATCATATCGCGAATGGATAAGTACGCCAGCACGCTAGAGCCACCAGATAAGGACGTATATCTGAGGAAATGTTCCGTGATCGACCATATGGACCCCTATGCCCTCCACGGTGCCTTGTTTAGCCGTAATCCAGATGATTGGCCAAATGTAGAGCACGGCGACATAGTGCATTACCTGGTGTTCGGTGAAAACCCTCTGCACACTCTTGAGGAAATGAGAGCTTACAAGGGTCTAGAGGCTCACAACCAGTTCACATCTGGTTGTGTACGAGATGTAGAAGTTATGTACATGAAGGAAATCGCCATCATACGTGGACGGGTGAGTTTTAATAAGATGGTAAAAATGTAAACAATCCGACGCAAATGCGACGAAAATACGTCGCATGCTTCTGCGGTGGCTGACGGCCGGCGGTGCGCGAAGGCGCTTGGCTGCAGGGCCGATCGACGCCGCTCGCGGCTTTAATTATTTAAGCAGAACAATGACCAGTGCAAAATTAAGTTGTATTTACCGTATTTACGCCGGCAAAAGCCTACCGGCGTAACCCGGAAGTAGCGCGGACGTCACTGTCCATATCGGACGTCTTCGGCTACCTTTTTTGTGGTGTGAGCGCCTATACTTCAGAACAGTTCTGAAGCTACAAGTCCTTTGAGTCTCATGTGCAGTTTACGAATGGATGGGTTCAGGAGCTGCAGATCATAAAGCCAGCAAACAGTGGGAACACAGCAACTCGTACAAAGGTAAGCTGTGCTCAGACGGGCTCTGGCACATGCTAAGTTAGTAGCTGCTAACCGTTAGTGCTAACAACCACTCACGCATGTAATGTACTCTTAACTAGCTGCTATGTGTTTCAAAGGTTTAGAACACACTCTCATTGACATCGGGATACTGTGGAAAGTTATGTTCGGTCGTCTTACAGCCGCGATCCAAGCGAGCCGACGACTCTTCGTTATCTCTGACACTTGTTCTCCGTGGTTGCGCCTCCAGGCAGGAAAGCGGTGGAAAATTAACCCGTTTCTATGTTTTTCCCATGGCGATCATGTGTTGCGCTGTTACAGCCCACAATACAGCAACGGTTTACATGTTTTAAATACTTAACAGTTAATTACCTGTGACAAAGTGAGCACCGCAGACTCTGGCGTATTCCAGCTTAACACCGTCCAAATCGGACCTGGATATCCGTGTCAGCCATAGGTGACGGCGTTGTTCAGAGAGCTGTTTTGTTTTTTCACATTGATTCACTATCACGGCTGGTAGGCGATAGAAAGAGCGTTGTTCTCCACCTCCACGGGCCGTGCAACCAACCATTAAACACGTTTTCCCCATTGTTCACTTTCAATACTGCCTAAGGCGTCACACAATGCAGGTCAACGGTGCGAAACGACTGCCACCCAATATGGCGGACGCGCTGAGTAGTCACGTGAGCGTGACGTCACCTGAAAACCCCCTATTACATGTTCAAATAAGAATCTCTACTTTGCATTCTAACAAAGGAGAAATAAAATATTTATATAGAGGAGATCAACTTAACTTGTGCAAGGCAAAGGAAAATAAATAAATAAATGAACAGGCATTTACATTAAAACCAGTGGAAGCATACAAACCAATGTCCAAAAGTATAAATACCTATAACAAATGTATTTAAGGATTTAAAATCAACACTTTACAGAGACAGACCCATTTCAGCAATGAGACAATTTCTTGTATCATGTTAACTTTTGCATTTTGTTGAGTCAAAGCACCAGAAATTGACGTCACTACAATTTTTTGTATATGTCCATATATGTTGGCTAACAAAGTTAGAGGAATTCCCATTATCGTGCTAATATTGACCATGTCAGATATATCCTTCGCAATGTCATTCTTGTATGTTAATATTTGATTTATATTAAAAGGTGTTATATTTTCTATTTTAGTGCTCAACCAAATATGCAGTTTCTGCCAAAAAATGCAGTACTTGGGTTGCATCGTGACGTTACTTCCGCTTTAAGAAGCGTTACTACTGGTACTTCCGGTCCCCGGCTCCCTGATAGAGAAGCAATCATAGACATAATATAAGAGTAGACGCGTCGTTGGGCGGGTTCTGCCTCTGCTGCGATGCGTCAGAGCGTCCGCCATGTTGAATGTGGCAAATCTGCAGTTACTCAGTCACTTAAACAGTATCAGAGGGACTTTAATCTCTGAATATACTTTGTATTCGTAGTATTTTTTTTGTAATATTACAAGTTTATTTTCGTATCCCTTTAGCTTCATTCTCCTGAATTTATTCTCCTAAAGAATAAAAATATTTAAAATAATCTAACCTGGCCCTATTACTCCAGGAGTGAAATAATTCTGCAAACTGTGATTATTCTGGAAATGTTCCCCCTTAATTTTCATAATATGGTGTTTTTATCATAACATTATCACTTTTGTGTTTGTTTGTTTATTTTTACTTTATTGACCTAGGACTTTTTTTCCTCATATTATTAATTTTACCTCTTTAATACTCACCCAAAAAGTCTGTTCCTAAAGGTTCACATGTGACATGTTTTTATGAAATAATGAAGACCACAATGTTTAGATTTACCAGATTGATCTATAAATTATATTGATTTATAAATTATATAAGTGATCACCTGCCAATTTTTGTTACTTTTGATAGTCAATTAAAGAGAAAGAAGGAGAAGATCGGGTGCAGATTTATAAGAACAAGAATGATGCTATAAATAAGTTTAGGAATGACAAGTAGAGAGACGTTTACGTGGAAGATGTTTATGCTGCTTATAATGCTTTTTATTTAAAATTTATAAAACACACTGATAAACAATGTGTTACACAAACAGAGGAAAAGAGAAAAGCATGTATATGAAGGGGATTGGTGAATGCATGTAAAAAGAAAAATAAACTTTAGAGAATCAAATATATAAAAAAAGTAGGTTTTAATAATAAGACAGGCTAAGAAGGATTATAATAATACATTGTTAGTTTTTAATGGAAATAATATTAAAGGAACATGGGATATTGTGAATAAAGTAATGGGTAATAAATCAGCATCTACAGCCCTGCCTGATAATTTCATTAACAATAATACGACGTTGCATGATATGAATGAGGCAGCCAATAAATTTAATCATTTCTTGTAAATGTGGGGCCAAATCTGGCAGATAGCATTAAGTTGCATGAAACTTCATTACAGGAAGGGTGGAGAGGAGATAGTAAAGTATTGCAGTCAATGGTTTTTATGTCTATTGTTTCTAAATTAAAGAATAAGGCTTCCACTGATGGGATAGACATGGTTATATAAAGAAATGATTGTATTATTAAACCCCTCTGTTGTATTTTTACAACCATGCTTTTAGAAAGGGGATATATCCTGATGGAATGAAGATAATTCATCATCCCTGTTCCCAAGAAGCCAAGGACCACAGGACTTAATGACTTTAGACCCGTCGCTCTGACCTCTGTGGTTATGAAGTCCTTTGAGCGCCTTGTGCTTTCACACCTTAAAGAAATCACTGATCCCCTCCTGGACCCCCTACAGTTTGCCTACAGAGCCAACAGGTCTGCAGACGACGCTGTCAGCCTGGCCCTCCACCACATCCTCCATCACCTGGACTCTGCAGGAACCTACGCCAGGATCCTGTTTGTGGATTTCAGCTCTGCCTTCAGCACCATCATCCCAGCTCTGCTTCAGGAGAAGCTCTCCCAGCTGAATGTGCCTGACTCCACCTGCAGGTGGATCACAGACTTCCTGTCTGACAGGAAGCAGCAGGTGAAGCTGGGAAAACATGACTCTGACTCCCAGCTCATCAGCACTGGTTCCCCCCAGGGCTGTGTTCTTTCTCCTCTGCTCTTCTCCCTGTACACCAACAGCTGCACCTCCAGTCATCAGTCTGTCAAGCTCCTGAAGTTCTGGACGACACCACTCTCATGGGACTCATCTCTGATGGTGACGAGTCCGCCTACAGGTGGGAGGCTGACCATCTGGTGACCTGGTGCAGGGAGAACAACCTGGAGCTCAACGCTGTAAAAACAGTGGAGATGGTTGTGGACTTCAGGAAGAACTCAGCCCCAGCTACCCCCATCACCCTCTGTGACTCCACCATGGACACTGTGGAGTCTTTCCGCTTCCTGGGAACTATCATCTCCCAGGACCTAAAGTGGGAGCTGAACATCAACTCCCTCACCAAGAAAGCCCAGCAGAGGATGGACTTCCTGCTGAAGGCAGCTGAAGAAATTCAGCCTGCCAAGGATAATGATGGTGCAGTTCTACTCCTCCATCATTGAGTCCATCCTCACCTCCTCCATCACCATCTGGTACGCTGGTGCCACCGCTAAGGACAAGGGCAGACTGCAGCGTGTCATCAGGTCTGCAGAGAAGGTGATTGGCTGCAATCTTCCATCTCTCCAGGACCTGTAGCCTCCAGGACTCTGAGGCGTGCAGGAAGATTGTAGCTGATCCCTTCATCCCAGTCACAGACATTTCAGTCACTTCCCTCTGGCAGGAGGCTGCGGTCCATCAGGACCAGAACCTCACGCCACAAGAACAGTTTCTTCCATCTGCTACCGGCCTTATCAACAAGGCCAAGAGCCGTAGTGACACTGGACACTGCCTCTCTCCCCCGTTCAGGACTTACAAACACTGCGTTACATTAACGCACAGTTTACTGAGTGTATATAGCTTCTGTTTATATATCCTTTTTATTTTATTTTATTTTATTTTATTTTGTCTGCACCATCAACACCAAGTCAAATTCCTTGTAAGTACAAACCTACTTAGCAATAAACTTGATTCTGATTCTGATTACAGAAGTTATTCCACGATTTAAAGCAGGAGAAAAGCAAAGCGTCAATCATTATAGATCGGTTTCCTTACTTTCACAGTTCTCAAAAGCTTTTGTTCATAAGTTAGATAATTTTTTAGAAAAGTATCAGCTGCTAAGTGAAAGCCAGAATGGCTTTAGACAACAACGGTCCACAGCGACAGCCTTAATGAATATTACTGAAGAAATAATAAAAGCAAAATATGAAAATAAATGTACAATAGGGTGTTTATTGATTTGAGAAAGGCAGAATATTGTGCAGTTAACTCATTGTGATATATTTAACTTCTGCGTGGAAGTCTGGGGGAACACATAAGTCTGGAGAACTGTAACAATTATACACAAAGTTGGTTATGAAGAACTCACCAGTACATTATTTTTTAAATCCAGAATACTAAAGCTTGAAGATTTTGTTACGTTTCAAACACTAATAATTATGTTTAAAGCAAGATGTAGAAATTTACCAGAATAAATAAAATAACAACTTTTCCACTTAGAAAATTAGTTTAGTAGGAGAAAATATAATTTTAAACACCAGTTTGCACGTGCAACACTTAAACAGACGTGTCCTTCAGTTATTGGGGTAAAACTGTGGAATTCACTTCATGAAGATCTCAGAAGTTGTAACAGTATTTGTCAATTTAAGTATATGTATGAACAAAGTATATTTAGTCAGTATTAATATGTAGAGGTTAATTTTAGTTTTTTCTGAATATGTATTGGGTTTATGCTCGCGCCCCCAGCCCGATCGACCCTTAGAGCCAATCTTTATCCCGAAGTTACAGATCTGACTGGCCCACCTTCCTGATGGTCCTTTTCTTGTGCATAAAATTATTCTTTGTGGGTTTCTTCATCCACTGCGACTGAATTTAGGTTTAGGCGCCCCATGTTCTGTTCCTGCACTCAGACTGGCCTGCCATGTCAGCCTCCATTGTAAAAGCTGCTCAAGCCCCGCCCCCAGAATACAAAAATAAGAATATAGGGCTCAGGGTGAGGAATAAAAACTAAAATGTTTAGGTTAAGGGCAAGAACAAACGGTCAGCAGGTCAATTTCATAAGAATTTTGTGATCCAAACCAGGTGAATAAGGGACATTATTGTGTTTCGGGTTAGTCCCAAATTAAATTTTAATCACGAATGATGATTTTTAGTGGGGAGGCCTGTGGGTCAAGCCAGGGGTCAAGCCAGGGCACGGCTCTGGCCTGGTAAGGTTTAGAAGAAAAGAGAACCTGCTGGCTTTTGTTATTAGTCTCATATTAAAACATGTCTGAGGATCTGAAACATGAAGGTGAGACAAAAGGAGAAAGAATGCAGAGGTCTGTAGTTCAGCTGAACGTGACCAACGCTGCCTTCAGGACAGCGCCCCCTGCTGGAACACCCCCACTCACTGCACGTCCTGTGGCGCCCTCTGCCGGTGCGTCACAGCATTGCATGGAAACTGGGTGAACAATGACAATGCGTCATGATTTGAGGTGTTTCATTTCACCTGTTGGCGACTTTAATGAGCGTGACGCTGCCGTTACGTCACTGGAAACACCCCTTCCCGCGCGCGTCCTGCGCGCTCCCGCGACCCTAAGCGCACCCGGAGGACTGTGGGTGTCAGTGAGCCAATCAGCCGGTCCGCCAGCGGTGCTCCGCGTCTCTCTGCCCACATGCACGGAACCGAGGTCGGTACTGGGAGCTTTGATTGGGACCAGGAAGACAGCAGCTGGATCAGAGAAGCGCGTCCGGGGCTTTGTTGCTCTGTCTGAGTTAGTTTTCCTCCCTGGAAGCTGCTGCTGAGGGAAGAGCTGCCGTCATGTCTCGGACGCCCGAAGGTGTGAGCAAGCTCACGGAAAGCACCTACAAGGTGGGAGAGGTGCACCTGAAACACCTGAAGCTGCTAGGCTAGTTTCTGTCCGCTGTTTGTTTAATTGTTAATTTTCCTGCTGATGTGACGTTTAATTAAAGTGCTGGTTTTACGCTGAGAGCTCGGTGCTGGTCCACATGCAGCCCTGCAGTCTGCATGGTGGCCAGGAGAACCAACCTGCTCCCTTACCGCCTCCAAACTGATCTTAATGAACATGGCAGAGATCTGGATCTCATGTGTGGGAAGCCGGCTGACAGGACAGCCGGCCCAAGGCAGAAGCAAACTGAGCTGCTGATGCTTTGGACCCTAGAAAAGTCACCATGTGTTAAATCTGCCAGATTTTGAGCAGAACCAGGCCGTCGGTGCCTCTGGGTGAGACTAGCAAACTAAACGAGCACATCGGATAAAAGCTGTGGGCTTTAATTAACGATGTGCCCAAGAAAGGATGACTGATTTAACTGTAGCTTATTATTAAGGCAGGTTATTTCTAAAGTTTCAGTATTAGTGAACCCACAGGAGTTAAAGGTATTAATGGTGCTTTGGAGGCTGGTGGGCTTACCAGGAAGAGGCACCATTAAATCATTTATCCTGGGTGAGCTCCTGTTGAGCATGATTAGAGTCTCTGTGATGGAAACTGTACCTGGTGTAAAGTGTCGGTGGTTAGAAGATAAACAGAAAAATGTGCGAGTCTTCCTGTAGCTGGGAGAGAGATGGATGGAAACCCAGGAACCAGTCTGTGGCTCACCTGCCCTCATAGTTCTGGTCGGGGTGTGGCTCCAGAGATGGGGCAGGGCGGGCCGGCGTTAAATCACTCTGTCGCTGTAAATAGCTGCGGCTCTGTGGGACTTTGACCTTGTGGGGATTTTACAGCATAGAGGTCAGGTTAAAGATTGAAGCGCTTTATTATCGACACGTGATGATATTTATGGAGCAACAGCAGAAACGGTTGAACTTGGATTTCAGTTTTCCAGCCAGCCAGAACAACCGGGGCCTGTTAGTCTTTTCATCCCAGATGTTTACCAGGAAGAGAAAGCGAAAGCAGCTGGTTGTGACGGTTTGGCTGCTGGGAATATCTGTGCTTTAGGCCTTTGTGTCACAGTAAGCCCTGCTCTGTCTCCCCAGAATGTGATGGAGCAGTTCAACCCGGCCCTGAGGAACCTGGTCAACCTGGGGAAGAGCTACGAGAAGTCAGTCGCAGGTGAAGCAGCTGCAGATGCCTCGGCTGCACCCCGATGACAGGGGATTACATCCTAAACCTTCTTTTCTCTTGCAGCGATGACTCTGGCTGGAAAAGCCTATTTCAGTGCCGTGTCAAAGATCGGAGAGCATGCGATCGTGTCTCCCATGTCCAGGGAGATCGGTGAGTTGTTGCTACTTTCAGGTCGCCTGCAGTGAGGGAAGCGTGTGTTTTATGCGTGGCTGTCATGATGCTGCAGCTCTTCTAGAGATGAATTTGACTTCCAGCAAAGGGACGGCCCTGTTTCCTCCCCTCACCAGTAAATCTGCGTGGAAAGGTAATGGCAGACGTCGCAGATGCAGGTCTGAGGATGATGACTCATCTGGTTGGACAGAGACGGAGGGGGAAATATCCCCGACGAGCTCAAACGATGCAGCTTCGCTCAGCTTGGTGCTGATTCTGTGACAGAGCAGAGCTGCTTTAGACGCCCGGCGCTCTGAGACGACCAGTTACTGAGCTGGGGTCGCCAAACTATTAATTATTAATAATAATAATTAACAATAATAGGTACTGGCAAAAGTAATCACACCCCTACATGTTATCCACGTTTTCTCAACCCTAAATAAAATCCAGTCACTTCTAGAAATCCTTTAATCAAGAACCAGAGTCCAGCTCTGGGTCCAACTGCAGAGGTTCTGGTCTAAAATGAACAACCAGCATGGAGACCCAGGAACCAGCAGACGGCTCAGGGAGGAGGTTCTGGTCCAGTTTACAGCAGGTCAGGTTCTACAGAACCTCCCAGAGTACTGATCACCATGTGGACCTGGAGAGAGGATGGACCACCTGCAGACCTACCAGGACATGGACGTCCACCTGGACTGACAGGCTGGACCAGGAGAGCGTTGATCAGAGAAGCAGGTTCTGTTAAGCATTTACTCAGTGGGACTGAATATTAATTTAGCACTAATTAGAAAATAAGGATTTTAAAACTGCGCACCTCGTTCTTCCACTTTTCTGCTTTGTGGTGGTCCGTCCCGTAATAGAAGTCTGTGGTTCTGCTCACTGCGATGTGAAGAACAGTTCTGCTGCTAGAATCCTGCTCAGCAGAAACTGCGGGGCGGGGGGGTCGAGCGGGTCAGCTCCAGCGCTCATTTAGAAATGATTCATGAGCGAGCATGAAGCGGGCTTTTAGTTGCTGCTTGACAGAAGGTCATAGATGGGACCGCCAGTGACAATCTGAACATTTGCATGGCGGGTCATGGACACTCACACAATATAGGTCCTGAGTTCTACTCAGAACCAGACCAGGGCGCTGTGACCACCACCTCGTTAGCAGGGAAGGACACCAACAGCCGTAAGAAAGCCAGTATTAGCCTCAGCATGCATGTAACACCGGACGGCGCCATCTTTGTTTGTGAGTGAGGCGCACGCAGGTTACAGGTGCTCTGACATCATCGTTTCAGAAAAGATACGACTCGCACATTGACACGCAAACACAAAACCAGCGTTTTGAAATTCATCCGCTCTTCGACCCGTTTCCAGCAGTGATCATTGCGGTCTTCCAAAAACCCGGGATCAGAGAAACGGCTCAGAGAGCAGCGGGTTCTGGTGCTGCAGTCAGGGCAGAGGGCTTAGGTTGGCCAAATGACCAGAACAACGAGCTAATCTGGACGCTAACTCGTTGATTACCACTGACTCTGGGAGGGTGGCATTAAGCGCTTTACGTGATATGAGACATTCCTGTCTGCGTTGGGAAACATGATCAGGTTTGCTCAGCCACACCTTGCAGGAACAACGGCCGTGTTGCTGTGCTGAATAAAATGTTTCGTTGCTGAACACCTGAGACGTGACTGATGGCAGCTTTAGTTCAGGAACTACAGGTCCATCTCAAAATATTAGCATATTGTGATAAAGTTAATTATTTTCTATAATGTAATGATAAAACTTGAACATTCATATATTTTAGATTCATTGCACACTAACTGAAATATTTCAGGTCTTTTATTGTCTTAATACGGATGATTTTGGCATACAGCTCATGAAAACTCACAAAATTAGCATATCATGAAAAGGGTCTCTAAACGAGCTATGAACCTAATCATCTGAATCAACAAATTAACTCTAAACACCTGCAGAAGATTCCTGAGGCCTTTAAAACTCCCAGCCTGGTTCATCACTCAAAACCCCAATCATGGGTAAGACTGCCGACCTGACTGCTGTCCAGAAGGCCATCATTGACACCTTCAAGCAAGAGGGTGTGACACAGAAAGATATTTCTGAACCAATAGGCTGGCGGCACCTCAGCGGACCCCTGGAGTCTGATCCAGGATCTGCAGTCTGCATACAGACTCCACCACCTTCATCCAGCCTGGCCTGTGTTCCTCCATCACTGGGGGGTTCGGATCATCCCCAGAACAGAACCGGTCCAAACTAAAGCAACCAGTCCGGTCTGAGAGAGGATCCTCAGGGCGGACCTTCACTCCATCTAGAACCAGAACAGGTCCAGGGTCAGGAGAAGGTCAGCTAACATCTCTGCAGAGCCACACATCCTGGACACCACCTGTTTGGACCTTAACCTCCAGGTGGCGCTGAGGAGCGCTGTCTGCTGACACCAGCCTCCATGGAGACAGGTTCTGCCCCCAGGCTGGTTCTGATGGACCCAATGTTCACCAGCAGCTACACAGCTACCACAACCTTCCTCTTTTCTCCTCAGTCAGCTCACGTCGGCGGCCACTGGCCTCCTGTCCCAGAACCACGCTGGAGTTCTGAGCTCCTCAGGGCGACCCGTTCTGTCACAGATGTCTGGTGCTGGATTTTATACACCTGTGGCCTGGAGGTGATTAGACATGAAAGCAAATTATAAAATGGTTGTCGCTGATATTTGCTGGTTGGGACTCTGACGGTCTGCTCAGTCAGCTACTTAACAGAGAAGCTCCCAGCCGGCTGTAGTTTAGAGCAACGTTGCTGTAATGAGCATTACTCTCCACACCATCTGCATTTTATTGGGACCAGAAATATTCCTAATTTCTTTTTTTACCAAGGAAAATGTTTAGATGGCTGCCAGGCAGTGTGCAGCAACCAGTGGGGGAGGGGCAGCGCTATGTTGCATATAGCTGGAGATCCCAGGACCTGTTAAGGGTTTGAATGTTGGGGTGAGTTGGAGGTTTAGACGTCCTGTGGGAGATTTCTTTCACTCTTTAAAATGGGAAAGAGGAGAGAACTGGGCAGTTAAGAACAAGTAGAGAAAAGACAAAACATTTTCAACGCCTGCTTTATAATTTGTTTTACAAACGGACAAAAGGACAAAAGGAAATTTATCTTTGAATAATTCAGTAAAACGAAATTTAAAGCTGAAGAAAATACATTTTAAACTCTTAAACCGTAGTTTTCAAAATATAATTTCTAGGGAGGAATAAGTTAGCACACCCCCACATTTAAAAAGCCCTTCAGGTGAATCAGCTCAGGTGGAGATGATATCATGACTCAGCAGGTTTGTCCTGTCTAAACCTCAGACATCCGGTCTGGTGCTCCTGACTGTAGAAGTGAGCTGAACACCATGGCGAGGTCCAAAGACCAGCCTGAGGCCTTCAGAGAGAAGACTGGAGCAGCTTCTGGTTCTGGTCGGGGTTTAGAGATCTGAACTCAGCCGTTGCTCTGGATGGAAACTAGTCTGCAGGTGGAGGACATTCAGAGCATCTGCCTACATCTCCACATCTGCCATAGCAAGTTCCCCCTGAAAGCAGACCCCAGATGCTGAGGAAGTCTCTAGAAAGTCCTCCTGGGCCCAGCAGCAGGTTCTTCTTAGACTTAGACTTAGACTTAGACATCTTTATTTGTCATTTTGTATGTACAGAGTGCATTCAGAACGAAATTTCGTTGCATACAGCTTGTAAATTACAGTATAAAGTGCAGCAGTGATTAAAAAGTAAACAATTGAAATGTAAACAAACAGTGTGCGATCACAGTGTACAGGAGAATATATAAAACCATTTGTATGTGCAGAAATGATGGTGCAAAAAGGCATTTAGCATTTAGAAACTACAAGTTCGGCAGCATTTGTAATGCTAGATAGAGATGCAGTGATGCAAATGTGCGAATGTTGTGCAGAGTCTATAGTTTATAGTTCAGCAGTTCAACAGTCTGATGGCAACAGGGAAAAAGCTTTTGCAGAACCTGGTGGACCTGCAGCGGATGCTGCGGAACCTCTTCCCAGAGGTCAGCAGGGAGAACAGTCCATGGTGGGGGTGTGAGGGGTCCCTGATGATGTTACGGGACACACATCGCTGAGATGAAATGTCTTTTATGGAGGGAAGAGGAGCCCTGATGATCCCTTCTGCTGTCCTCACCACTCTCCTCACGTTCTTCTAGTCGGAGTCACTGCAGCCTCCACACCACACAGACAGACAGCTGGTCAGAATGCTCTCTATGGTGCTTCTGTAGAAAGTCGTGAGGATGGGCGGGGGCAGGTGGGCTCTCTTCATCCTCCACAGGAAGTACAGTCGCTTCTGTGCCCTCTTCACCAGTGACGTGGTGTTCACAGTCCAGGTGAGGTTGTCCGTGATGTGCACCCCCAGGAACTTGGTGCTGCTGACCACCTCCACAGCTGAGTTGTTGATGAGCAGTGGAGCATGGTGAGGCCGGTTCTTCCTGAAGTCGACGATGATCTCCTTCGTCTTCTCCACGTTCAGGATCAGGCTGTTGTCTCTGCACCAGCCCACCAGCTGCTCCACCTCCTCTCTGTAGTCCTGGTCGTTGTCGTCTCTGATCAGGCCCACCACCGTTGTGTCGTCTGCAAACTTCACGATGTGATTGGTGGTGAACCTGGGGACGCAGCCATGTGTCATCCGAGTGAACAGCAGGGGGCTCAGGACGCAGCCCTGAGGGGAGCCCATGCTGAGGGTGATGACATCAGAGGTGTTCTGTCCGACCCGGACTGACTCAGGTCTGTTGGTGAGAAAGTCTAGCAGCCAGTTGTGAAGAGGTGTGCTGAAGCCCAGATGTTCCAGTTTTCCTACCAGGTGCTGTGGGATGATGGTGTTAAACGCTGAACTGAAGTCCAGGAACAGCATCCGCACGTGCGTGTTCTTCTCCTCCAGGTGTGCCAGGCTCAGGTGAAGAGCGGAGGAGATGGCGTCCTCAGTGGAGCGGTTCCGTCGGTAGGCAAACTGGAACGGGTCGAGTGTAGATGGGAGACTGGAGACGATGTGTTCCTTTACCAGCCTTTCAAAGCACTTCATCATGATGGGAGTCAGTGCAACAGGCCGGTAGTCATTGAAACAGGTGACTTGAGGTTTCTTTGGCACCGGAATGATGGAGGCAGACTTGAAGCATGCTGGCACTATGGCTTGGTCCAGCGAGGTGTTAAAAATGTCTGTGAGGACACCAGCCAGCTGACCTGCACACTCCTTGAGCACCCGCCCAGGTATGTTGTCAGGACCTGGGGCCTTCCGCGGGTTGACTCTCCTCAGAGTCTTCCACACGTCGGCGGTGTCAAGGCAGAGGACCTCCTCTTCCTGATGGGGAACAGCTTTCACTGCTGGTGTGCTGTTTAGTGCCTCAAACCTCCCAAAGAAGTTATTTAGTCCATTTAGGAAGTCAGCATCAACTTCACCCACCGGGGGGGAGGGGGTGTTGTATTCAGTGATCGCCCGTATGCCTTTCCACATGCTCCTGGTGTTGCTTGCTCCTGGATTTTCTGACTGTGGTTCTGC
The DNA here is from genome assembly GCA_037039145.1 of Fundulus diaphanus. Lineage (NCBI taxonomy): Eukaryota > Metazoa > Chordata > Actinopteri > Cyprinodontiformes > Fundulidae > Fundulus > Fundulus diaphanus. Next base: position 546,513 of record CM073143.1, on the reverse strand, counting down.
TTCGCTAACCTGATGGCACGGTTCAGGTTGGCTCTCGCTGTTCTCAGTGCCTCCTTGTCACCAGACTTGAAGGCTGAGTTCTGCTTTTAGCGCTTGACGGACCTCCGCAGTAATCCAGGGTCGTTGGTTGGCGCGGGTGATGATGGTCTTAGTGGATGTTGATGATGTGACTTTTATGTGTTTTATACATGTTTCATCGTTTCTACCCGAGTTTCTTTTTATGGTTTCTTAAAGTTCAGGGCCGGTTTTCACAAAGAGCCCTCAGACTAAAAGCAGCTGTTAGTGATGTGATTTTAGCAAAAATCTTAGAATTTCTCCAATTCTTAGATTTTTCCTACAATTTTACCTCGGTGGGATAAAAGTTATTCACAAAGACTCCGAATCTTTGCCATAAAATGTTAGGAGCACAGAGAGAGCTGATTGGCTGATTCTCCGCCTGAACGGAGAGCGCCGATTGGCTGATTCTCCGCCTGAACAGTGGAGGAAATGAGCTCAGAAACTTCTTTAACAGCCATACAATTATAATATATAGATAAGATAAACTTTATCGTCCCATAGAGGGAACTTGGTTTCAGAGGCCAGATGGGTTAAAGGTGCGGCTTTAGTGACGCAATATTGTTGAGGATAAATAAATAGTTTAGAAATTTACCAACATATATATATATATATATATATATATATATATATATATATATATATATATATATATATATATATATATATATATATATAAATAAGAGACAAGGCAAATGTATTAATAAAGCACATTTCAGGACAAAGACGAGACAAAGTTAGCATGATTAAAACATAGGAAAATAAAAACAGTTGGATTAAAATAAAACACGGAAAAATGGAAACTAAAAGCAAACATTAATGATTTTGAAACAGTTGGACTACAAACTTGAACTAAAGAGGTGATAAGGTATTTTCTGTATTTCATGATGATGTCAGTAGCCTAAATGGTCGTCTGGACTCTCCTGTGTGATGATCTCCTGGCTTTGATCGCTGCAGCCATTCTCACCAGGCTGCTGTGTAAAAGCTCCAAGACGCTCAGAGAAAAAGATGCATTGATCTGCAGCAACACGCTTCAGAGTCCGTGTATCTGCACCGTGATCCAAGGACCAGTTTACCTTTCAACGCTCCTCCATTCTCCTCCCAGAGCCGTGCGCTGGGCAGCGCCGCTGTTCATGTCGTTCTGCTAAATCCAGCCGCTTTATACCAGCAGCCATCCCAGTAAAACGCTGACAGGAGAGAGCGCGTTGGTATAAAATAGATAAAGTAGTAAAATGACTGGCGAGTAAAAATAAATAAGCAAATCAAAATAATTATGAGGATGTAAATAAGTGACATTTTGATGCTGTGTGAAAATTAATTTTTAAGCTTCATCATCATGAAACACATTTCTTCACCCAGTGTCTCTCCTCTGATCACTGGGAGAGCATTTGTTTTTATTTTACTTCCTGTACTATCAACCAATCACAGCTCTTAGAAGATAGCATCACACCTAGCAACGGGTCAGCGCACCTAGCAACGGGCTCGATCGCAGCTCCTCACTCAGATAATAATGTCAGAGCGATTCAGATGCTGCTCAGAGCGACTCTAGGTAAGGATATTTAGGCTGAGGGCAGCTTTGTGAATCAGGCGCTGGTCTTTAATTTCCACATTTTAATTCATTTTTATTAATCAGTTTTAATCGGTCGGTCACCCCCCAGATGTTTCATCTTGACTCAGAGGAGGCGGACATGTTCTGCCACACGCCAACAACAAGGAAGCGTGTCAGGAGATGACTAATAATCTGATCAAAGGTCCGATTGAGCTGACTCTGGTTCTGATAAGCAGAAGGAACATGCTCAGAGAGGCGGGGTTTGTCCCAAAGGCTCCCCCCGCGCCTAAATCCCAGCAGCTGTTCAGAGGCGTTGCACTTCCTGTTATAAAACCCAACCAACAAGTTCAGGTTCTGCAGCTGCTGAGACGATGGCTTCAGTCATGGATGAACTCACCTGGATCGCAGGACAAACCCAGATTCTGATCATATCTGCAGCGTGCATCAACCTGTCTCACAAACATCCCAGCAGAAGTTTATTTGTGAAATCTTTCAAAGGAAACTAGATTATCTTGATGAGAGATGAGAAGAAGAACTGCTCCTTGTTCTCCAACCCGATGGAGTCTCCTGAGGTCCTGCGTGTCTGTGAAAACACGGCAGGCTGAGAGCGGCGCTCACAGCGTGTGATGAGGTTCAGGAAGTTTCCCTCAGGTGGGTTTTCACGCCTCGTTCGCCCTAAAGGTGAAACCAGCGGCGGCACAACGGCCTCTTTGACCCGCGGACAGCGCGCTGTCTGTTGTTGAGCCCTGCTGCGGCACAAAGGCAGCATTTACCAGCAGCTTCTGGTGACCTTCACCAATGTTGTTCTAGCTGCAGCGCTGAATGCTCGGCTCATTAAAGCCGTTTACTCTGTCAGGTGTCGGCGTGCTGACACGGGCCCAAACGTCACGCCCAGACCCCGCTTGGCCTTTTCTAGGAACGCTGACTCCGTCACGTATGATGCACCGTTAAAACGTCTCTGCAGTTTCCCCACAACATAAACTAATTAACCAGTAAAAGGTCTTTCAGTTTCCACTATTTTAACTAGAAGGCGTCCAGTTTTAGCAACAACTGAAAGACAAAGATTATTAAAGATTAAAGGTGTTTAGTTATATTTTAAAGCTCATTTTACTCCAATGGCTTTAGTAGATCAGATTTAGTTTTTAGCTGTTTTAAATGAGACGGAGACGTAATTTATCAGTTATTATTCGTTGAATCAAAGCTCCGCCTGACTCCCAGTTCAGGAACAACAGGATGACGGTTTTAGCTTCTCAGGGTCCTGCAGAACGTCGGCTGCTCAGAGCGGTTCTGGTACCCAGTTCAACAACCTGTCAGTCTCTGCTGTGTCCTATCAGACCCGTCTGAAGGGGTTCTGGGTTCTGGGTCTGCAGATGCCGGGCAGCTTTATTGCAACAGGCCGCCATCATGAGTCCGGCGTGGCAGACGAGCCTCCGCCAGCAGCTCGCATCAAGATGAAGAACCTTTATTCACAAATCAACCTGTGGCATTAAATTTGAGCTATTACACCTAACAGTTTCCAGTTTGCCTGTTCAAAAGTATTCAGATGCGTTCTGAGTGCAGGGATCAGAGTGAGGAGCTCCATTGCTCTTAGATCTATGACTGCAGATATTTAAGAAATTCTCCATAGTAATCTTAATGTCTCTTAAAAGCCAATTCAGCTCCTTAATCAGATGACAGTTGAACAGCTGCATTCAGAAATTGGGATGCAGAGGAAACATGAGTGATGAAAACTCGGTCCGGCTGGAGGTGTTCTGGGTCGGTCGGTCTCCAGAAGGATCTGCATCATTGGACTTTTGTTGCTCTAGATTTGGGCTCTAATTTCTGAAGGTTCATCATCAGGCTGTCAGTTCTTCCCTGTAAATGCAGACCATAATAGGCATCAACCAGAGTCCGGTTAGGTCGGTTTAAAGAAAAGAAGCAAAGACATCCAGTGTTTCATCTCTGAATGAGTGTTAAGAGGTTCTGATGGTCCGATGATTGGCTAAACTCTGCTTTCTTGCAGGCGTCGTTTTGATGGAGATGGCAGAAAGTCACGTGAAGCTGCACAACGAGCTGGAGGAGAATGTGAGTAGCTTTAAAATCCAATCCATCAATGTCTAACCATGTGCTGGGTTCCTGATCCGGTTCCTGCGATCCTTTTAATGTGAAGGTAGAGAACGTCCTGACAGTTTAGCAGGTGTTTACTTACTAAAGTCTAAAATACGTTACTGATAATTACTAATTTAGCAGCTCTGAGAACCATTGCTGCTTTTCTGCTTAGAAATAAAAACACATTTTTTTGTTTGTTGGATCAGTTGAAGTATTTTAGATTTTAAACCAAACACCAAATGCAGATTTTAGTTCTTTAGTTTATCTCTAGTCCCCAGAGATGCCACGGCAGCTGAATGACGGTAGCCTCTGCTCATGTAGAATATTTTCACGCCTGGAAGCGTGTTTCTCTGAAGCTGCAGGGATCTCAGGGTGGAGGATTGTAGAAACGTCTGGATGTGATTCAGTTCAGTCATGGGCGGTCCTGGTGTTCCTGCTGAGTTTCCTGACAGCGGTGCAGAGGCCTGCTCAGAGGCACGCCGCGTGGTTCTGCGTGCTCCACCGGGTCGCTGAGGTCCGGCCCCTCGCCGTGCAGATGGAGCTTATTCCTGCTAAATCACCTCCTGGTAGATGCAGCCATGTTGGATGAGGCAGCTCAGGGACAGCCTGTCTAGGTGCATCCATGGACTTTAGTTCCCTCTCATTTAGAACAAGTGGTGCAGAAGGTTCTGGAGGAGAGGAGCCGCCCACGACCCGGTTCCTTAAAGGTTAAACCCTTTGAGCTACTCTGAATGTAGACGCTGATATTTTAGATATGCTAACAGCTCAGACATTCAGTCCAAGGAGAAAAAGGTTTAGCCAGACGAGTTAAACATTTTAAACATGCTGGTCATGAAACCTTTAACCTAAACAAGCAGAACCAGTAGCCAGAACCGGTGTGGCCCACCCCGCCTCCCCGCAGGTTGACCTCTGACCTCTGCATCCTCGGAGGTGAACGATGACGGGAAGCTTTCTCTCTTTGCAGTTCAAGAGGTTTCACAGAGAGGTGGTTGTTGAGCTGGAGAAGAAGACGGACATGGATGTGAAGTACATGACGGTACGTGTGGCGGCGCCGTTGATTCAGCGCCTCTCTGAACATCGGCCTCACGTTGTCCACCGTCTGTCTGCAGGCTACCTTCAAGCGCTACCAGCTGGATTATAAGATGAAGCAGGATTCTCTGGACCGCTCCCAGACCGAGCTGAAGAAGCTGAGGAGGAAAAGTCAGGCCAAGCACTCATCCAAGTACGACCTGAAGGAGAACGAGGTGAGCCGTCTCATTCCCTGAGAAGTCCTCTCCAAACGTGGCTCAAACCCCCCCCCCCCCCAGCTGTGGGTTTAACATCTGAACTGAGTTTTATTTAAAGATATTTTACATCTTTATTGTTGCTACTGCTCAGTGACTTTTTGTGTAGACGCCCTGTTATAGATTTATATTCTTAGTTTTATTTATATTTTCACAGTGACACATTATCTGGTTTATTTCCATTTAATTCGGCCTTTTATGAAAACGTAAAGCTTGTAAAGTTGATTTATTTAGCTTTGATCAGTCAGAAAATCTATATTTTTTACATTAAAATAAAAGACAGATGGTCTGTTATTTTTTGTTGTTGTGGTCTCTAGTGTAGAATATATTAAGTTTGTCCCCCCCCCCCCCCCCCCAGAAGCAGAAGCATCCATTAACACCTTTGTCTGCTGGCGTCCGCTTCATGTTGTGCATTTCATGTCTCTGATCATCGCGCGTGAACGGCTGAATTCATCCGTCGTTGCCTGACGGACGGTGCTGCAGCTGAACGGCTGTCTAACAGAAACCCGGTTATTCACCCAGGAGGGTTCTGGGCCTCTCTGCGGGCTCCAGGTTATACATAACAGATAATTACAGAAACGTTCTGTGATAAAACCCAATCTGAGGAGTCCCAGCAGTCGGTTATAGTTTATACTTCCACGTTTTCTGCCGTTCCCACCCAGCTGTCCGCTTTAATGTGTTCATCAGAGTTCAGTGAGATGAAGCAGCAATAAATTTATGAGCTGTTTTCACAGCCGAGCTGCAACCATTTAGGGTGCAGATCTGTTATCAGGACCGCGCCATAAAACGAGCTGTTTGGGTTGGTTCTGTTACTCTAGGATCAGATACGGACCCATCCGGTCCTGTGGATGTTCAACACCACACGATGCGATCAAAAACACGGATTAAAGAGACGAGTTATGTTAAAATAAAGGATGATTTCTATTCTGCTTTAAAACTAATTTAGAAAACAGATAATCATTTGGACTCATTACATAAAAATGTAGAAATCTGATGTTTGTTCTCCAGAATTTTTGGTTGAATTCAGAATAATTATCTAAAACTTTAATATAATTAAAAATGATAAACACAGCTGCAGGACAACTCAAAGTAGAAAAGACCAGAAGTTCTTGAGCCGTGGATGTTGACTTCTGAGCGGTTCCTGCAGAGATGGCGACCTAAACTCTGGGAACAGGTGAACAGGTGAACAGGTTCTCTGATCTTCGCACTAATTACAGCCCCACAGGAACAGGGAACCATATAATACAATTACATTAATATGAAAATAATAACCTGTAATGATTGAAAATCAAGAGTCACAATAAAAATAAGTATTTTTCACTGTAATATTTTGAGAAGAAAAATCCCCTCGCTACGCCGTCAGGCGACAACAAACAGCAACAAAGCTTTTCCGGCCAGCCTTACCGCCTGCTTCCTGAGTCTCATGCTGCGCTCAGACCAAACGCGTTTCACGCATCAGAAAGACGTCCGGCGCCTAAACTTGGACACGTCTGGACGGACGTCTGAGCAAAATGTGGACAGACGCTCGTTGGGAGGAGCTGTTCTTTATCGTCGCTGGTCTCGTGTGTCCAGCGGCAGAGAAGGTGGTTTGGCTTTATTTGCTGATAAGAGAACGTCAGCGCCTCTGTGCTGTTTCTGGGTTTGCCAGATAATTCAGAGAGTTTGGTGAATTTCACCATTTGCTCCAGGAGCTGCGTGCAGGCGAGGGTCTCTGTCAGCGATGGGACCTTCTTTCCCACGGGGAAATACTTCATCACAGAGCTTAGCTTCTCTGCATGAAAACCAGATGCTGCAGACACTCAAATGGCGTTTGGTCTGAACGCACCATTAGAGAGTCAACTACAACTAAGGAGCCTCTAAACCCTGAGTTAACCCTTTAGAAACTCGGTAAATTCTGGGTAAACTCTGAATAAATTCTGAATAAATTCTGGGTAAACTCTGAATAAATTCTGAATAAATTCTGGGTAAACTCTGAATAAACTCTGGGTAAATTCTGAATAAACTCTGAATAAATTCTGGGTAAACTCTGAATAAATTCTGAATAAATTCTGGGTAAACTCAGAATAAATTCTGAATAAATTCTGGGTAAACTCTGAATAAATTCTGAATAAACTCTGAATAAATTCTGAATAAACTCTGAATAAATTCTGAATAAACTCTGGGTAAATTCTGAATAAACTCTGGGCAAACTCTGAATAAACTCTGAATAAACTCTGAGTAAATTCTGAATAAACTCTGAATAAACTCTGAATAAACTCTGGGTAAATTCTGAATAAACTCTGAATAAACTCTGAATAAACTCTGGGTAAATTCTGAATAAACTCTGAATAAATTCTGGGTAAATTCTGAATAAATTCTGAATAAATTCTGGGTAAACTCTGAATAAATTCTGAATAAATTCTGGGTAAACTCTGAATAAACTCTGGGTAAATTCTGAATAAACTCTGAATAAATTCTGGGTAAACTCTGAATAAATTCTGAATAAATTCTGGGTAAACTCAGAATAAATTCTGAATAAATTCTGGGTAAACTCTGAATAAATTCTGAATAAACTCTGAATAAATTCTGAATAAACTCTGAATAAATTCTGAATAAACTCTGGGTAAATTCTGAATAAACTCTGGGCAAACTCTGAATAAACTCTGAATAAACTCTGGGTAAATTCTGAATAAACTCTGAATAAACTGAATAAACTCTGGGTAAATTCTGAATAAACTCTGAATAAACTCTGGGTAAATTCTGAATAAACTCTGAATAAATTCTGGGTAAATTCTGAATAAATTCTGAATAAATTCTGGGTAAACTCTGAATAAATTCTGAATAAACTCTGAATAAATTCTGAATAAACTCTGGGTAAATTCTGAATAAACTCTGGGTAAATTCTGAATAAACTCTGGGCAAACTCTGAATAAACTCTGAATAAATTCTGAATAAACTCTGAATAAATTCTGAATAAACTCTGGGTAAATTCTGAATAAACTCTGGGCAAACTCTGAATAAACTCTGAATAAACTCTGGGTAAATTCTGAATAAACTCTGAATAAACTCTGGGTAAACTCTGAATAAACTCTGAATAAACTCTGGGTAAATTCTGAATAAACTCTGAATAAACTCTGGGTAAATTCTGAATAAACTCTGAATAAATTCTGGGTAAATTCTGAATAAACTCTGAATAAATTCTGGGTAAATTCTGAATAAACTCTGAATAAATTCTGGGTAAACTCTGAATAAATTCTGGGTAAACTCTGAATAAATTCTGGGTAAACTCTGAATAAACTCTGAATAAATTCTGGGTAAATTCTGAATAAATTCTGGGTAAACTCTGAATAAATTCTGGGTAAACTCTGAATAAACTCTGAATAAATTCTGGGTAAACTCTGAATAAATTCTGGGTAAACTCTGAATAAACTCTGAATAAATTCTGGGTAAACTCTGAATAAATTCTGGGTAAACTCTGAATAAACTCTGGGTAAACTCTGAATAAATTTTGGGTAAACTCTGAATAAATTCTGGGTAAACTCTGAATAAACTCTGAATAAATTCTGGGTAAACTCTGAATAAATTCTGGGTAAACTCTGAATAAACTCTGAATAAATTCTGGGTAAACTCTGAATAAATTCTGGGTAAACTCTGAATAAACTCTGGGTAAACCCATAAGGTGTGTTGGAGCAGAACACATCTTAAACATGCAGGTATCTGACTCCTGAGGATTGGAGTTTGTCATCCCGGTTCTGGTCTCTTATCCAAGCCAACAAGCCGACCATTTTAGACCCACTGTTTGGTTAAAACACAATAAACCCAGAAGGTTTGTGCATTTGTAATCAGTCTGTCATTTTTAAAGCTCAGTGGGAACAGAGAAACACGTTTACAAGAAGCCGTCTGATCTGGGTCGAGCTCTGAAACCAGAACCCTTGTCCATCAGTCTCAGCTTCTTCGTTTTCTGGTAAAAATGACACCGCTGGACTGGAAGCCGCCTGCTTTCTACCGAGCGTGTTCCAGGCCTGAGCAAACGGCTAGTAATGAGTTCAGAGCTTCTGGCTCAGAGTCGCAGCGTTTGTTTGCTGTGAAAGTGGGAAATGAAGAGCCTGAATTCAGCCTCCTAGAAAATGAGCTGAAGCGGTCGGTGGAGTCTTCCTCTGAGTGCTTGGAGACCGGCTGCTTTTCCATCACCATGACAATCCGGGGAAAATTGATGAGATGGAGCAGAAAACCCAGATGGGAGGGGTTTTAAAGATGTGCTTCATGCTGCGTCGGGTTGACTGGTTTATCTGCAATATGAAAGGCAGAATGAAATCTCGTTAACTGGCTCTTCTTTGCTCTGAGGTCCAGAAAGCTGCAGGGATCTAAAACTCCTCACCTGAACTCAGCAGTGCCTGGATGTGATGTTTTCACCTGGATTCGTTTCTACTCATGTTGCTGGGTCTGTCAGCATGGTCCTCCAGCTTAAAAGTCCCCAAACTGACAAACGGTGTTTCCAGTGGAGAGCAATAAAGTCAAAGATCAGTTGTTTTTTATTGGGACAGATGAGCTCTGAGCTTCAGACTGACTGTAGATGCAGGACAACAGGAAGCAGTTACTGATTTGAAATATAGCAGAATGTCAGAAAAGCTGAAACAAACTAAATACGCGATAAGATCTTTGCCTAAATGTTATTAATTTGAGTCCATGACCTTCCTGCTGTCCTCCCAATCTCTGCAGTATTTGGAAACCATCTCCTCCCGGCAGATGGACATGCAGAAGTTCATCGCTGAAGGCTGCAGAGAGGCCTTCGTGGAGGAGAAGAGGCGCTTCTGGTTCCTGGCAGAAAAGCACTGCATGTTCTCCTACCAACTCAGCAACTTCCACGACAAGGTAAGGCAGGACAGATGCAACAGATGCGCAGCCAGTTTATGGGCTTCTTATTTTCCGAGTTTCTTTTCCTTCTTCCAGGCCAAAGACATTCTGAGCTGCAGGCTCCCCACCTGGCAGGAAAAATGCAGCAACATCGACAAAGTGCCGGACACGGTAGCAACGATGATAGAGGGCCTGTCCATCAACCCAGATCAATCAGCACAGGTAGAACATCACAGCAAGGTGAGAACATCTGCGTGGATTTGTTCCTCACAGCTATGCAGTAAATGACTATAAATACGTTTGATCTGAACAAGAGGAAAGAAGACCTCCTCTGAACCAGATGTTAAATGTTACAGTAATAAATGTTAATGATTTACTACTTTAAATCAAAGTTGTAGCTAAAGCAGATTTATAAAAGCTCTGGTCAAAAATAATAAGATGGAGGCTCATTGTTTATTTAGAGCAGAAACGCAAAAATCTATTTTTTAATTCAATTAAAGTTTATTTATATAGCACAAATCCACAACATATCATCTCAAGGCTCTTTCCAAAGTGAAATTCCATCAAATCCTCCTGGTTGGTGCCTCAAAGACTCAAACCGCTTCATCACAGAGGGACTAAATGTATATAACATGACATGATATAACAATATAACATGAGAGGAAATATTTTAAACCGCTGAATTAGTCAGGCTATCAGCCTTCTTTCAGCTTGTTGATAGATGGTGTTCAGCAACAGGTAGGGGAGGGGGCTTAGTGCTCCTCTATGCTTCAAGCAGCTGGAGAAAAGTTTTAGCAGCACTTTCGTCCTCATCAGAAGGACTTGAAACCGTAATAATTATAGGGCAGCGCTAGTGCTAGCCTACGCTAACTCGAAGCCTAGCGTTAGCTTAAGTAAAGTAGCTAATTTTACCCCTGGTGATAAAATTGAAAACCCACCGATGACATTATGATACGGGATAACATTACCTTCTCTTAATTTCTCCTGTGGAGCTGAATCAGGAGCTTTTCTAATTCAAAATGGCCGCCTTCTGGTCTCTGAACCAGCAAACCGGATCAGTATGTTTCCTGTAATGTTTGGTTAAAACTCCCCAGCCTTGGTTCTAACAGCTCAAACCAGCCTTAGTGCTGAAGGAAGGAACCCAGCAGTGTTGTGCTTGGAGAACATCTCCACCAGTCTGGGAACCGTCCTGCTGTCACTCACAGGAAACCATGTTTGTGCATCTTTCCGGATTAAAGTCCACCTTAGAGCGTAGGAGGAAGTTACAGCTGCTTAAATTACTGCCCTGACAAGCACTTTGGTTTATCTCATGCAGTCATGTGACCTAAATGCTAAGAAGACCGTGTTTTTCACGTGTTCCCATGAACCAATTCCCTCCTCAGAACAACGTGGGCTCTTTGGTGCCGCCTCCTGCACCGCCGCTGAGGATCAGTCCCCTGGCCAACATGTTTAACCCCGAGCCCAGAGCTCCAGTCAGACCGTCTGCAGACGTCGGCTCAGGTACCCACAGCTGATTTAGGCGCAGACGTGATTCAGAGAACCACTGCTGGCCGAGTCCGTCAGCAAGTCCTCCAGAAATGTCCCACGACTCATTTATCCTTCCTCCTCAGACCAGAGCAGCCTAGCAGAGGGAAGCCTGTCCAGGTCCACATCCATGTCGTCTGATCTCAACGTGGGGAGGAAGTCCAGGGTCAAGACCATCTTTCCCCACACGGCGGGCAACGACGGCACTCTCCTCAGCTTTGACGACGGCGACATCATCACCCTGCTGGTCCACGAGGAGAAGGACGGGTGGCTGTACGGAGAGCTGGAGAAGACTCAGCAGTGAGTGTTTCCTGTCCGCCGTCAGAGGATCTCATGAAGGTGCCGAGGTTCCTCCTCTCTGCGGAGGACGGCGGGAGCTTCAGGAAACGTGTGGAGTTATCCTGATATTTAAAGTTTCATGTAGGTTAGCTGAAATGTGCGTTAGTGAAGGACGTGTGAGATGTGCTTCTAAACAGGAGTATACGTCAGGTCTGGTCACGCAGAACCAGTCAGAACGTTCAGTTCTTTCCAAACCATATTACAATGCTGTCAGCGCATCACACCAGAACCCGGGTCACCGCCGGATCTTCTGGGCAAGCATGGGGGGACAGTGGAGAGGAACCTCCAGCAGAACCCGCCTGAATATGATCAGACGTCCTCCAAGTTGGACCGAAGCTTGAAAGGCAGGTTAACCTGTAGAAGCAATGGGCCAGACGTACTTTCTGCAGAACCAAAGAGTATGTAGAGTTAATGACAGCAACCGCTTATAAAAGAGATTCAGCTAAAGAGAAGCACTGAGCCAGGAGTACTTTCCATGACAAAGACGAATAAAGAGCTAACAAGAAGTTAAAGTTCAACAGCAGAACTGAGCCAGGGAGTGAAAATGGAGAGGTTGCTCTGTTAATGGTACCAACATCTCTGAGTGTTTCATCCGGGAAAGAAAGAGCTTTGAGCAAAGAGTACTTTCTATAGGAAAGAGGAGATTGCACAACGTTAAAGGCAGCAATAGCTCCACCTGTGAATGTTTCCAGGGAGGAGAAACGGCTAATTGTAGAAAGTCCCATAGAAAGTAGAGGCAGGAGTACTTTCTAGGGGAAAGAAGAAGGATGCATAGACTTTAGGGCTGTAAATGTGATTTTGAATTGTTGAGTTTGGATCCGTCAGCTGAACTTTGAGCGTGAAGTTGTGCAACACTGAAAGGGCTTTGCTGGCTGGATCACAGTGATTCTGGTGAGCAGCTTCAAGGAAGTGTCTCAAGGCTTCTGCCCCTAATTAAAAGAAACAAACTTCCTTTTTCCAACATGCACACCGAGCGCCGCCTCAGCCAGCGCCACGTTTGTCAGGGAACAGGCTGGTCTGGTTGCTGTTGTGCAGCAACATCCATGCAAAGGTCGCTCCAACCGGGCCTCTTGTTGCCGCTGCAGCACGGTCGACACGCCTGCCAGGGACAAAGTGCTTCAGTTCCCAGAAGTATGCGGCAGCGATGACAGGCGTGGTTCACATAACTCAGGTGGCGGTACTAGTTTGGGCCTCGTGTGTTTTGGTATCTGGTGGTGCTGATGCATCATGCCTGGAGAAGCTGAGAACGGCAGGAATGTTTAAAGGAGACCTTGTTTGATAATCGTTACTCTCCTGGAGCTTCATTTCTAACTGAAGTTTATCATGGCAGCCCCTCCACACGAGGAGCAGCTGCCGGCGTTCCTTCCTGTTAGTTGCTGTCCGTTTAAGACGGTTTGCATCTTAGCTGCTGTGGCTCCAGCCGCCTTAAAGCAGGACGTGGAGCGTCTTTCAGTCCCGCTTCGTCTCCTGCAGGGGAGCGACTGCTGCTGCGTGGCTCTTTGGGACGGAGGATGTTAATGCAGGCGGTGCAGCTTTATCAATCACTGAACCAGCCGTTTCCTAGCAACAAATGCAGCCCGTTGCTGATTGGCCGTCTTTTACTCCGAACGTGACCCGATAAACAAAACGTCTCCGTCTGAGTTTGTCCCCAGCAGTCGTTTCCAGTCGTTTAACTGCGGGTGTCGACGTGTTGATGGAGATCTTTCTGATGCTCGTCTTTAGCTACTGACACGATGACATGGCAGTCAGAAACCCTAGGACCTCTTCTCTGCACTGCTGGCATGTGTTTGTGTCTCCAGGCGCGGTTGGTTCCCCTCGTCGTACTGCCGGCCGTACGCCGAGCCGGTCGTGTCCAACAGGTACGGAAACATGATGCATTCTGGGAGCTGGGTGAGAGGAGCGTTCCTGCTGCTTGACGGCCGAAACCTTTTCCGTCTCTGTGCCTCTGCAGCAACCTGAGCACGCCGGTGAGGAGTCTGAGCATCGCCAGCCTGCAGGAGGAAGACGAGCTGGACGAAGACTACGAGCCCGTCCTGCTGCCGCCGCCGGACTACAGCGACCCGACCCCGTCCAAACCCGCGGTCCCGTGGTCTCAGAACACGGTCAGTACTGGCTGATGATCGGCCTAAAGCTGCACCTGACCTCACTGGTACAAGCTGAGGTCTGTCTACAATAAAAAGTATTCACACCCCTTTTCCACATTAAAACAACAAACTTCAGCGACACAAGTTAGAAACTGAGTTGATTTTACCGTTTTCTACAAATAGAAATCTGAACCTGGTCCATCTTCCATCAGCTCTGAGCTGTTGAAGAGCAGCATCTCCTCAGCATGATGCTTCCACCACCGTGTTTCACTGAAGGGATGTAGGTGGATCCATGCATCTTCCATCATGTTTTCTCTCGTGTGACCAGAGCACTTTCTTCCACATGTTTGGACTTCATCGCTTCTTTTCAGCAACAAATGTCTTCCTGCAGCTCCTCCAGAGCCTCCATGGTCCTCCTGCCTCTCTGATCAATGCTCTCCTGGTCCAGCCTGTCAGTCCAGGTGGACGTCCATGTCCTGGTAGGTCTGCAGGTGGTCCATCCTCTCTCGAGGTCCACATGATGATCAGAGCTCTGGGAGGTTCTGTAGAACCTGACCTGCTGTAAACTGGACCAGAACCTCCTCCCTGACCCGTCTGCTGGGTTCCTGGGTCTCCATGATGCTGGAGGTTCTCTGAGGCCAGAAGCAGAACCTCTGCAGTCAGACTCAGGTCTTAAGACACAGAGCAGGACTCTGGCTCCTGAAGGCAGATGTTTGCTCTGGATTTTATTTTGGGGTAAAAGGGACTGAGGCTCTAAAACACTTTCAGGTTTTTATTTGGAAAAATCTTTGGAGAAATCGTCTTTCCTTTTACTCCACGGATATGAGACCCTTTGTGTTGGTTTGTCACCCCTAATGAAATCTATAAAAGTGTCCAGATTACTGACTCCTCCTCCTCTGCTGAGCTCTGACTTTCAGCCAGCAAATCATCAGCTTCAGTCACCTGAAGGCGTGTTTCAGCCCCAGGGATGTTTTTCTAAAAGCTCTCAAATGAAACATGCGTGTTGCAGGTAGATGGAGGTATCACCTGAGCGCGCTCTGCTTCCAGGTGAAAGTCTTCTGGGGATGGACACGTTCTCCCTGGCTGCAGCTAGAACCATAGCTGCCAGTGTGGGAGGCTTCCCACTTTAAACATTTCCAGAGTTTATCAGACCGTAAAGGTCCGGTTTCCTGAACGTTCAGACCCGACCGCACCATGAAGGCACACAGGCTGGACTTTGAGTCCAGGTCTTGTCAAGCAGCCTCGCCCTGAGAGCACAGCTGGTGGTTCGCTCCCCGCTCCACGTCCATTTCCTGCTTCCATCCCGCAGAAGCCTCTGGGTGTGTTGGTTGCTCTTTGCACAATTACAATGTGAAGGCAGCTATGGGCAAAAGACACGTGGCAGCTTTTCTGCTGTGGTTGATTAGAGTTAAAGATGGCGCTGAATTACTGCAGGCAGGCGCCGACACGCCTCGTCCTCCCTCCTCTGCTGCTGCCCGGCTGGAGCTGCTGCATCAGGGCCACGTGAAATCTGGGGACGTCCCCTGGAGCTTTGAAACCAGCATCAAAACTGGACTTCCTTATCCTAAAAGATGCTTTGATGATTTCAGTGGAGGCAGAACAAAAGAGCGACCTTTGATCTTCTGTATGATGTGACAGGACGCCATCCAGTCACATCAACCGCAGACGGAGCTTCACTCATACTCACTTAAACCAGCTTGAAATGTCCCAAAGCTGTAAGGCCTTAAACCCCGCATATTCCTTTATTTTGTTACTCTAGGGACTATTTATTAGACTAATAGTTTTCTTTTCCTTTACAACCTTTAGCTATATCTGGGTTTTCCCAGGAAATGTTAAAAGTCTCCATTATTTGGTTTGTGGCTCATTCCCAGCCTCTGGTTCTGTAAAGCTTTGACCTGCTGGTGTGTGTGTGTGTGTGTGTGTGTGTGTGTGTGTGTGTGTGGGGGGGGGGGGTCGTCTCATGGTAACAACTTCCACACTGAAGAGGGGTGCCGTCCACCCCACGTTTGGTTCCAGTCAGGTCAAAAGCTGGTTCCTGTGTCACCAGCCCATCTGGATCTTTAACATCACCGGCTCCGTCATTTTTGTGGTTTATTTGAGTTTTTCTGGGATGTTTTGTTTAATAAGTTGGAACCACTGAGCCTGGTTCTGGTTCTGCTGGAGGTTCTCCTCCCTGTTAAAGGGGAGTTTTCCTCTCCACTGTCGCTTCATGCATGCTCAGTATGAGGGATTGCTGCAAAGCCATCAACAATGCAGACGACTGTCCACTGTGGCTCTACGCTCTTTCAGGAGGAGTGAATGCTGCTTGGAGAGACTTGATGCAACCTGCTGGGTTTCCTTAGAGAGGAAACTTTCTGACCAACCTGGAGGATCTGATGGAGTCTGACTTTGGAAAGAACCTTGAGATGAAATGTGATGTTAATTGGTGCTATATAAATAAAATTTAATTGAATTCACCTTGGATGATGATGGCTTTATCTTCTCCGAGGTCTAATAAGGTCTGATCCCAGGTCAGCTGAACTGGGATTGGTTCAGAATCAAAGGTCTTGAGCCACAGTGTAACATGTTGGTTCTAGTTAACGGTTTGTTTTCTACAACCATTTTACTGCCATCAGACGACACAGGACTGGTTTTTATCTGTTTAGCTGTGAAATTACATGCCTGAGTTCTCTAATCTCTAATTTTATAAATCTCTGATACCATGGTAGAGTTTTCTTTGTTCAGTCGACACTTCTCATGTATCGGTGCGTCTAATCGCAGCTCTGTATCCGGGCATTCCTCTGGCTCACAAGCACTTGAAACATTTGGCATTTAGAAAATGTCATTGAGGTTAAGAAGTTAGTTATGCTGTCGGCCACTACCTCAGTATTTTCAATGTTCCTATATTCGGCTTTCTGTTAGTTTAATGAATCCGGATTTACGACATTTGTTTCTTCTGTCTGATCTGAAATAAATCCCAGTAAATTGATTTAATGTCTGAGAAAGCAGCAAGGTTTCCCTTTGTGGATTATTTAATTGCATGTTTGTTTTGCACATTTTATGCTGCAGTGTGTAAAAATATTTCTCAGTTGAAATGGAGCCTTGTTTTGTGATATCTGGGATGGACGTAGTGTTTCCTCCACACATGCTGACCTTAGAGTCTGACAGATAAATACCTGATCTGATGGGTTCATGTCGTCTTCATGGATGTAGAGCTTCTGATCCCACACCATGCAGAAAAAGTGGCTGATTCAGCAGCACCTAAACTCTCTCTGCAGCCTTTGTTAATCTTGTCTGGCTGTAGCTCCACTCCTGGGTTAGAACGCATTACGTTTGCTCTCCTTGGTCCCTGGGCTCGATGCCAGATTGTTGTTCTGGGCTGTTAGCCAGAGATGCTACGTGTCGTTCAGCATTGTTCAGATTCCTGAGCAGCTGAAGCTGGAAGACGGCGGCTTGTTCAACGTAAATCCTAAACCGGTCTGGCAGCTCTGGCTTCATCTGCTGCGCTGATTATTTTCTCCTTTCTCGCTGACAGGTGTCTCTGGTTAATGGGACTGGCAAGCCTCCTTTCTTAGGGTGAGTGGTGCAGCTCAAAGGATAAATTCATAGATCTGTGCTTTTTCATGAATTGGGAGCTTATATCTGACCAGTGATTTTCTCTTCATTTTGCTGCAGAGGAGGAAATCCATTTGCGACGGTGAAGCTGCGGCCGACTGTCACAAACGACCGGTCAGCGCCAGTCGTCTAACAAAGAGCCAAAGGAGTTTGTTTTGTTGCCACGATGCCTTCGGGGGAATGGAAAGAAATGCAAACATCTCCCTTTCATCTCACCAGCCTGCATGCTCGCCTCTCTGTTCTCTGCTTAGTTAAAAGGGTCGACTGTTAGAAAACTACAGCTACGGCACGTTTTACGTTGGCCATAATAGTTAACCATGTACGACTAAGGCCCCCTTCACACTGAATAAGATTGCGCTGCATTCTCCAGGATCTGCTGGATTGAGGCACATTTGGAAAACGTTGTTTCAGTTTCCTGCTGCTCTTTCACATCTGGGCTTTCTTCTCCTTTGGAGGAGAAATGGCAGTAAACTCTATCAAAGCACCAGGATGGTTCCCAACAATTTACAGAATCCCCCTTTAAATGTGGCCGGTTTCTGCAGCTCCACCATCAGTTTCAGTCTTGCGGTGGAAACTTCTCTTTGAAAACGTCAAACACATTTTGCATTTGACGTTCAAAGCTTCTGCCAGTTTTTAGACGATATGCACAGTTTGGAGTTGTTTGCGCTCCTTTCTCCAGCTATGAGCCTTGTTCCAGTGGAAGTCCAGCACATACCCGTCCCTATATGCAAGGGGCTGGAGCATGCCACTTGCATATGGAGATGCTCTTTTGTGGTGGAGGGTGGGGTTTTCCACTACTGCTGTTTTTCACCAATCATTTTTGGTTGAATCCAGAATGACATAACAGTTGCATTCTGGGAACTCTCATCTTCCATCACAAGCAATAGATAATTGACTGCATTCGCCTCAGAGGGCCTCTCCAACACCCTGAAGAGGCCGTTCACATGCTGCCTAGTCTTAGTCCGGTGTGTAGAGGGCCCAACACAGGTAGAAGTAGAAAATGTCCAGGAAATGCATCCAGCCTAGTTTCTGTAAACTAAACTCTAGTGTTTGGACACTTGTCTCCACCCTATGATGTAATCCAGAAGACAGCCATGTTGCAGCTCCAGTGCATGCCTTGCAATGCAATTTACTGCATGTATTTCAGTGACAGTCGGTCGATGAATAGAAAATTGCATTGGAAGGCAGTCATGCAGCTTTTGTTCTCTTGTAAAAAGATATTTAGACATTCAAGATCAGGAGCTATTTGTCCAAATGTATCTGATTCTTGAGTCAAAGGTACTGGTCCACAGATGACGTTCAGCAGGCTTAATAGCAGCTCTGCTTTTAATTTGAACCCTTTTCCTCCACACCCCAAGCATTTCCACTTCTTCTTGTTTGTCCCTGGTAGACGTTTGGGTCAGTTTGCCCGGCCTGTTAGTAGATGAAGACCTTCAGTTGAGCTGAACCTTTTAAGCCTTTTTAAAGAGAAAACGGCAAGAATAAAGAGATGTTGGTGTGTTTAATCAGCGGCACAGAGCAGCAGTCCGACTGCCTTACCAAAAATCCTCTTGTTAGAGATATTGGTGCCTAAGACGGTCTGGGATGCACAGAGGGTGAGAATGAAGGGATGATTCTGTAGTTTGAGTTCAGTTTTGAAGAAAGCTTTTTATATAGATTATGTTTATATGAACTATTTAAATAAACCTGAACACAGACGCCCACTGAGTCCAGTCTGAGCCATGAAGCTCCTCCTGATTTTGATTTCACTGCTGGGGTGTAATTTAAATGACTTTTTAAATATATTATTTTTCACTGTTTCACTCATGTAACACAATGTATGTTCAATGCACACTTTATGCAAAATTAAATGGGCTTTTCTGGCGGACCACTGAAATGGAAGCAGAAAATGTGTTGTATGAAAATGATTTACAGTGCATTTGCTCTCTGAATCCAGTCGTATAATTAAGCGAGTCGTAAATCTGCTCATAGATCTAAAACATGTTTACTTCAGCGACCTTAACACTGCTTTCAATCTTGCTTTTTTCAATAAAGATCTGGAGCTGGTCCATTTAATCAGTGGTTTGTTGTCCTCTGCAGTCCTGGTGTTTAACTCTTCCCTCCTGCACACAACTGGGGTCTAAATATGATGCATTAGGCAATGGCGCCACCTAGTGGGAGACCTGGGAAGGAGCATTTCCTCGATGTGCCCCCTTCGACTGTTAGGTGCATTTGATGAATTAATGAGAGCTGGAAATGGGTTACATCTGTAGGAAACATTCAGATCCTGCAGCTTATCCTGAAGAAATGATCCAAAGGATTTTATACGGAACCAAATATCTGAAGCGGCTCCATCCGTGTTTAACTGCGTGATGGGCAAAGACGGTTAGATTATGCCTGATTGCTGTTTAACAATAACCGTAATTTTAAAAACAACTTTATATATTTTTCTTCAAAGGATTTTTAAAAATATATTTTAAAGAGTTTTCCTAAAATTCTGTGGATTGTGTGTGTCTCTGCTACGTTTGTGTGTCTCTGTTACTCTTGATTCTTAAAGCTGCAGGTGAAATCTAAAGTGAGAGCGCCCTCTGCTGGAGGTGAGCTCAATTAACCCCTGCTGCCGCCAGACACAGAACCATGTGGTCAGTCACCATCATCAGGACATGCTGTTGTTCTACAGATGCTTCAGTTTCCTTAGCAGAAAACATTAATGAAACTTTCTCTTTTCTCACAAACTTGGTAAAGGCCAGCTGTGAAATGGTTTATAATTAACATTTTCCAGATAAACAGCGTCCCTTATTTGTTCATTCTTACCTGCACAGCTTTCAGTAATCAAACTCTCCCAGAAATACTTCTTGCTTCAGTTCACCGTCAGATAGTCTGCTGGTTTCATGTCCATCATCAGCTGCTCCTGTTTGGGTCTCCAGGCCAGAACCTGAAGGATCAGAGAGGCTGACTGCTGGACGGGCCCTGCAGAGCAATTAGGATTTTTGGACAAAAGAAATCTGAACTTGTTGAAATGAAATAAAATAAATTGATTCTTTGATATTTTCAGTTTGGTTATTTAGTTTCTCTTTAATAGTTGATTTCCATTTTCCATTATAAAGAAATTAGCTTCGAGTTGTCTGTTTCCTGTATGTGCTAGTGAAGATTCTCAGTCATCCATAACTTTTTTGGAACCTGTTTCCTGCAGTTTCTCTCTGATTATTTTAATCAACGCAGCTCTGATTGAATCTAGAAATTAGTTTGATCCAGAGATCAGCAAATGTTCTGCTTCTGTTCAGCTGCTCCTCATCCTCACATCATGTCAGACTGAAGGTTCTGACTACAGAAAACATCAGAACCATCATCTCCACCCGCTCAGCCAGAAAAAGTCCTGCGGTACCTGATCTGACCACTTGGTGTCGCTGTTTGCATGCCTGCCAGAAGCTGTGCTGGGACAGAGAGACTCCCTGCGCTGGGACGGCTGCAAATCCCTGCGTAACACACACACACACACACACACACACACACACACACACACACACACACACACACACACACACACACACACACACACACACACACACACACACACACACACACACACACACACACACACGCTGTATCAGAGCTGAAAGTGTTTTTGTGTTTGCAGCTGAAGGTCGAGTTCTTTGTTTCCTTCCATTTTCTTCTCATTTTCTTGCTTCTCGTCTTTTGTCCTCATTTTTACCCAAAGAATCCCAGAGAACCTGCAGGAGGAACACAGAACCAATCCCAGATTTAAATAGCGTATCAAAAACCGAACAAAACACATAACTGGGCTGTTGTTGTAGAACCACAGCAGAACTCAACAGTCTGAGACCTCAGACTGTTTAAGCTGCAGGAAACATCACAAACCTGCAGAATTTCAATAGTCGCGCCTTTTGCAAAGCGCTATAGTTGTAAATTAAAATTTGTTCATCATCTTTCCGGCTTTGTTTAATTAGTGAGAAAAATTAAAAGTTAGATTCCAGGTTTTAACAGCAATAAAACTGTATTTTTATACCAATGTGTTCCTGATCACAGATTGAAAAATTCTTTGATTTAATTTACAGATGCACATAAAGATTATGGATTATGATTTTATGCCTTCAGTAGAAACGTGTTAATGTTGAGATTTGAAGATGTTGGACATTTTTCTTCACAATGACAGTACTGAAATTGCTGACAGACTTTAATTTCCCTGATTGTTGGTTATTCTGGTATCAATGTGAGCCGCCCATCACACAATGAGTGTGTGATGCATGTGATGAAGGCGTGCCGGACCTTGTCCATCAGAAACGGCACTGAAGCAGGTGGTTCTGTCCAGGTGACTTAAATCTACGTTACTGACATCCAGGTGGATATATATTTCTACAATGAATCATCCCTTTGTCCCACAGGAAATTCAAGGTGCATCAGCACAGAACAGGTAACAGAAAAGTCACATACTCAGTTACAACCGAGTAGGTGACTTGAAAGTGTACAAAACGCACATCTATAATTGTGCATAAAAATAGCAAGAGTATTACAAAAAAAGTGGAAGAAACAATAAACAGCAGGGATGTAAAACTTTTTGAGCTTTTGGTTGTAAAATCTGCTGGCCCTCCCAGTTTTAACCGCACTTGAGAACAACATGCAGCAACACGACATTTGAGCAGGCGGAGGCAGGCTGGGGTCTTTTTCACACCCCTGGGTGGATGGGCTCGTCGGGCTGGGATTGGGGTGGGGGTTGGAGTATGGACCGGGTATGTGGGGTTTTGGGACTGTAGGGTTTGGGGTGTTTCCCCCCACGCCCGCTGACAGGGGGGGACAATTGTCAATTGTCCTGGGCCCAGGACAGAGCGGGGGGGCAAAACTGGCCCAAAACTGACACTCTGACCATTAAAATGCAGAAGTAATTTTTCAGAAAATATTTGTATGAAAAATATTTAATATTAGAGTAACTAAATATATAGTTGAAGATATAGAGTAACTAAATATATAGTTAAAGCTGCTGCAGCAGCTTCACCAAAGTATCCTCGTCTGTGTCACGGCACTCTGCTGCTCCCCCTCCCCTCTCGTACATGGCTCAGCGGCGCCAGCCAATCAGCACGCAGGCTCAGCCTGGCCCGCCCACTCAGCTCTCTCTCACAAACAACCGCGCTGCTGCTGCCAGACTCTGAGAGAGAGAGACCGCAAGAGCGGAAAAACATGAAGAGGGAAAGAAGCGCTGTTTGGCTCTATTTTAACACCGTAAATGAAATCAAGCTGTATGTTTTGTAAAAAGCCAGTTAAATTCAGTGGAAACACAACTAATTTATCTAAGCACGTGAAAAACCATGAGCAAGAAAACGTCGAGCGACAGAAACGGAGAGAGGAGACAAAATTGCCCAAAATTCTGTCATTGCCCCGACAGACCCACAGACTGACGTCACTGACTGAGGCGTTTCAGTCCTCCAGAGAACTTCCAGGTAGATCAGAGTGGTCATCTTCAGCAGCAGTTCATGTTAACTTTCAAAGTAGATATTATCTATCATATGTTACTGGAGCCCACAGAGAAAATGTAATTAAGACATTGAAAGAACCCAGTACATATATCCTATTAAAAAGTGTTATTTAAGATAAGATAACATTAGCCAATCCTTTATTTATCCCACGACGGGGAAAATTATAGGATTAAAGCAACAGGCAGGTGCACACAACACAGACAAAATTACATAAGGATTGAAAGATATAAGAGGTGGATTAGGAAAAAAACACTGAACATAACATTATTATTATTATTATTTAATTGTAATAATAAAATAAAAATCACAAAACCCAAAAGGTCAATAGTTTCATGATACATCAAGCTTAAATGTCAAAAGTATCGGTATCGTATCAATATGTCGATACTCTGTATACCCTGTACTGTATTTACTACTTCCCGGTATCGCACACCTCTAGCGGGTAGCTGGGGGGGGGAGGAGTTTGAGGAGGAGACAGAGAGAACCATCCCTAGCGATAACAGAGACAGTGCAGGTGGAGAGCCTTACTGCCCGATTGGATAGTCTGAGCATAGTCGCTCAGAGACGGATCACAGCGTTAATTTCAATGATCCCGCGTTATGGCCAACAAAACTGACTGATTCTGATCGAATGAATGTTGTGCATTTAATGGCAAAAAGGAAGCCTTTCTCAGAGATTCAGAGGGCAGAGAATTCCCAAAGTATCTAACATATTCTACTTCCTGCAATGGAAGGGAAAAAATTTGTTAGGGACGGTCAATAAAGGCCATATTTTGGCTGCAGTGCTTGCTGTTCTCTTATGAAGAAAAGATCAACCAGTGCACTAAATTCAATAGATGGGTTGAAAATATCCAGTATAAAATACAGAGATTTCCAGGGCATGAAGTATACAGTTAAGTTGACTTTTTTTTGTGTGTGTGTGTGTGTGTGTGTGTGTGTGTGTGTGTGTGTGTGTGTGGTGGCAGCAGGTGTAGGGGGGGGGGGGCAAAAAGACTGTGTTGTCCCGGGCCCTAGCAAAGCTGTCAGCTGGCCTGGTTCCCCCCACCCTATCCTGATGAAGGGGTTCATCTCCCAGGCCTGGGGGCTGGACCTGGGAGTATAGGATGTGTGTACTTAGACTTTAGACTTAGACATCTTTATTTGTAATTTTGTATGTACAGAGTGCATACAGAACGAAATTTTGTTGCATACAGCTTGTAAATTACAAAGTAAAGTGCAGCAGTGATTAAAAAGTAAACAATTGAAATGTAAACAATGCAGGAAAATTGCAGCAGTGATTAAAAAGTAAACAATTGAAATATAAACAATGCAGGAGAAGAGAACAGTGTGCGATCACGGTGTACAGGAGAATTTTTTTAAAACCATTTGTATGTGCATAAATTATGGTGCAAAAGGCATTTGTGCAAAAATGCATTTAGAAACTAAAAGTTCGGCAGCATTTGTAATGCTAGATAGAGATGCAGTGATGCAAATTGGCAAATGTGGTGCAGAGTCCAGTTTAGAGTTCAGCAGTTCAACAGTCTGATGGCAACAGGGAAAAAGCTTTTGCAGAACCTGGTGGACCTGCAGTGGATGCTGCGGAACCTCTTCCCAGAAGGCAGCAGGGAGAACAGTCCATGGTGGGGGTGTGAGGGGTCCCTGATGATGTTACGGGACACACAGCGCTGGGATGAAATGTTCTTAATGGAAGGAAGAGGAGCCCCGATGATCCCTTCTGCTGTCCTCACCACTCTCCTCACGTTCTTCCAGTCGGAGGCACTGCAGCCTCCACACCACACAGAGAGACAGCTGGTCAGAATGCTCTCTATGGTGCTTCTGTAGAAGGTCGTGAGGATGGGCGGGGGCAGGTGGGCTCTCCTCATCCTCCGCAGGAAGTACAGTCGTTTCTGTGCCGTCTTCACCAGTGACATGGTGTTCACAGACCAGGTGAGGTTGTCTGTGATGTGCACCCCCAGGAACTTGGTGCTGCTGACCACCTCCACAGCTGAGCTGTTGATGAGCAGTGGAGCGTGGTGAGGCCGGTTCTTCCTGAAGTCGACGATGATCTCCTTCGTCTTCTCCACGTTCAGGACCAGGCTGTTGTCTCTGCACCAGCCCACCAGCTGCTCCACCTCCTCTCTGTAGTCCTGGTCGTTGTCGTCTCTGATCAGGCCCACCACCGTTGTGCCGTCTGCAAACTTCACGATGTGATTGGTGGTGAACCTGGGGACGCAGTCATGAGTCATCAGGGTGAACAGCAGGGGGCTCAGGACGCAGCCCTGAGGGGAGCCCGTGCTGAGGGTGATGACATCAGAGGTGTTCTGTCCGACCCGGACCGACTGAGGTCTGTTGGTGAGGAAGTCTAGCAGCCAGTTGTGAAGAGGTGTGCTGAAGCCCAGATGTTCTAGTTTTCCTACCAGGTGCTGTGGGATGATGGTGTTAAACGCTGAACTGAAGTCCAGGAACAGCATCCGTACGTGCGTGTTCTTCTCCTCCAGGTGTGCCAGGCTCAGGTGAAGAGCAGAGGAGATGGCGTCCTCAGTGGAGCGGTTCCGTCGGTAGGCAAACTGGAACGGGTCGAGTGTAGATGGGAGACTGGAGACGATGTGTTGTTTCACCAGCCTTTCAAAGCACTTCATCATGATGGGAGTCGTTGAAACAGGTGACTTGAGGTTTCTTTGGCACCGGAATGATGGAGGCAGACTTGAAGCATGCTGGCACTGTGGCTTGGTCCAACGAGGTGTTAAAAATGTCTGTGAGAACACCAGCCAGCTGACCTGCACACTCCTTGAGCACCCGCCCAGGTATGTTGTCAGGACCTGGGGCCTTCCGCGGGTTGACTCTCCTCAGAGTCTTCCACACGTCGGCTGTGTCAAGGCGGCGGACCTCCTCTTCCTGATGGGGAACAGCCTTCACTGCTGGAGTGCTGTTTAGTGCCTCAAACCTCCCAAAGAAGTTATTTAGTCTACTGCTTCCCTTTTTTGTGGGTAAGAGTGTCTGCATGTGGGGGCCCTAGGGTGGCAATGTGACTGTGTACCTGGTTTTCTCTCTGTCTTTTTGTGAGGCCGGGTTTGGACTGCCCCCTCTCCTGGGACATCTCAGGTCTCCAGTAGCTCCCCTCCGTTGGCTGGCACCTTGACCCGCTGTTGCACTGGTGGTCCTCGGTGACCAGGGCTGGGTGCTCGGGTGTGTGCTGACTCACTCCTGGTGGCTGCTTCATCCGTAGCTTTGTTGGGGCTCCGCCGGGGAACTTGGTGCCCCTGGGCCTCAGGTCCCTGGGGCCCATTGCTGGATCTGCCCCGACAGTGGAGCCCGCGGGCTTGTTGCCGCAGCTCTCGGGGGGCTTCAGTGTTGTGGCTGTTCGGGGGGTTTACCTGGGGGCTGTCTCTCCTCTTCCCTTGGGTAGGGGAGGCAGATTCCCTGTGTTAGTCCCTCTTGGGCTCCTTTACTCTGGGGGTCCCTCTGGGCA
The DNA here is from genome assembly GCA_037039145.1 of Fundulus diaphanus. NCBI lineage: Eukaryota > Metazoa > Chordata > Actinopteri > Cyprinodontiformes > Fundulidae > Fundulus > Fundulus diaphanus. The sequence goes on along the minus strand of CM073143.1, from coordinate 520,250 downwards.
TCTGGGGTTCTGGTTCCCCAGCGTCTGCCTCGGTGCTCTTGGGGTCCTTGGCTCCTTGCAGCCACTACTGAACATTTTTCTCATGGATAAACCTCACAGACACAAGTTCACTCTCACCAACACCTCCAGGTGGATCCAGGTACTTACAGACTCACTTCTATCCATAAACTCCTGTTATTATCTCCAGCTGTCACTTTCTACATGTCGTATTAATTAATCCTGTATATTCTTCAGTGATGGTATCAAGGTGTTGGTTGTTTGTACCTGTAACACTTTATCAGCTGGTTCTGCTGTTCTTTTTGTCTCTCTTTGCAGGTGTAGAAGCAGACTCATAGGATGTTATATCGCTCTCTCCTCTTTCTCTTTCACCTTTTCTCCCTTTTAGCATTTTGTCTGTTTCTCTCCTTTTTCTCTTCTAACTCCCTCTTTCTGTCCATTTAACATGAAATAGTCCCAGCATAAAATCTAATAAAGCTTCTTGCATGTATAAATCAAGCAGAGCACTATGATGAAAGCAGTAAGACTCCACTGGTGAAAGTGAAACCTGTGGGCTCTTTCTGGCATTAAGACAACAATTCTTATTGCTGCACAGCCAGACAGGACACATAAAAAGTCTGCTGGATGAAGGGTCTGCAATAAAGCTCCCATGTGCACATCATCAAAGCTGTCATCCTGTAACCAAGGGGTTGCCGGTTTGAACCACTACTCCAACCTTCTTAGTCATTGTGTCCTTGGGCAAGACACTTCAGCTGCCTTACCTGCTGTCAGTGTTTAGAGGTGGCGCCGATTGACGGCGGTGGCTACAATGTAGCTCACTGCCATCGGGGTGTGAATGAATGTTGTGTGAAGTGCATTATGGTCCTCAGACTGGATAAAGTCATGTACCAGTACAGGACATTTAGGATGCATTTCTGTCACTGACGGAGATGGATGATGCATTTGGTCCAGACTTGCAGTGGTTGACTCTCGCTCATAGACATGCAGTAGTCGCTCATAGACACGCTGAACTTTAACTGACACAGACTGTGGGCTGCCTGTTATCTATTTGAATGCGGCGTTTATCTGCCTGGCTGTGTCTCTCCCAGATGAAGCCACTCCTTCTTTGTCTTTCTGTGTCTCTGCTCTGTCTTCTCAAACACCCAGCCAGTTGTGGCAGATGTGCGTTCACACTGAGCCTGGTTCTGGTTCTGTTGTAGGTTTCTCCCTGTTAAAGGGGAGTTTTCCTCTCCACTGTCGCTTCATGCATGCTCAGTATGAGGGTTTGCTGCATAGTCAATGACTCAATGCCAGCAACTGACCTCTGTGGCCATGTTCATTCAGGAGGAGTGAATGCTGCAAGGCAATGACTGGATGCAAGCTGCTGGGTTTTCTGAGAGAAAACTCTGAATCAACCTGCCTGGAGGAATTGATTGAATCGACTCTGGTAAGACCCTTGAGATGATGGGTTGGGAATTGGTCCCCTATCCTGATTTGTTCAAAAGTGATGCTATTGTTGCCAGAATCCTTCTGTCTCCCATCACCTGAGGGCAGAGGGCATCCCAGGGCAGTGCTGGCCTTCCTGATGAGTTAGTCTAACTGATTCCTCTTAGCCACAGATCAGCTACGATAGAAGGTGGCTGATGCCACCACAGAGCCAAAAAGCTCCAAAAGACCTCAGCCTCCTCAGCAGCTAGAGTCTGCTCTGACCCTTCCCGTAAAGAGCATCAGGGTTGTGACTCCAGTCAAGTTTATATTCCAGGTGAACACCCAGGTTCTTGAAAGAGCCCAGTATCTCCATGTCAGTTCCCTGGATGTTCTTGTTAATCTCTCTTGTTGTTAATCTCCTTGGTTCTGTCGGCTCGGAGTAAATCAAAGTCAACTATGTGAGATGTGGCAGTTAGCAAATTGCAAATTCATCAACTTCTCTGGAGAGGGATCTCACATTTCCCATGATGATGGGCAGGATGCTGGGTCTGTAACTTCTCTGATTGTGACACCTTCAAGTTTCGTGCCTCTTCCTATGTGCCTCTTCCTATCAGCCCAATGTTCCCCTCTCGGGGAACATTGGGCTGGTAGGTGGGAAGCGGCTTGGTGGAGCTGCCGAGAGCTAACAGCTGACCTCTTGTGTACGCAGTGGAAGTTTGGCCTCTCATGCGGTCTCTGAGAGCTCCATTTAAGTTCCTTAGAAACAGAAACTAACAACAAAGTTGTCCTCAAAACGGTCAGCTCCATTGTGTTAGCGGCAAGGTGGAAAAACAGGAAAGATACCATGAAAGAGTCTAGATTTTAAAAAGGACATTTCAGGAAAGCAGGTGAGCTACTGAAAACAGGCTGTCTGCATGTGTGGCGCTGGAAGTAGGAGATGGTTTAATATTCAGATTCGGACTTCTGCGCTGAAAGAAAGCACTTTAGGAAGGGCCGGCACTCCAGGGGGCAGGGCATGTGATGATTGGACAGTTGCTACTTACTTTTAGAGACGGCCCAGTTATGGACTGGAGACAGACTAAACCTACTTGTCTGTTGTAGTGGGGCACTGGCCTATCACCCCCAAGAATCCTCCTACAGTAAGGATGAAACGTCTTCTCCTTCCCTTGGTTAATTTAACCAACCTTCATTCATTAAAGCTGGATCCTCAGGATATAAATATCATAAACTTAAGGTTTATTGTGTCATTAGCATTTAATGGTGAAGGACTTATTTCCTCTCAGCCAGGTTCTCCTGATCAACCAGAGACCAGCTAGTCTCAGTGAAACCGGTCTCCATAGTGAGCCCCACTCTGCTCTGTGGATCATCCCAAGTTTATCTCTTAATGTTTCTTTTCTTCTCATAGTTGGGCTGCTATCCTCGGATTTAGTACAGGTATTTTATCAGCAGACACCGCTTTAATTTACCACTAAGAAACTGAACTCAGGATGTTGAATATCTTTACGCTGGACTGCAGGAAGTCTCTGCTGAGGTACAGGCCTCCCCACAGAGTCCCATGATGAGGGCAATGAACGCTCCTCCCTATCTCAGAAACAGCTTTTCCTTTTGTTTATTAACCAGTAGGTCTGTCAGCCCCTCTTTTTGTGGTTTAGAGGTAATTAACCTGGACTTGGTCTTCTCAGATGCCTAGGTGGCCAGAAAGGATCTCAGTCTGGGTTTCTTGATGGTCTAATGCAGGGTAACTGTTCCAGTCTTGAATATCTACTATCCTGGAACTAGATGTATCCATGGGGAAGTCTGACAGTTGGGGGACAGTAGCTCCGGTGGACCAGATTTGGGTCCCCTGGTCTCAGCAGGTTACATTTGCTGATGGAGAGATCAGCCCTTCAATGAAATGTCTGTAAAAGCAGCTGATTTTGAATCCTCATCCACTCCTCTACATTATGGAGTTCCTCAGGCCTCAATCCTTGGTCCCCTGCTTTATTTCTTTATTTGCTTCCTTTGGGTTCAGTACTCAGAAAACATGGGATCTCCTTTGATTTTTATGCTGACAACAGTCAGATATACATGCCACTAAAAAGGAGCCTCTACGATGAAGCCCCTACTATTGTGTCTTGAAGACCTTAAAGGGTGGATGGCTTTTTAACCTTAAATGATAAGAGGACAGAGGTGATGGTGTTTTGTCCCGGCAGCTCTTGTGAACCATCTCCTGTTGATTTGGGCCACTTGGCGCCTTAATTAAGGCAGACTGTTTCAAACTTGGGTTTTAAAATAGACAGTGATCTTAAACTGGATCGGCAGGTTGGAGCAGTGGTCAGTCCAGTTTTTATCACTTAGGCAGCTGGCAGAGATAAAGCCGATTCTCTTAAAATAACATTACGAAACGGTAATTCATGCCTTTATTACAACTCGACTAGTTTACTGTAATGCTCTCTACGTTGGACTCGGCCAGTCCTCCCTAAAGCGTCTCCAGTTGGTCCAGAACGCTGCTGCTCGTCTTTTAACTGGAAGAGGGAGAACATCGCCCCTATCCTAGCTCCACTGGCTCCCTGCGCGTCTTACAGTTCATTTTAAGATTCTTTTATTTGTTTTTAAACATGGTCTGGCCCCATCTTACCTGTCTGAGCTGCTGCACCCACACTCTCCTGCTCGTGGCCTCAGGTTGACCAGCTGCTCCTGCAGATCTAAGCTTAAACTCAGAGGAGACTAAGCTTTTAGTTATGGAACGTTCTGCTGTTCCATATTAGAAACGCCCTTTATTGTCCACTTTTAAAACTCGCCTGTGGCTTTTAACACATGTTGAGACTTTTGCTCTTATTCCTTTTCATGTTTCTATTGTAATCTTTTGATCTTTCCATTTTAAGTGTTTATTGATTATTGTCTGTACTGTACAGAAATTGTCGCAGCTGCTGTTGTTTTAAAGTTCTTTATAAATAAAGTAGTAGTAGTAGTAGTAGTAGTAGTAGAAGAAGGCTGGTGTTGTGCACAAAGCTGTTGAAATGAGGCCGTTCATGAGATTTCTGAGAACTTTGAACTGAACAGTGGAGTTTATTAAGTGAGGAACATGAAAGGCATGAATGAAAGATTTATTCTCTCATAGAGAAACAGTCACATCATTTCCCTCAGAACTAGTTCTAGTTGACCTGGTACCACAAGATGAAGGCCCAGGTTCAGGAAAGGACGTCTGTGTTCCAGTTTCCTTGTTAAGAAATCTGTCACACCGATGGTTTTTATAAAGGCTGGAAAACTGCTGATCCAGATCACTGCAACAGAAAAGTCTGCCTCCCACGGAGGAAAACTGGAAGAGAAGTAGTTGGACCTTCTCTTCCAGTGCAGGATGTCAGGAGTCACGAAGGAAGAAGCGCCAAGGACCTTTAAAGAAAATAGAATCACAGAAGAATAAACTCATCAGGGTAAAACCTCTGGAAGAGCCGCTGAGTCTTATTATCTGAGCAGGAACCAGTCGCCTGGAAGCGGCCTAGAAACAGCAGCGAGTTCAGATGTTCTAATCCCAGATTACAGACAGTCTAAATGCTGCCGTTTAAACTGAAGCCATGAATCAATGGTTCTCACCGCCTCCGCTGGCCCGGCTCACTCTCCCGACACCTGGGAAACCCTCCGGTGTGCCGCCGCCAACGCTGGTTGATGTCGCCATTTAAATGCAAATGTGTGTGTGTGTGTGTGTGTGTGTGCCGCCTCACACACACATACACACACACACACACACACACACACACACACACACACACACACACACACACACACACACACACACACACACACACACACACACACACAGCTCAGCAACTCTGCAGAGAAGCAATGATTCACTTCAATTTATTCACATTCATCCATTTAAATGTCATGTGGACATTTTTCATCAATTAAAAAATTATAAAGAAATCCCAAAAATATTTTGGAATGAAATATGAAATATATGAAATATAGAAATGTTCTTTTTACAATTTAATTTTCTTTCAGATCAGAAAATTGTATGATTCTAATTCTAACATAAAAACAAACATACAATGTAAGATGTTAAAATGATTATTTTATCCCGCTGCTTCCAGAAATCCTGCAGCAGCTGATGAAGAGGGGACGGTGGCGCTCCGCGGAGAGGCCGGAGAGACCTCCAGAGGACGATGGGATCAGGCAGGAGACGGGAGGATGAAGTCAGGAATAATTTGTGCGCTCGCTGCCGCTGATGGATGGAGCTGGGAAGCTAACAGAGTTTCTCTTTATGGAAATGAGATCACATCGGAAGGGTTTAAATCTCTGCGCTTTCCTGATCAGCTTTGCCACATTTATATTCCTGAATCAAATCTTCACTCAAACATTTGGATCCATTTGTTCAGTTTTTATTTTGCAGAAGTTAATACATTTATAAATAAATTGAAATAAATAAATTTGCATAATTTCATCTGAGTCTGAATTGAGCTTCTGGAGCTTAAACTCTTCCAGCTCCAGAGAAACGAGACGTTCTGGGAGCAAAAATGAAAAACAAGGATGGTAAAAATAAATAAAAATGTGTTTTATTTCACTTAGAAAATGGAGTAAAAACAAAAGAAGTAAAAGTGAAGAATGATTTTCTTATACTTTTGTGGCAGCCCTCAGTGGGGTTTTATTTAAAGAGCGGCGCCTCCCCCGCTCCTCCCCCACGCCTCCCATCACTCCTCCCTCCTTCAGACCTCCAGACAGCTCATTTATTCGTCCGTTTAAATTGAATTATCAGCTTTTTATTAGCGACAAAGGTGCGAGCTGGAAGCTGCAGGGCCTGGTCCTCCCATTATCCTGAACATGTTGTTGTTACGGAGTATTGATCAGGAATGATTGATCGGAAGCTGGGAAGGTTTTAAAAAAATAAAAGCTGAACTCGGTGGTTGTTCACTCCAGAAAAAAATCAGTTTTCTCTTCCTCAGATTTTTATTCTTCAGCTTCAGATATTTCTCTGGTTCCTCCTTCCGTCCCTGTTCCTTCTCTTCCTGGGGATAAACTCCTGACTTCTTTGGTTGCTTCTTCTCCTCCACATCGTTCCCGTTTTTATTCCTCATAACAGAAACGTGAATGCCTTCCTCCCCTCCCTGTCCTCCTCCAGTCTCTTTTCTTCCTCTCTTGTCTTCCTGCTTTCGGTCCAGAAGCGGTCCTCCCCTCGGAGCCTCGGAGGCCTGCGGCCCCAGAGGAGCGGAGCGCCGTGGCTGTGAAAAGCCTCTTCTCGCTTCCTGTCTCACAGTTTGGAGTTAATCAGCTGAACGTAACGAGCAGCAGATGCATCAGCTCCACATTTCTTCCTGCAGTCAGAAAATAAAGACGAGGAAAAGCGCCTGCTGAGGTTTGGACCTGACTGGACCGACACCAGACCCTGAAATGCAGAAGCTGCGGAGCTTTAATGACCTTCCAAACGAACGGCTCTGATAATCAGCTGGATCCCCAAAGGAGACCTCCTCCAGATGATCTCCTCAGGAATCCTGGATGTTTATCTGCAACCTGCAGACCACAGAACCGCTGCAAGGAGACCGGGTTCCACAGAGACCCACAGCAATCCCGAAACAGCGCCCCCTGTTACTGCTGGGTAGCATTAGCTCAGAAGACAGAGGAACACGCTGAGCCAAAGGTCTTCATGAGCCGATGGGTTCCTGGACCTTCTAGTCCAGTTTAACGTTGAGTCTTTGAGCAGAACCAGAATCTTTATTTCTGACCGCTGTTCTTCAGTGATGACCTCTGGACTCAGATGTTCCTCAGTCTGTGGGGTTCTACCAAAGTCTGCCCAACAGCCTGTAACACCACGGCCCGCCCTGAACCAGCAGGATGTTCTGGATTCTGTTCTTCAGGACTATTTAGGGCTGTCATGATCTCCAGAATGAGATGTTGGACATCAGAGGAGCTGGAAGGACGATGAACAGGCACCCTGGCAGCCCTCAGGGGTCACGGTTCTGCAGAGGATCAGGGTCTGGGCCACAGGCAGGGCCAGGTAACCCACCAGTTTGGGTTCTGTAGGGGTGAAGGCTTTTCTAGAGATGTTTCTAGAGATCTTCAGCTGCACAGCTTCAGAGTTCTGATAAAGTTCTTCTGGGACTTTGGGTTCTTCACAGGACTCTGGTGACATCTTCCTGCAGAAAGTTCTGGTCAGGGTTTCTAAGATGCCGTTTGAAGAGGAGATCCACTGAGCCTTCGGACCTCTGACGTTCTGCGGATGAGATCCAGAGTTCTGTTGAGGCCCGGTTCTGACGGCCCGTACTTTTGGAGCTGTGTTTCTTTGCCTCTGCGGCGCTTCCACAGGAACCAGTTCACTTTGTGGTGGGACCGGAGCGAGCCGGCGCAGCACACACACCTGCTCCATCTGTGTGTGAAGGTCTGTCTCCTCCTCCTCCTCCTCCGCCTCTCCCTCTCTCTCTCTCCTTTCAAGGCCAGGCCCCGCCTCCCCCTGTGATGTCAGCGGCTTGGAGGAAGACCCGTGGGGTTTTTGGGTTTTGGCGTCCAGTCCTGTGGGGCCGCAGGGCTGAGAGTTTCTCCTCCATCCCGGGCGGGCCGCCTCTGCTCCTCTCTTTGGGGAAAAGAAAAAAGGCTGAGTTCTCGATTCGCCGGCTGAAGCTGTTTTCCTCTTGTGTTCTCTGAGGATTTTAGTTCTTTTTCCGCCTCCGCCTTTTTGTTGGTCTCTGCGGGTTTCATCGTGTCGGCCGACTGACAATTTGTAAAAAACAGTTCTTCTTTTCCTCAATCAATTAAAGTTGAAATAAGCCTGAAAAACAGAAAGTTCTTCAGGCAGTAAAAAAGTTTTTCTTCCTAGCAGAGATTTCATCGTTTTTCCTCTTCGGTCTTCGTCCTGCTGGTTTTCCTCCAATAGTCAAAATGTCTTCCATCCTGAAGCTCCGGTCTGTCCTGTAGACCTTCCGCTCTACCAGAGTCCAGCGTTCTTCTTGTGGGTTTTTGGTGCCGTGTTTCTGCTGCCGGAGCGTCGGGTCCTGAGATGTTCGGCATCCAGGACAGCCTGCCTCGCGGGGCCACGGCCAGCATGAAGGAGGAGCCGCTGGCCGTCCGCTCCTGGATGCACTCGGCCGGCGTGGTGGACGCCAACACTGCCGCTCAAAGGTAAACCACCGCCACCCTGGGGAATTCTGGGAGCTGTAGTCCCAGCGGTCCTCATCAAGTTTTTTTTTAAATCTTTTTCTGAGCTGACAGAAAGCTGAGAAATTTACTGTTGATATAATGATTATCAAATATTTTTTGCTTAAACTAATTGTTAATATTTATTATTCTAATATTATTCTATAATATTTAGAAAAAAATATTTTTAATACAAAATTTTTAAATGTCCTTAAAAATGTCCAAATGTTTCTGATGTTAAACATATTTCAAGTCATAAGAATGTTTTATGTTCTAAATGCAGCTTAAAATAAAACATCTATATATTTTTTATATTTCAGAGAATTGTTTTTGTTTATATCTGAAAAGATTTCCATCCTCAAGAAGGAAAAAGAAAATGTTTATAGCAGAGTTTTCCTCCGCTGATTTATTTGACTGATTGCAGAAAATAAATCTCCAGATTTTATTTTCTAATTAAAGCAGGTCGGACTTTATTCCAGCGACTGCGTTCACACATCCATATTTCCTCTGACAGCTCTGGATTTGATCTCCTGAGCCTGAATTATTTATAACAATGTGGTGAAATTAAAATAAATTAAATTATAAAATCTCCCCACAATCATTAAAATCCTGAGAGGAAATAGGAAACTGAACTAGAATATTAAAAAATGTTTATTTTCATGAAAATTAAATTTTCGCAGCTACCTTTTAATATCTTTTCATGCAGAGATTATAAATATAAACAATTGTTTATTCACTTTTAATAACATCAAACTTAGATAAATAGACTTTTATAATTCTAAAGTTGTTTGATGCAAGTTTTTTAATTTCCACATTAAGAAATAAAATAAAAGTTAATTTCCTTAATGACTGTCTGTGAAGGGCTGATTATTTCTGGGATTAAACTAAAGTCTAAATTGAACCTTAATGTGATCCTGCAGAGTAATTATTACAATGGCACACAAAAGCCCCTTTAATTGTAAATTTTCTAATTCATTTCTTCTAAATCCAATCCCAGAACAAGTGTAGCAAAAATGGCCTTTAATGATGATTTAAAGGTTTAAAACAAAGATTTCACCAACAAGTTAAATATTTGCTTTACTAAAATCCTTTTAGCTGATTTTATCTGTGCTGATTTGTCAGGATAAAAAAACACATTTATTAACAATATGCTTCAGCTTGTTTGTCTCTGCTTCAGATTTCTATATTTCATGATGATCATTAAATATTGACGTGTGTGTGTGTGTGTGTGTGTGTGTGTGTGTGTGTGTGTGTGTGTGTGTGTGTGTGTGTGTGTGATGCGCCGTGCGCTGAAACAAATGCTCCTGGTGTTCTCAGTCATATTGTAATGAGGAGCAGATTTACTGTCGGGGTCGAAGCTGCAGTTTGACTTCTCCTCCATGAATATTAATCAGTCGTGACTCTGGTGTGATTCTCTGTTTGCTCTTAACTTTATCTCCTTTGACTCGGCCTGAAGCTGCCGCCGCAGAGAAGCGTTCTGTTTTTATCTTCTTAGAGAAACAAATCAGACTCTTTGACACGTCACAAACATGCATGTTTCACATGTTTGATGTGAGGAGCACTTTATTTATGCACCACGAACTCTGGCCTTTATCGGAGCCATTTCCAGTTATTTGTTTTTGGACTTTTACAGGTGCCGTGCAAAGATCAATGACATGCTGTCACTTTAAATTAAGTCCACACCCCCTTAAATGTGGTTCTGAACGCAATGCTGCAAAGGTTGTAAAGTTATAAAGCTAGACCTGCAGAAAAACAGAACCGTGATGATTTACTGTAGGAGCAGAATTTAAACGGAACCACCACCCAAGCTCCTTCTCTGGCTATTTAATCATCAGTTTTAAATATGCGTCTCTTCTCAACTCTGAACAGCTTTTATTTTTTATGAAGGATGAAATGAACTTGATAAAAATATATGTGATGTTTTATGGTAAATCTATAATGTTTTTTTCCAGGTGACCTTTGCCCTCTGAGGTTTTTTTATTCTCATATGTGTTTTTCAGTGGGGTGGGGTTAGCTCGAGCACATTTTGAGAAGCAGCCTCCATCCAACCTGAGGAAATCCAATTTCTTCCACTTCGTTCTGGCGCTTTACGACCGGCAGGGGCAGCCCGTCGAGATCGAACGCACCGCCTACGTCGACTTTGTGGAAAAAGAAAAGGTGAGTCTAACAAAGGCAGGGAGGAGCTATTATACAAACCAAACGCACCCACAAGACTACGCAAAAACAAATGTACCTGACAGAAGACCAATAAAACACAAATGTGTTCGCAGTACTTATAAACAAACACTCCCACTTAAAGTTGCTGACACAATCTGACAATCCAAGCGCACCCATGGCAAGACATTTAGATAACTTGTCCTGTTGTTATAACTGAACTCAATTAACAGACGTGTCAGGGTTTCTGACTGGGATTTAAAAAGACACAAAAACACACTTAACACACCCTGAGCTCTTAGATCAAATGTGACTAAATTAATGTACCCCAAACTCTTTTTCTGGTTAGAAAACATTGTAGAAAATAAGCTCCCAGGTCCGATCAGGTAGCATTAAACAAACGCCTGTGAGCTCTCGGGTCAGATCAGAATAGAGGAAACAAACACACCATAATCTCTTAGATAAATCTGGTCAAAGGAAATAAACTCTGAAGCCAGAGATCAGTCTAATTTATACAATCAGAGTCAGGATGATCATTCTTCTGCTGTTGTTTTAGGAACCAAGTGGAGAGAAAACCAACAATGGGATTCATTACAAACTGCAGCTTCTTTACAGCAATGGTGGGTTTGCTTCTTTTACTGCACAGAGCATCTGAAACACTCAGATTATCATGTGATTTTCTACTATCTGTATAACATGGGTATTACTGCCTGTATTTGTGTACAGGTGTCCGAACAGAGCAAGACCTCTACGTCCGATTAATCGACTCCATGACCAAACAGGTGAGGGTTTAAGGAAATTGAGCGACCTTCAATTTTTGCTGCACTTGTATCGTTGGAATTAGTAAATGTGTATAAGTTGGTACTGGTAGTGTTGGTGTGTGTATAGGTTGGTACTGGTAGTGTTGGTGTGTGTATAAGTTGGTACTGGTAGTGTTGGTGTGTGTATAGGTTGGTACTGGCTTTGTTGGTGAGTGGGTATAACTTGGTACTGGTAGTGTAGCAGTGACGTGCGGTAGGGTTCATAGCTGGTGAGGCACTGACGTCATCAGAGTCAGATTTACAAATATATACACTCTACAGAGTAGACTCATTGCAAAGTGCTGAAGAAGACTGATTGAGCCAAATAAATTCACCAAGAGACATGGAAAAAATATTGATTCTTTGATGGAAAAATTATAAATTATTTGTCATTTGATTGGTAACAGTTTATGAGTTATGATGGATTTCTGCATTTGTAACACATTCTAAAACTATAACCCACACTATGCACATTTGATTACAACAACAAAACATGAATAATTATCGCTGTCTTACCTCTGCTTATAAATTAAGTCCATGCAGCGCTCTTTCTGAGCAATAATATCGGTCATTTTCCGGTAAAAGTTCTCTTTATCTTTCTTCAGTTTTAAAACTCTCTCAGTCTCAGTGGAGCTCACTGCCAGGGAGGAAAGCCTTCCTTCATCAGTCCTGTTCCAGCTGTATGTTTAGAGTCTTTTTAGTGCTTTACTTGTTTAGCATAACTCGCTAATAATACATCCATAACTTGCTGTGACTCTACAGTGTTGGGATCAGGAGCGGTGCTCCTTGAGCGCCCCCTGCCTAGAGGCCAAGGAACTGCCGGCCTCACCTACAACCAGTTCTTTGCCGTATGATCGCCCAGCAGCACGAAAACATGTTACCTGCACACAGTTTGATGACCAAAACACAATTAGTAATCCACATACATTAAATTGTGGAAAATCAGTTCATAACTGTTTGAACAATTGAATTTATGATCTAGAGACAGGAAGATGCATCACAGAATGGAAGCCAGCGCAGTTAACATGGGATTGCGCAATCTCAGGGGAGGCCAAACTCGCTGCGGCCTCACCGGCTTCACTATCAAGCGCCACCAAGGATTTACATGAAAAATAGCGAAAAGTCTGCAATTTTGAAGAAAATATGATGAAAGTTGATGAAATTAGATGAAAACTTTAAAAGACTGAGTGAATCACAATTTATATTATGTGATCATCATTATATATTTTCTTTCTTTCCCTCCCCTGACTGCACGTCACTGCAGGGTAGGTGTGTGTATAGGTTGGGACTGGTTGTATTGGTGAATGGATTTTGGTTGGTGTGTATGGTTGAGCGTGTGTATGGTTGTTTGTCCTGTGTGTCACTGTGTTGTCCCGTGATGGACTGGTGATCCCCACCTCTCGCCCAATGACTGCTGGAGATAGGCACCAGCACCCACGACCCTGCAGGATAAGTGGGTATAGATAACAGATGGATGGTTATGTTAGAGTGTATGAATTAGTTTGTACCGGTTGTAATACTGTGTGTGTGCTGGCTGGTGCTGGTTGGGTTGGTGTGTGGGCAGTGACCGTTGAAGATAATTGTTTTTGGGAGGCATACTCGAGGTCTAACATTACTACAAAGAACAAACAGACAAAAAAAACAAAAACTTAAACCTCACTTGTCTTCTGGTGAATATCTAGGTCTTGTGGATCCGGTCCAAGACCTTCCAAGTCTGGCTGTATTGGTTTGTACTGATTGTGTTCATGCATGCTGGTTAGAACTGGTTGCATGGATGGAGCAGCCTCAGTGGTTTTCAGCACCAGCTGTTGCTAGTAAGGGGTGTGCGATCAGAGATGAAGCATCTGTTACCTTCATGTCTGTTCAACATGGTTTATTCCCCCATAGTGGCTCATCACAGTTTCACCTCCTTGGTGAACACACAGTCAGGTCAATGTTCTCACACAGAAGATATTCTCGGTGATAGAACTGAAAAGTCAAGAGTGTGAGGCAGCAAAAACAACAATTTCTGTACACAGCAGGTGGTTAGTTTCACCTACTGAGGGGTCCTGACCTACAGGAGCAGAAACACCAAGTCTGTCTGAAGTGACAGGACATTTCTTAAAGCTCCCACACTGTGGAGACATCAATTTATGGATCTGATCAAACTGAATACAGATGTGTCCACTTCATTTGATTCATGTAAAACATTCAACCCCAATACTAATGTGAATCCCCACTGTGTTGTCAGATTATTTAAAACCTGTGAATAAAATTCTATTAAATTTATTCTAAATAATTGGCATCCTCCCAAACATGATTACCTCGTCCTCAGTAAGTGAGGCAGCGTTGGAGGAATCTTTAGAACCTGCGCAGTGTCTGAACTGTTTAGAAGCAGTAGAGCTTTCTGAGCTATTTAAAATATTAGCTTCATCTAAACCTTCTACCTGTATGTTAGACCCAATCCCAACCAAGTTGTTTAAAGAGATATTCCCTTTGATCAGTGGTCCTATTTTAGACATGATTAATCTATCCTTAGTAAATGGATATGTACCACAGGCCTTTAAAGTAGCTGTTATTAAACCATCTCTTGATCAAGATCCATCTATCTATCCATCCATCCATCCATTTTCCGTCACGCTTGTCCCTTGTGGAGTCACGAGGGGTGCTGGTGCCTATCTCCAGCATTCAATGGGCGAGAGGCGGGGTAGACCCTGGACAGGTCGCCAGTCTGTCGCAGGGCACTCTTGATCAAGATGAGTTAGTAAATTACAGACCTATATCTAATCTTCCTTTCTTATCTAAAATCCTTGACAAAGTAGTTGCTAATCAACTTTGTGAACATCTACAAAGTAATGACCTACTTGAGGAGTTTCAGTCAGGCTTCAGAGCTCATCATAGCACTGAAACAGCTCTGGTGAAGGTCACTAATGATATTCTCATGGCCTCAGATAATGGACTTGTGTCTGTACTTGTCCTGTTAGATCTCAGTGCTGCATTTGACACAGTTGATCACAATATTCTCCTACAAAGACTTGAACATACTGTAGGGATTAAGGGAAAAGCATTAGGCTGGTTTAAATCTTATCTGTCGGACAGATTCCAGTTTGTTCATGTTAATAATAAATCTTCTTCAAACTCTAGGGTCACCTGTGGAGTACCACAGGGTTCAGTCCTTGGACCAATTCTCTTTACTATATATATGCTTCCGATTGTCAAAATTATCAGACAGCATGGGATTAATTTCCACTGTTATGCTGATGACACTCTGATTTGTGTTAAGGATCTCTGATCATTAAACTGGACAAAAAGAGCAGGTTTAAAAGGTTTATGGAAGTAAAAGTTGAAGCCGGTCTGGTGAACTGCTGGCATGAGCACTGGGAACACTGTGAAGGAGAGTGACAGGTTAGTGGCTGTAAAACAAGAATGTGGGGAATGACATGTACTGAAACAAACAATCAATGAGAGACACTTGTACACTGAATGAGAGCTACTAACCTTTTCTGAATCCGTAAGGTGCCGTTGAATCCAAGTCTCCAGTAAGATGCCAGGTTGTTTCTTGTTAGCCGAAACTGTATCACATACACAGCTCACTGCCGGGAGAATGGTGCGGGAACAGTCCAGGGTCATACTCAATGGTTTGGAGGCTGGCAGAGGTAACAGAGGGGCAATCCAAAAAACTTTGTCCAGAATCTGGTCCAGGATCTTGTTCCACAATACACACAGAGAGGCAGAGTCAGGTACTTGCACAGGTCGTTGTCTAGAATCTGAAGACCAGATTGTCTCTGATCTGACTTCTCTAAGCCCCAGTGGGTCGAGGCAGATGAGCGTTCACACTGAGCCTGGTTCTGGTTCTGCTGGAGGTTCTCCTCCCTGTTAAAGGGGAGTTTTCCTCTCCACTGTCGCTTCATGCATGCTCAGTATGAGGGATTGCTGCAAAGCCATCAACAATGCAGACGACTGTCCACTGTGGCTCTACGCTCTTTCAGGAGGAGTGAATGCTGCTTGGAGAGACTTGATGCAACCTGCTGGGTTTCCTTAGAGAGGAAACTTTCTGACCAACCTGGAGGATCTGATGGAGTCTGACTTTAGAAAGGGCCTTGAGATGACATGGGGTGAATTGGTGCTATATGAATTGAACTGAATTGAATAGCATATCCCTATAGTGAGAAAACAGTTCTTTACCTCTTCTCATCACAGTCTGAGCTCTGATCTTCAGCTCATCTCCTTTCCGCTGTGAGAGGAGGAACCCACCATCTCCTGCAGCCTGCAGGGGGTGCAGCCAGGATATGTTTCTGTGTGCTCAAAGGCTCTCCATCAGCTGCCAGCATCAGCTGACTCTACTGTGAGACTAATGGAAACCAGCAGCATTTAAATCCAACGTGTTTATTAATTTCATTAATGTGTGTTGAAAATTCCATTTCATTCCATCCCAGTGTCTCAATACAGAAGAGCATGTGTGTTGAAAATGTGTGTTGAAAATTCAACACACATTTTCAACACACATGCTCTTCTGTATTGAGACACTGGGTTCCAGCTGCTCTCTTTGAGTGTCCCCAGCCTACCAGCTCCAAAGAAACACTCAGTCCTGCCTTCTCACCTCAGTCACATTCACCAAAAATTAGTTCATGAGACAAAGGTTCTGCAGCCTCAGGCGGCTGTAGAAGAACCTCCCCGAGCACAAATCCTCACATGCATTTCTGTTTCAGGCCATCATCTACGAGGGCCAGGACAAGAACCCAGAGATGTGCCGAGTCCTGCTCACACATGAGATCATGTGCAGGTAGGAACACCTGAACACACCTGACACAGAGGAGCTGGAGCCTCTCCATGCTGTAAACAACCAGATCAATAAACTTTATACTGTGTGGTTGATTACATGGGTCTCTGGAAATTCAGGCCTTGTGTCTCAATCAGACTCACCAAAGACCATAAATAAATTAATGAAATTATTACAGTCAGAACCAGAATACTGACAAGTACCAGTGAAGGGGTACCAGTAAAGTATTATCTGTTAACCTTGGGTTGGGTTGGCACCAGTCCATGCCCTGTCTGGTACCAACACATGGGGTAGGGGGTGGGGGGTGGGGTGGGGGGGGGGTCCTGAAGAATTCGCTCTTCTGTGCTCTATGTTTTTGTCATAAGAATAGATAAAAGATCAGAGAAACATCCTGGAGAGGACCTTTTTCCAGCTCTCCCAGTTCTAACTGTTGCTCTGGAATCCATCAAGATGGTCGACAACAGAAGTCCAGTTAACAGCAGATTTAAAGGTAGAGCAGAGACACAGGAGCTCATCTGGCAACCGGTAGGTTTCAGGTTAGAACCCCTGCTTCAACTGTCTCAGCCGTACGGCAAGGCACTTCGCCTGCTTTGCCTGCTGATGTTGACCAATGGGCCCGGTGGCACCAATTGTCTGGCAGCGTGGCTACCAAGTACCTCACCACCGTCAGCGTGTGAATGGCTGAAAGTAGTGTAAAGTACTTTGGGTCCTCAGGACCATTTTACCATGTAGAAAGTTCTGGTCAATCCAACTGACTTGGATCAGCTGCTTTCAGGTTTATTGGTGCATAAGACACGGAAAACCACATTTCCTGAAAGCAATACTTGCCAGAACTGACTACAAAGTGCAGCCATTGAAAATCAGTAAAACAAACAGAGTCAAACGGCCGTGCTTGGACCAAAAGTCCTGTCCTCTGATGAAGGATAAGCCAGAGCGGGGTGTCAGAGTCTCAGACCAGAACCTGGTGAGACCAGCTGGTCTGCAGGTGTTCTACAGGATCTGAGGATGAATGTTTCTGTCACTGACGGAGTGTTTGTCATTTTGTGTGTTAGTCGCTGCTGCGATAAGAAGAGCTGCGGAAACAGGAATGAGACTCCGTCGGACCCCGTCATCATCGACAGGTAACGCTTCATATTTAACATTTCCTCAGCTGACTGATAACACGTTAGCATGCAGTCCACATGAGCAGCTGCAGGGAAATCTGTTCCTTCAGACACCAACAAACGGTTTATTTCACCGTTCATTAACATGGTGCAGCAGCCTGACAGGAAGAGGAAACACTCCACAGCTCTGCCAAACAAAAACACAAATTCCACATTTTAGTGGAGAAAAAAAACATCTGAAAACATCTTCAACACAGTGCAGCTGCAGTAAAAGGAGAGGAAAACGTGAATAAAAGCAGCTAAAAGAGCAGAATGAGAACAAACAGAAACAATATGTTACCAACATCTAAGTAATAAAAACACTACTGAATAAATAGCTAAAACATGTATGTATATAATATTTATGGTGCTCCTTTAATTCTCGCTGACATAGAAAATGGGTCGGGTCAGAACTCCTAACCAGTCAGGTGTGATGGTTCCTGAGGTAGAGAGACAATCAACAGCTGCTGAAGTTGCTCTAGTTGTGCGTCAGCGCTGCTGGAGGACATCGCTGATGGAACAACATGGAGGGAGTGTGTTCTCAGAGGTCCTGCTGACTTGCATGAGGAGCTGGTTGCCCGGTTCTGATCGCAGAACTGGACCCAGTGTTACACATGGAACGAGGAAGCTGACTGACAGGTTGCTAGTTAACATCCCTGAGCCGTCCCAAGCCTGGCCCCTGGAACGGCCTCATCCATATTCCTCAGATAAATAAACGTCCCCTAAACTGTGGCTCTCAGTCACAGCGGGGGGGGGGGGGGGCTGATTTCCAAATGTAACCAGAGCTCTGGATGCACTCATGTTGCTAAAATCCTGCTCCACTCAGGATTCCACTATCAAACAAATCAGATCAGTTCATTTATATAGAAATATATCATCTCAAGGAACTATACAGTCACTTCAATCAAAACAGACAGTTTGGTCAAGAGTTCCCTATCTAAGGAAACCCAGCAGATTGCATTGACTCATTGACTTGCAGAATGTCTTATAGTATTATTATACTACAATAAAAATTATTATTATTCTCATTATAATATTTGTATTGGAAACAAAATAAGAGTAGGTTCCATGTTAAAAGTAGCTTTACTACATCAGAAGCTACTTAACGTTGTACCAACCTAATGTCAGATCAATTCAAAATGAGTCTGATACACTGGTTAAAACATTTATTAAAGATCAGCCAATGACCTAACACAGTGTAGACATTGCTTTATGAGCAGCATAATAAAATACAAACTGAAGTAATTACTGCTAGAAATAAAACGTGCGGTGGCGTTAATAACGTTTGGTGGCATTTTTTGCATATTATATTATCAGGAGGTTGTCTTTTATGTGCTCAGCCACTAGATTTAAAGGTGTTTTACCCAATAAGAACACTGCAGCACCAGACACAACCAGGAGGTCCCTGATCGTTGGGGAAAGGCAGAAAGAAGATGCACCATAAGCTTTTTCATATTTCTTTTGTCATTTTAAACATTAAACTACCAAAGCACAAGCCAAGTAGTAGAACTAAATGTTGAAAAGAAATTAAAAGCTAAATAAAATAAACCAGGTCACTTAATAAAGCTGCATTTTCTGTATGCTTTGTATTTATATTCACATGATAATATTTTCAGAATTAATAATAACATTTCTGTTAAAGATTTCATTTATCTTCTGCACCAAGGGCATAAGTAGGGAGAACAAGCAGAGTGAGTTTTGTGTAATATCAGACTTTATTATTGAACTAAGCAGGATTTAGACAGGATCAGAAAGGAAGGTGCATCTTCTTTCTGCCTTTCCCCAACGATCAGGGACCTCCTGGTTGTGTCTGGTGCTGCAGTGTTCTTATTGGGTAAAACACCTTTAAATCTAGTGGCTGAGCACATAAAAGACAACCTCCTGATAATATAATATGCAAAAAACGCCACCGCACGTATTTTACGCGAGCGCGCATGTTTTACGTCACCGCGCGTTCTGGCTGGAAACGCGCGGTGACGTAGGAAACGGGTTGGAACTGCGCGTTATTGTACGGACGATAATTGGCCTCATCGGCTTGCAGACAGACAGGAGAGGCAAAGTAGAAGCTCGCGCATGAACATGTCCAACCAACAACTCTGATTGATTGTTCACTCTGAATGTTGTTTCAAAATAGCAAACCTGGTTTCATTTCTTAGTTATGTCCTGGATTTTGTAGAGTTTGTGGACGCTACGTCGATACTTGATCAAAAAAATAACGTCACTACAGGAAAGTTACTTGATTCATAAAGCAGCGACGCTACGGTCAAGCTACTGGAAAATGTAGTTTAACTAATAGCTTCGCTACATGTAGCGGCGCTACTGCCCATCACTGGAACCGGTGCATTATTTGCAGCAAACTTTAGGTATGAAAGCTGCACACTCTTTCGTACAAGAGGCCTCTGGTGAAGAACCAGTGAAACCATGCAGTTTTGGACTCACAGCAGCAATGTGCTAGTCTGTTTGGTTTTTCTGTGTTTACGGTCTGCTGAAAAACAAACTGTCCCTTGAGGATAATAAAGGCACCTTAGACGCTTGACCAGTTCTGACTTCAGATTGGTGTTTAGAACCTCCTGATAGAAGAAGAAAGAAAGGATGCCCTCAGTGTCTTTGGCTCATACATCCGGGAACCAAGCAGTCAACATCAAACCAACTCCCCTACTCTGAGGGAACTGAATCCTGATTAAACGTGACCCTAAAGAGAACTGGCTGCTCAACACGACCGACTTGAGTTTTGTTCAATAGCAAACATCTTCTCAACTGGCATCATGTGATTTCCTGAGTTTATGTCAAACAAT
Source organism: Fundulus diaphanus (assembly GCA_037039145.1). Lineage (NCBI taxonomy): Eukaryota > Metazoa > Chordata > Actinopteri > Cyprinodontiformes > Fundulidae > Fundulus > Fundulus diaphanus. The sequence continues at coordinate 500,095 of CM073143.1, read as the reverse complement.
TAGGATCTGAATCTTGGATCTAGATGTGACCATGTGAAAGGACTGTAGTGGGATTAAAGGACTCGATCTAAAATTGTTTGGATGAAACTAGATTTTTTACACCTTCATATGAGCACGACATCTTTCTAAAGATCATTGAGATGATTTACTTCCAAACTGGTGCTGTATAAATGAACTGAAGAGAGTTTTAGACTGACTTGTTCCTGCAATTAAAAGATGACTGAGATAGATTAGAGACCTGGTAATTCAGAAATTTTCTGTCTGGAAGCTGAATCTTGTTCACGGGATGGTTCTGAAACCATTCAGTTTTAACCTGGAGATGTCCTGACCTGAAGAGTGTTGATTGGATTTTTTGACTGAATGAACAGCCTGCAGGGATATTAGCCGCCAACAGGAAGATTTTGGTGCTGTAAATCTGGAGAAATCCACTGCAGTCGGAACATAATGGGATAATTCCTTGAAATGTTGGTTGATCTGGTCCGAACGAGGCTGCACCTCCTCTTCGTCTTCCTCTCTTCTTTTAGCCTTTCTCCTCCCCCTCCTACCTCTGCTGTCCCAGGAGGAATCATACACTTTCCTCTCTTCTCTTCACCTCCCCCTCCTCCATCTCTCAGTGTTAATCTGGTGCCCCCCCCCCACTCCCCACCCCGTCTCTGAGAGAGCAGAGAGGGGGAACTGGATGGATGGATGAGTGCAGTAGGCTTTTGAAAAGAGAAGTGGTGATTTTACAGAAGGTCTTTTTTCTCCCCCTGCCTGCTGAAATGCATGATGGGAAGGTCTCCTGTGTTTTCAACAGCGTCCAGTGAACAGGAAACATGTCAGGGTCAGACTGCAGCTCAGAGCACAAACACTCGAAGAAAACCAGCCACTGCCTCATATTTTGGCTCTGGTGCAGGAACACAGCCTGCTGCATGCTTCATCTCTGCAGATTTCACCAGAATCACAAATGCGAATAATAATTCCTGATTTTATTTCAGGTTGATTTTAAGTGATAGCCTTTGTAAATATCTGACCTGAAGATGAAGATTTTAAACAACTCTGACATTTCAAAAAATGTAATTAACAACAGACTAACTTCAATTTTAAATAATTCTTGTCCTGGTTGTTCTTTCTCTAAGGACAGTCCTGGTTGTTCTTGTCTCTAAAGACAGTCATGGTTGTTCCTGTCTCTAAGGACAGTCATGGTTGTTCCTTTCTCTAAGGACAGTCCTGGTTGTTCCTCTCTCTAAGGACAGTCCTGGTTGTTCTTGTCTCTAAGGACAGTCCTAGTTGTTCCTATCTCTAAGGGCAGTCATGGTTGTTCCTATCACTAAGGACAGTCCTGGTTGTTCTTGTGTCTCAGCACGGTCCTGGTTGTTCCTTTCTCCAAGGACAGTCCTGGTTGTTCCTTTCTCTAAGGACAGTCCTGGTTGTTCTTGTCTCTAAGAACAGTCCTGGCTGTTCTTGTCTCTAAGGACAGTCCTGGTTGTTCCTGTCTCTAAATACGGTCCTGGTTGTTCCTGTCTCTAAATACGGTCCTAGTTGTTCCTTTCTCTAAGGACAGTCCTGGTTGTTCTTGTCTCTAAGGACAGTCCTGGTTGTTCCTTTCTCTAAGGACAGTCCTGGTTGTTTCTGTCTCTAAAGACAGTCATGGTTGTTCATTTCTCTAAGGACAGTGCTGGTGCTTCCTGTCTCTAAGGAAAGTCCTGGTTGTTCCTGTCTCTAAATACGGTCCTGGTTGTTCCTTTCTCTAAGGACAGTGCTGGTTGTTCTTGTCTCTAAGGACAGTCCTGGTTGTTCCTATCTCTAAGGACAGTCCTGGTTGTTCCTATCTCTAAGGACAGTCATGGCTGTTCCTTTCTCTAAGGACAGTCCTGGTTGTTCCTCTCTCTAAGGACAGTCCTGGTTGTTCTTGTCTCTAAGGACAGTCCTAGTTGTTCCTATCTCTAAGGGCAGTCATGGTTGTTCCTATCACTAAGGACAGTCCTGGTTGTTCTTGTGTCTCAGCACGGTCCTGGTTGTTCCTTTCTCCAAGGACAGTCCTGGTTGTTCCTTTCTCTAAGGACAGTCCTGGTTGTTCTTGTCTCTAAGGACAGTCCTGGCTGTTCTTGTCTCTAAGGACAGTCCTGGTTGTTTCTGTCTCTAAAGACAGTCATGGTTGTTCATTTCTCTAAGGACAGTGCTGGTTGTTCCTGTCTCTAAGGAAAGTCCTGGTTGTTCCTTTCTGTAAGGACAGTGCTGGTTGTTCCTTTCTCTAAGGACAGTCCTGGTTGTTCTTGTCTCTAAGGACAGTCCTAGTTGTTCCTATCTCTAAGGGCAGTCATGGTTGTTCCTTTCTCTAAGAACAGTCCTGGCTGTTCTTGTCTCTAAGGACAGTCCTGGTTGTTCCTATCTCTAAGGATAGTCCTGGTTGTTCCTATCTCTAAGGATAGTCCTGGTTGTTCCTATCTCTAAGGACAGTCCTGGCTGTTCTTGTCTCTAAGGACAGTCCTGGTTGTTCCTAACTCTAAGGACAGTCCTGGTTGTTCCTATCTCTAAGGACAGTCCTGGTTGTTTCTGTCTCTAAAGACAGTCATGGTTGTTCATTTCTCTAAGGACAGTCCTGGTTCTTCTTGTCTCTAAGGACAGTCCTGGTTGTTCCTTTCTCTAAGGACAGTCATGGTTGTTCCTTTCTCTAAGGACAGTCCTGGTTGTTCCTCTCTCTAAGGAAAGTCCTGGTTGTTCCTGTCTTTAAGGACAGTCCTGGTTGTTATTGTCTCTAAGGACAGTCCTGGTTGTTCCTCTCTCTAAGGAAAGTCCTGGCTGTTCCTGTCTCTAAATACGGTCCTGGTTGTTTTATTTCTTTAAGGACAGTGCTGGTTGTTCTTGTCTCTAAGTACAGTCCTAGTTGTTCCTATCTTTAAGGACAGTCCTGGTTGTTATTGTCTCTAAGGACAGTCCTAGTTGTTCCTATCTCTAAGGGCAGTCATGGTTGTTCCTTTCTCTAAGGAGAGTCCTGGTTGTTCTTGTCTCTAAGGACAGTTCTAGTTGTTCCTATCTCTAAGGACAGTCCTGGTTGTTCCTTCCTCTAAGGACAGTCCTGGTTGTTTCTGTCTCTAAGGACAGTCCTGGTTGTTCTTGTCTCTAAGGACAGCCCTGGTTGTTCTGGTCTCTAAGGACAGTCCTGGTTGTTCCTATCTCTAAGGACAGTCCTGGTTGTTCTTGTCTCTAAGGACAGTCCTGGTTGTTGCTATCTCTAAGGACAGTCCTGGTTGTTCATTTCTCTAAGGACAGTCCTGGTTATTTCGGTCTCTAAGGACAGTCATGGTTGTTCCTTTCTCTAAGGACAGTCCTGGTTGTTCCTTTCTCTAAGGACAGTCCTGGTTGTTCTATCTCTAAGGACAGTCCTGGTTGTTCCTTTCTCTAAGGACAGTCCTGGTTGTTCTTGTCTCTAAGGACAGTCCTGGTTGTTCTATCTCTAAGGACAGTCCTGGTTGTTCTGGTCTCTACGGACAGTCCTGGTTGTTCTTGTCTCTAAGGACAGTCCTGGTTGTTCTATCTCTAAGGACAGTCCTGGTTGTTCTTGTCTCTAAGGACAGTCCTGGTTGTTCTATCTCTAAGGACAGTCCTGGTTGTTCCTTTCTCCAAGGACAGTCTTGGTTGTTCCTTTCTGTAAGGACAGTCCTGGTTGTTCTTGTCTCTAAGGACAGTCCTGGTTGTTCTATCTCTAAGGACAGTCCTGGTTGTTCTGGTCTCTAAGGACATTCCTGGTTGTTCTTGTCTCTAAGGACAGTCATGGTTGTTCCTTTCTCTAAGGACAGTCCTGGTTGTTCTTGTCTCTAAGGACAGTCCTGGTTGTTCCTTTCTCTAAGGACAGTCCTGGTTGTTCCTTTCTCTAAGGACAGTCCTGGTTGTTCTATCTCTAAGGACAGTCCTGGTTGTTCCTTTCTCTAAGGACAGTCCTGGTTGTTCTTCTCTCTAAGGACAGTCCTGGTTGTTCTATCTCTAAGGACAGTCCTGGTTGTTCTGGTCTCTAAGGACATTCCTGGTTGTTCTTGTCTCTAAGGACAGTCCTGGTTGTTCTATCTCTAAGGACAGTCCTGGTTGTTCCTTTCTCTAAGGACAGTCCTGGTTGTTCATGTGTCTCAGGACAGTCCTGGTTGTTCTTGTGTCTCAGGACAGTCCTAGTTGTTTCCTTCTCTAAGGACACTCCTGGCTGTTCCTGTGTCTCAGGACAGCCCTGGTTGTTCCTTTCTCTAAGGACAGTCCTGGTTGTTCTTGTGTCTCAGGACAGTCCTAGTTGTTTCCTTCTCTAAGGACTGTCCTGGTTTTTCTTGTGTCTCAGCACGGTCCTGGTTGTTCCTTTCTCTAAGGACAGTCCTGGTTGTTCCTTTCTCCAAGAGCAGTCCTGGTTGTTCCTTTCTCCAAGGACAGTCCTGGTTGTTCCTTTCTTTAAGGACAGTCCTGGTTGTTCTTGTGTCTCAGGACAGTCCTGGTTGTTCCTTTCTCTAAGGACAGTCCTGGTTGTTCTTGTGTCTCAGGACAGTCCTGGTTGTTCCTTTCTCTAAGGACAGTCCTGGTTGTTCCTTTCTCCAAGAGCAGTCCTGGTTGTTCCTTTCTCCAAGGACAGTCCTGGTTGTTCCTTTCTTTAAGGACAGTCCTGGTTGTTCTTGTGTCTCAGGACAGTCCTGGTTGTTCCTTTCTCTAAGGACAGTCCTGGTTGTTCTTGTGTCTCAGGACAGTCCTGGTTGTTCCTTTCTCTAAGGACAGTCCTGGTTGTTCCTTTCTCCAAGAGCAGTCCTGGTTGTTCCTTTCTCCAAGGACAGTCCTGGTTGTTCCTTTCTTTAAGGACAGTCCTGGTTGTTCTTGTGTCTCAGGACAGTCCTAGTTGTTTCCTTCTCTAAGGACAGTCCTAGTTGTTTCCTTCTCTAAGGACAGTCCTGGTTGTTCTTGTGTCTCAGCACGGTCCTGGTTGTTCCTTTCTCCAAGGACAGTCCTGGTTGTTCCTTTCTCTAAGGACAGTCCTGGTTGTTCTTGTGTCTCATGACGGTCCTGGTTGTTTCCTTCTCCAAGGACGGTCCTGGTTGTTTCCTTCTCTAAGGACGGTCCTGGTTGTTTCCTTCTCTAAGGACAGTCCTGGTTGTTTCCTTCTATAAGGACTGTCCTAGTTGTTCTTGACTGAGGACAGTCCTGGTTGTTCTTGTGTCTCAGGACGGTCCTGGTCTTTCTTTCTCCAGGTACGGTCCTGGTTGTTCTTTACTGTCAGGACAGTCCATATTGTTGCTGTTACTAAGAAGAGTCTGGGTTGATTCTGTCTCTAAGGACGGTCCAGGTTATTCCTGTCTCTAAGGACAGTCTGGGTTGGTTCTTTCTCTAGGATAGTCCTGGCCATTCCTTTCTATAAAGACAGTCCTGACTGTGCTTTCTACAAACAGTCCTGGTTTTTCTTTCTGTAAGGACGGCCCTTGTTGTCTCTATCTCTAAGGACAGCTCTGTCAGGATTCAGGTGTGTTTCAGGTTATTTTTGTAAGGATTGACTCTTGGAGGCTCTTGTTCTTGCAGATTTCTGATGTGTCAGGGGTCTTTGGTTCTGTAGGCAGACAGGAGCTTTGGAGACTTACTAATGACGTGATTATCCCTATGAACACTGTGAGAACACTTTAACGTGCTGATCTACAGTCAGCTAAAGACTTAAAAGGCACCATAAAACCTCCTGGCTTCCTATCAATTTTTCTCTCAGCTGGTTTGTAGCTGATGATGATGATGATGGTGATGATGGGACCAGCTCTCATCTTTTCGATCTGAATACCTGATGTGAGAATTTTTTGGCGGCATGCACTCTCTCGTCTGCGAGGGTCTCTGGTGTGTGCAGCGTGGGATTATGGGAGGACGGCGTGCTGTCAATCATGTAGCAGGCGTAGGTGTGATTTCCCTCTCATGCTGCAGGTCGGCTCTGGATGGAATCTCATTACTGGCCACATTTCAGGGTGACTGACAGCAGAATAATGTTTGGGGCCCCAGAGGGCCCCGCCCGGCTAAATGTTAAATGTATGAATGCATTGGAGTCAATGGAGAGATGAAGTGTAGCTGAATATTTTTCTTCCTGGGAAACAGGCTCGGAGTGAAGAGTGTGACCCTGAACACACCGTCTGCTGCTGTTTCACACAGGAAGGAACACCTCACTCTCACCTGAGCACACACACCTGAACAGACACCTGGAGGGGAAGGTTCTGAAGTCCACAGAACATTTCTGGATTAATGTTGACAGTGTGAGGAAACACCTGAGCATCTAATCATTGTTTTCAAACCACTAAATGAAGCGATTATTATTATTATTCACAGGACAGTTTTAAATCCTCATTTTAAACATCAAAATGCTGACTCTGCGCTTGTTACTGTGATACTGAACACTTTGTCAAACTGTAAATAATCTGAATTTATTCTGGTGAAGAAACAGTGTCAGTATCAGGAGGATGGACTCCATACATCATTCAGTTCAGCCTGACATCTGGAGATAAATAAGAGCCTCTTAAATGTTTTCCACCACTTAAAGCTTTCTGTCACTTTACAGCACTAATACTGAGTTAACCCTAACCCTAATTCATGGGTTTGAATTTTTTTTAATTCAGAGATGTGTGGTTTGTCTTTATATTCAGACCTTAAGGAGGTTCTGCTGAGTCAATGCTCTGTAGAACCTTCTGTGGCTGCAGTTACAGGTGCAAGTATTTTACGGTACATCTCAGGATGTATCTTCAGGCTCGTTCTCCTGCTGGAAGGAGAACCAGCCTCTAGATGGTTCTCCTCCAGGACCATCTTGGAGGAGAACCTTCCCATCAACTCTGACCTGCTTCCCTGTTCCTGCTGAAGAAAAGCGTCTACACACCATTATGCTGTTTCACTAGTGGGAGGGTTGGCTCAGGGCGATGCACGTTGTTAGCTTTCTACCCCACATGGTGTTCGCATGCAGCCCAGAAAGGTTCAGAAGTGTTGTCATCTGAGCAGAGCACCTTCCTCCACAAGCTTGCTGTATTCCTTCATGGCTGGTTGCTAACTGAGCTTCCGAACGGTTTTCCTTCAAGTATGGTTTTCCTGTTGCCAGATTCTCACACCAGAGCTCTCTGCTGTTTCTACAGAGTCGCCCTGTCTGCAGACAAATCACAGCTGATTCTGTTACTGTAAGTGTTTCAGCTGACCTATTTATCTGCTGGACCACCTGCAGACATCAGAACCTCTGATGTAGGGGAACCTGGCTCATTTAACAGCTACTCCTCACCCCTCAATATCCTCACTGTAACGATGGAGGCTTAAAGAGCGGTAGGAGTGATGGAGGAGGTGAACCTCCCGGCTTTCTAATAAGTATTTAACAGGTGTCTCCTCCTTGTCTGTGTGTGTGTGTGTGTATCGATCGTCCGTCCTTCTGGTCCTGAAGCACCGGTATTGACTGACTATTTAAAAAGTAATTGGTGTGTGTTCTATCTCACACACTCACTGTTGCAATTTCAGGAGACAGTTTAACATTGAATCAGATGGATAATTAAGCACCCCCCCCCCCCCCCACACACACACACACATGGTGTGACTGGCAGTTTGGGGTTTTCCGTTTTATTGTTTAACAAGCTCTTAACGAGCTGCAGCTTGTAAAAGCATGAGGAATCATCATAGCGACGGTCTGCTGATGATCTGATGATGTCGCTGACTATCTTCAGTAAAGACGATGGCCGCTGCTCAGTGAGCGGTTATGTGTTGGTGCGGGCCATTCATGAGGACAACAGAATAATTCTGGTTGTCCTCATGGGACCGGCGCATGGATGCAGAGATGTTCTTCAGGAATCTGTTTCATCATTAGCTGACGATTGCTTTGCTCATCAGTCCTTCATACATTTCTTTTAGAATGTTAAAACACCTGATCCAGTAAAACTGGAAACCAGCAAGGAGTCCTGGGTTGAATTTTTGCTTACAGTTCTTTGAGGAGAGTTTGTTCTGCTCAGTTCTCCTCAGCTGGAGACACGTCCTGTCTGGGTTTATACATTTATACATACTCCTGATGAGACTGGAGGCCATCCTGCAGCTGTTGCCTAACCTTAACCCTACCTCAGCCATGTGTTGCTCCACCTTCTGCTGCTCTGTCAGCGTTTCATCCACCTGGCTTTGCTTTCAGAAACATTTCAACGAGAACCTCCTTGTGGAAAGAGATGTAATGATGCATTGAGGAGTTTAAGCTGCTGCGAGTCGCAGCTCTGACAGATGAACTCTTCTGGAACTATTTTCAGTGGCGGATTAATCTGTCTTGTTGTTTGCACCAGGATCATAAAGTGCTAATGGATCACAGAAGAAGCATGACTTTAACTGTTAATAACCTCCTCCTCCTCACCGAGACGAAGAACAAGAGGAGGTGTCTGCTTTCATTTACTGCAAGGAGACTATGATGGACTCCTCATTATCTCAGTTAATTACCTCCTCCTCCTCTGGACATCTCAGAGTCTGGAGAGCCAGGTTCAGACTGTCCTGCTCTGTGTAAGGCTCTGTGTGTGTGTGTGTGTGTGTGTGTGTGCAACAGAGAGACTGACAGGTGACATTAACATGTTTAGCTGTAAAATGTCAGACTCTGAATATTTCCTTGGCTTTTTTTACCCTGTCTGGCTACCGTAGGAATGGGAACATCTACGAGACACAATCAGAAGCAGGTGGCTCTGATCTGGATCAGGGTCTGATTCAATTTTGTTGGATCCATAACAAAGACACCTCAAAGATTAATTCCACCTTTTAAAGGATTTTTCTCATTCTGCCTTTATCCAGGAGAAAACAGATCAGATATTAGATGGACCTAGAACCTGAGCCGAACCAGCAGCTACATGCTCAGATATGCATCTGGATCAGAACACAGCTGGACTGATACTGTAGTTCTCCATCAGCTACTGCTGCATTTCAATGTTTTTGATGTTGGATAAATTCAGGATGTGATCCAGAGGTTCTGTCAGGGTTTACCCCACGTTCTCTATGCCTGCGCAAATTCACATTTATCTGGGACATCACATGGCTTAACGAGAAAGTCCGGTTGCCTCCGATTTTAGCCTGTTTGCTGTTCCCATTGTGGTCCAGATGTTCTAGTAGGATGGGTTTAAGAATGCATGTGCTAACCCAGCTGCTGCTCAGTTCTGGTCTTAGTTGTGGTTCTGTTCCAGTTGAAGGGGAGATGTTATTTTCCACTGAAACAGGACGATTACTGCAATGTCAGTGACTTTCTTACAGCAGACTTCTGACTGTATCTGCTGGGCTATAACTGGACCAAACTGGACTGAACAGGTTTGAGATAATCTGTGTGAATTGGGCTTGTTGTTCCTCTATAACAGAACTGATGTTACGTGCCACAAAAACTCACATCTTGCCGTGTGTGTGTAGACTCACACGTGTTGTTCTGGATCATAAAAGACCAATCAGAGGGAGTTCTAATGGCTGTTAATTAGCTCCGTGTACAAATGAGCCACAGATGTTAATTAGCAAAAATCTGCCGAACATTTGGTGATAATTAGAGTTACAAGCATAAACACATCCAACCACACAGCTGCAAACACACTTGCATGTTCTCAGATGAAAATGAATATCAGAACTCGTTAAAAAACATTTAAAATGAATTGACTCGCTAAAACATGGGAAGCTGCTGCTGGCTGTCCTTCAATTATTACTGGAGGAACATCATGGAGAACCATTTCTGAAGGTTCTCACGGAAACACAATCGCCAACACACCGTGAGGAGGCGGGAAAATATTCTGCCGTCCAGTTTGATTTAGCACTTACTGGAAAGCTGCTGGAACTCTCCATGGATCAACGTCCCGTTCCTGCTATGTTACGTTCCGATGGCTGAAAAAGAGTTGGTTGAGGAGGAGTCACCACTGGCTTTGGAGGATCAGTTCTGCTTGATTGGTGTGAGAAGTGACAGATGGTTGTAGCAGCATCATGACTCTGGTCCTCATCAGAGAGCAGATGTTTCTCCTGCAGCAGCAGATCTCCAGTCTTCCAGCTGCCAAATCACCCCTGTGACTAACTCTGATACTCAGATCTGAGATCGCGGAAACCTTCTGGACCAGCTGATTGTTGGTTCTGAGTTTTCAGGACCCCTGTCAGAATTTTACACATCTATATGGATTTTAACTGGTAAAGTAATTCAGCTTGTGGTGCTGAAGATGAACAGGAGAGCAGTTAAAATGACTTGTATCACATCAAAGCGCACACACACACACACACACACACACACACACACACACACACACACACACACACACACACACACACACACACACACACACACACACACACACACACACACACACACACACACACAGTGTGTGTCAGAGTTAATCTGCTCTATGAGGTAGAAAATGTAGTCGCAGTGTGAGGAGGAATTATCGTGACGGTGAAGTGCTGCTTCACAGTGTGTAGCTCTGTGTGTGCTTTCCGTGTCAGAATGTGTGCCTTCTGTTCTCTGAGGAGATAACTTTGCAGTGCGTCCTAATTTGCTGCTCGTAAATATCTGCCGTGATAGAGCTGGTGTATGTCAGGAATGTGTGTGTGTGTGTGTTGGGTCATTCCTCCTTATCAAATAACAAATTGAGAGCTTAATCTTTCCTGTGTTTAGATTTACGACTTGATTGTTCACAGAGAGGCGATGTTAGGATGGAGCAGGAGAGGAGCAGGTGAAGAGGAGAGCACATGGTGTCTTTGTTTCTGAAGACAAAGTAATATTCACCTGGAGATGCGGAGGAGTTACCATGGCGATAAGATTGATCAGAGATCACAGTTTATCTTCAGTTAAACATCAGTAAATGGGAGAGCATAACCCTGCTTGCCGTAAAACCACAACTACAGTGTGAACACGATGAGGGTCAAACCAAGGAAAGTGCACTGGACTTCCTTAATGTTCTGGTCCCACCGATTGGATCAAACATGTTCAGGAATCAATATCTCCGGGAGCAATCCTAGTTCTAGCCACTAAACAGCCTTAGACCAACTAATAACCAACTATTAACCAGGCAGTAACAGCACGTCAACAGCCAATAACCAGCTATTATTTGATTTGTTACAAGCTGTAATCAGCCTGTTACCAGCTAGTAACAACCTGTAACCAGGCTGTAGCTCGCTGTAAGCAGTGAGTATTAGGCCAGTAACAACCTGTAACTAGACCATAACCAGCAGGTGACAACCTGTAACTCGACCACAACTAGTCAGTAACAACCTGTAACAACACCATGACCAGCTAGTAACAACATGTAACCAGGCTGTAGCTCGCAGTAAGCAGTGAGTATTAGGCCAGTAACAACCTGTAACCAGACCATAACCAGCCAGTAACAACCTGTAACTAGACCATAACCAGCCAGTGACAACCTGTAACTAGACCATAACCAGCAGGTGACAACCTGTAACTCGACTATAACTAGTCAGTAACAACCTGTAACAACACCATGACCAGCTAGTAACAACATGTAAACAGGCTGTTGCTCGCTGTAAGCAGTGAGTATTAGGCCAGTAACAACCTGTAAGTAGACCATAACCAGCCAGTAACAATTCAATTCAATTCAATTCAATTTTATTTATATAGCGCCAATTCATAAAACATGTCATCTCAAGGCACTTTACAAGTTAGGTTCAATCATATTATACAGATTGGGTCAGATTATACAGATTGGTCAAAAAATGTTCCTATATAACAAAACCAGTTGATTGCATCAAAGTCCCGACAAGCAGCATTCACTCCTGGAGAAGCGTAGAGCCACAGGGAGAGTCGTCTGCATTGTACATGGCTTTGCTGCAATCCCTCATACTGAGCAAGCATGAAGCGACAGTGGAAAGAAAAAACACCCGTTAGCGGGAAGGAAAAACCTCTAGCAGAACCAGAACCGGGCTCAGTATGAACGGTCATCTGTCTCGACCAACTGGGGGTTACAGAAGACAGAGCAGAGACACAACAAGACAGACAAACAGCACAGAAGCCGACATTGATCTAGTAATCTGTTCTACATTAGATGGTAATAGCCTGTAACTAGACCATAACCAGCCAGTAACAACCTGTAACTAGACCATAACCAGGTAGTAACAACCTGTAACTATACCACAACCAGCTAGTAACCTGTAACTAGATCATAACCAGGTAGTAACAACCTGTAACTAGATCATAACCAGCCAGTAACAACCTGTAACTAGACCATGACCAGGTAGTAACAACCTGTAACTATACCACAACCAGCCAGTAACAACCTGTAACTAGACCACAACCAGCCAGTAACAACCGGCAACTAGACCATAACCAGCCAGTAACAACCTGTAACTAGACCATAACCAGGTAGTAACAACCTGTAACTATACCACAACCAGCTAGTAACAACCTGTAACTAGATCATAACCAGCTAGTAACAACCTGTAACTAGACCATAACCAGCCAGTAACAACCTGTAACTAGACCATAACCAGGTAGTAACAACCTGTAACTATACCACAACCAGCTAGTAACCTGTAACTAGATCATAACCAGCTAGTAACAACCTGTAACTAGATCATAACCAGCCAGTAACAACCTGTAACTAGACCATGACCAGGTAGTAACAACCTGTAACTATACCACAACCAGCCAGTAACAACCTGTAACTAGACCACAACCAGCCAGTAACAACCGGCAACTAGACCATAACCAGCCAGTAACAACCTGTAACTAGACCATAACCAGGTAGTAACAACCTGTAACTATACCACAACCAGCTAGTAACAACCTGTAACTAGATCATAACCAGCTAGTATCAACCTGTAACTAGATCATAACCAACTAGTAACAACCTGTAACTAGACCATAACCAGCTAGTAACAACTTGTAACTAGACCATAACCAGCTAGTAACAACTTGTAACTAGACCATAACCAGCTATTAACAACCTGTAGCTAGACCATAACCAGCTAATAACAACATGTAACTATACCACGACCAGCCAGTAACAACCTGTAACTAGACCATAACCAGGTAGTAACAACCTGTAACTATACCACAACCAGCTAGTAACAACCTGTAACTAGACCACAACCAGCTAGTAACAACCTGTAACTAGATCATAACCAGCCAGTAAAAATCTGTAACTATACCACGACCAGCCAGTAACAACCTGTAATTAGACCATAATCAGCCAGTATCAACCTGTAACTAGACCATAACCAGCCAGTAACAACCTGTAACTAGACCATAACCAGCTAGTAACAACCTGTAACTAGACAATAACCAGCTAGTAACAACCTGTAACTAGATCATAACCAGCTAGTAACAACCTGTAACTAGATCATAACCCGCTAGTAACAACCTGTAACTAGACCATAACCAGCTAGTAACAACCTGTAACTAGATAATAACCAGCTAGTAACAACCTGTAACTAGATCATAACCAGCTAGTAGCAACCTGTAACTGGTTCATAACCAGGTAGTAACAACCTGTAACTAGATCATAACCAGCCAGTAACAACCTGTAACTAGATCATAACCAGCCAGTAACAACCTGTAACTGCTCAACAACTGATAAAACTATGATAAAATCCTTCTAAATTTCTTAAAAACAGCAAAGGATTACCTATAAAATGTCAGTGTAAAGGTTACAAATATATTACACTTTGATCACCATTACCTGAATATAGCCGTGAAGGAATCACAAGAGGGATTCTAGTTTCTTCTCTCATTTAGCAGTTTAATAGCCTCGTGAGACCATCCCGATCTCGCGAGCTTTCAAGGTTTCACTCGCAGATCAGTCTGGCTACCGTTAAAGAAAATTTGGAGCCGTTCACCAAACGAACGTCCAATCAGCGTTGGTTTTGAGGCGGGTTGAGGTGTGACGCAACGAGAAGCGCGACAGTTCAGTCTAAAGAACATGGCGGCTTCAGCCGATGAAACTAGCGTTAGCGTGGCTATCGAGCAAGTTTTATCGGAATTACAGAGTATTTCTTTGCTGAGCTAACGAGCCTTTACCTGCAGCAGCAAGAGTAGCTTGGCTTGTGGTTGTGTTTTCGTCGTCGCTGAAGCATGTTGACATGTACATCATATGCTTCGTTGATCTGATTGGTTTATTTGGCCCGTCTATCACCAACATAGGCCAATCAGCTAACCAGTATTTTCGCCCCTTCCCAAAATTACTTCAACGGAAGGTTTCCAGATGGATATGCGGAGCAAATCTATCTGGCGGCGTCAGGTTAGCAGTTTAATGCAATGAGGAGAAAAGCGGGAAAGCCCTCTAGTGGAGGATAGAGCCACTACTAATCAATCCCAGAGCAGGCTTAAAAGCCGATTACTGATGTAAAACATAATTTCCTTGGGTAAAACGTTAATACATGAAAACAAACTTTTTAACACTTTGATTTGCCATGTTTTGTTTAAGCCTTAACATGAATTAATATTTATTGTAAACCATTTAACTATCAATTGTAACCTTTTTATACTGTAATATTGTAGTGTGGCATCAACTTCTATACAACGGCTTCTTTGGAGGTATAATAGTGATCTTCCAACCTATCACACTTCTTAGCAGTCATCTACCTTTCACATAACCAGGCAGTAACAACCTGTAACCAGGCTGGTAACAGTTGGTATCTGACTTGTAACAACCTGTAACCATCTCATAACCAGGCAGTAACAACCCCTAACCAGTCTTGCCGTGTAATCCTGTTTTTATTCTTGTTTACTTTATTTTTGCTTAACTTCCAGCATTTAGAGATAAGCTCCTGTCACGATTCCTCCCTGTTTCCACATGATCATTTGTTTTTTGAGCTGGCTGACTGTTTGCCACTCTCTGCTCCTCTCTGCTCTGCTAATTGAGTGAGCAGCTGCACCTGTTACACTTAGTTTCCTGCTTCTTTTCCACCTACACCCCTGTCCATATATACCTGCCTTTCACAGCCAATCTCCATCAGATTGTTAAAATTCACTGTGTGAACAAGTTCCAGTGCTCATCCTTAACTGCCCACCAAGATTTCTGACCAGGTTCTTGTTTTCTGGATTTCCTTTTCTTGTCTTGCCCTTGTCGGAGACCTCATTGTCTTCTTGTTTCTTGGATATGACCTGGACTGTTTCTCACGACCTTGCATCTTGCCAAGCCCAAGGATTTTGTCAGCAGTCATGTCACGGATCCTACGCTATATTGCCACATCACATCCACCCAGATTTGTTGTTTTTACGTCTGCCCAGTGTTGCCTGTGTGTTCCTGCCTGGATCTACCTGCCTCTGAATGCTCCAGGTTTTTTTTTCCTTTAACAAACCTTTTAAATGCAAACACCGTGTCTGGCTTGAATATCCGCTTCTCTGCTGTAAAGAGTTTTACACCTCCAACATCCTCTTATGTTTTCATTTGTTTACGATCAGGTCCAGAAAACATCAGAGTCAAACAGATTCTGCATCACATTCTTTTCTCCACCCAGTTTCCATCTGCAGTTCTACAGGCTGCTACAAGAAAAGACAAGAAGAGATACAGTACATCAAATGATTAAGATCAAAAACACAGCATTTTAGATTTATACCAGACATTTTTGTGCATCTTTAGGTAACAGTTTCACTTCTGACTGATCAAAAACTGACCTGCTATGTGTGTGTGTCCAGGTTCTTCCTGAAGTTCTTCCTGAAGTGCAACCAGAACTGTCTGAAGAATGCAGGGAACCCTCGGGACATGAGGAGGTTTCAGGTAAGAACACATGCATCTAAATTTGTTTCCCTAAAGGGCAGATTGCCTGATGGACCTGATGGACCCACAATGCACTGAAATGCGTTGGCTTAAAGCTCATTGCTTTGAAGATGAATTTGTCAGCAGGGGGAGCCAGTGTGTCACTCCATCTGTCAATCTAGTGTTAAATGTCATTATCCATGGCAACTGCAAAACAATTATTATTATCCTTTCACCACTAATAATAAACAGAACTAATATTACACATAACCAAGGTGTAATTCAGTAATATTTCACACTTTACTGCATTATTTTCCCACACACAACCTTAGAACCTTTTTTAGGTTGAACAGATAACTTAACTTAGTCTCTCCTGTTCAGAACCATGTAAAGCCAGTAAAGTCGGCGATGTAAGACCAATGATCTGAACAGGAGTTTGTAAGATAAGAAATACCTTTATCATTATTGGAATATGCTATATTATCAAAAATTGTGCAATAGTTTTCCCATTCTCTTCTCGTTTTCCCATTCAGTTCATTCACTTTTACATTTGAACTTAACTTTAAATTAGCTTGTTATTCATATTACTAATCTAGTGTGTGACTCTGTTCATGTGTTTATGCCACGATCAGAATTTCCCCATTGTGGGACAATAAAGGCATTTCTTATCTTGTCCTGGGAATGCTGGGACAACATCCATCCATCCATCCATCAATCCATCCATCCATCCATCCATCCATCCATCCATCCATCCATCCATCCATCCATCCATCCATCCATCCATCCATCCATCCATCCATCCATCCATCCATCCATCCATCCATCCATCTCTCACCCTCCCACTCACCCACCTTTGGTACCCCAACCCACCTCTAGGACCCAGTCCATAGTAGGGTAGCTTTAGGCCTTCATCTCCAAAGATATGTCCTTCACTTCTTCTGTGAGAACTCTGAGGTGTAACTATGGTTGTTTAGTGTTCATCCTTGGCCAGCTGGTAGGATTTGATATGGCTCATGATAGACCTTTGTCTATGGTCACTAGTGTCTCTATTGCCATTTTTCTGACTCTGGAGTTCGCTTATCATTCGGTGTGTCGCTGAGCGGGGAAATCTGTTAGTATGTGGACTGGTTTGGGCGACCTGCTAATTTTTCAATAGTGTAAACTTGAGCATAAATTTCTGACATCTTCAGCTTCAAAACTTCTACAACAGACTAAATTTAAACCAAAGGTTCCCAAACAGGAAGTGCAGCAGCATAAAACAAGCTTTTATACATTCTTACTCAGAGGTGTCAGAATAAAGAGAAATTAGAACATGTTAAAAGAATTAGCAAAAGCAAACATTGTGCACAACCATCAAGCTGTGATGCATGACACCTAACACCCTTTCTGGACAGCATCAACAGGGGAAAAGGGAATATCTGGGTTCTTGTGGGCACAGCCATGCACAGGAGGGATTGCTGAAAAGTCAATTCAATTCAATTCAATTCAATTTTATTTATATAGCGCCAATTCATGAAACATGTCATCTCAAGGCACTTTACAAAGTCAAATTCAATCATATTATACAGATTGGTCAAAAATGTCCTATATAAGGAAACCAGTTGATTGCATCAAAGTCCCGACAAGCAGTATTAACTCCTGGAGAAGCGTAGAGCTACAGGGAGAGTCGTCTGCATTGTACATGGCTTTGCAGCAATCCCTCATACTGAGCAAGCATGAAGCGACAGTGGGAAGAAAAACTCCCCTTTAACAGGGAGGAAAACCTCCGGCACAACCAGAACCAGGCTCAGTATGAACGGTCATCTGTTCAAGAAGTCCAGCAGATCTCAGTGAGTCACTGACTCACTGAGATCTGCTGGACTTCTTTAGAGGCAGCTACTTTGTCTTGTAAGGTGCAGAGATTACGCTGGTTGTTAATTGGCACCAAAGAAATAAACTGCGCAGAATTTCTGAAATTTGTCCACGTTGTTGTGTATCAGTTTCTGCTGTCTCAGACGACAGCAGAGCAAAAACCCACTTCACTGAGTAGAAATGCTACATGATGATGCAGATGATCTGGCAAACCCCCAACTGCGTGTCAAAGATCTGGTTAAAATTCTTCTTCTAACGTATAAAGCCCTTAATAATCAAGCTCCATCATATATCAGAGCTCTGATTACCCCGTATGTTCCTAACAGAGCACTTCGCTCTCAGACTGCAGGTCTGCTGGTGGTTCCTAGAGTCTCTAAAAGTAGAATGGGAGGCAGATCCTTTAGCTATCAGGCTCCTCTCCTGTCGAACCAACTCCCAGTTTTGGTCCGTGAAGCAGACACCCCGTCTACTTTTAAGACTAATCTTAAAACTTTCCTTTGTGACAAAGCTTCTAGTTAGAGTGGCTCATGTTACCCTGAGCTACCTTTATAGTTATGCTGCTATAGGCTTAGGCTACTGGAGGACATCAGGGTCTATTTCTCTCACTCTGCTGAGTTCTCCTGTTCTCCAATCTGCATTGTTTGCTGTTCTGGTCCTCTGCAGGTTCTGATAGGCTCATTTGTTTGCAGGTGGTGGTTTCTACAACGATCAACGTAGACGGCCATGTTCTCGCCGTCTCTGACAACATGTTTGTCCACAACAACTCCAAACATGGCCGCCGGGCCCGAAGACTGGACCCATCTGAGGGTAGGCAGGTTTAATTCTGGTGGTTGAGAGGAGCCGATCAGGCTGTTTCTGTCTGGGTAGAACCAATCAGGCTTTATTCTGTATGATCCAAACCAAACAAGTTTATTTCTGTCCTATCAGAACCAGTCAGGGTTTATCCTGTCCAATGGGATCCAATCAGGCTCTATCCTGCCCTATCAGAAGCATACAGGTTTTATTATGTCTAATCAGAACAAATCAGGTTTGATTATGTGTACAGCTAAGCTGAGTAGAGTATCTAAGATTAAGGGCTGAATGTTTGGTTCTGTGTTGGTTGTTGATCTGGACCTCCAGTTTGATAGTGAATGAAGATGTTTTGGCTGTAGCTACAAACATTTGGGTCACTATTCTGACAGCAGGAACCGTACGGCTCAAAAAGCAGCATAATGTGAAGACACATCAGCCCAGTGGATTGTGGGTAGGAAGACCAGACATCTCCTCGTCCCCAGAGAGTACAGGGGCTGTGTGTGTGTGTGTGTTCATTTTCACCCTCTTTAATTGCCCTCCTAATTAAAGACAGTCACCATGGAAACCACCCCTCCTGCCTGGAGTGCAGCGAAGTCCCATGGGCCCAACTTGTCTCTACTCGCTTGTTTCATAAAGTCCTGCAGCCGATCGGCCGGGACTTCACATTCAACCTCTGACAAAACCTCAGATTATCACAGGCAGAGCACTCTGAATCAGTGCCGGCCCATTTGGATGTCACAGGAAGCTGTTTTCCAGGGCTTGGCTGTGTGGTTGTTTCTGCCATGTGGTCATCATGGAGAACTTTGGTCCTGCAGTGAAAGATGGAACAAAAAGAACACGAAAGACCCAGGTTTGTCTGCAAAGAGCCCTGCAGAGACTCAAAGGTTCCTTCATCCCACTTGATCCTCCGTGGAGATGCGGGTTTGTGTTTGGTCCGCCTGATCAGGCAGGGCTCTTGTTGGTCTGCAGATGATTAGGTGCCCTGATTTGCATCTACTGGTGTTTGTCTCTGTTTGGAAATCCTTCCTCCTATCTTCTATTTGTCCTTTCTTTGCTCAGCATATTGATAGTTCTACATCTCATGTTTCTCAGTATCTATGTGTCAAAGGTTTGTTAGTAACACCTGGTTCTGTTGTTGGGTACAGCCTTTTCCTTTGTTTCTCTGTGTCCTGCTATCAACTCAACTCTCAGAAATCCACCACAACATTCATACAATGTTTCAGCTCTGTGCAAAAAAGTTCTGCAGAAACCGAAAAGGTTGATGTGGCTGTTTTAATTGGACTTTACAGTGAATCCTGCAGGAGAAACTTTACCTCAGTTGGACCCACATTTCCGTAACTGTTCCAAACACAACAGAATATTCTGGTGCTGTGATGCTGGTGACTTGACTTCCATAGACTTCTATTCATTTTCATTAATAGCCTTTCTATGGCCTAAAGGTTGATTTATGCTTGACACACATATGTTCTGCGCGGAAATGAGAAATGCAGGCACGTCTTCAGCATTTATGCTCCGTGCGGCTCTTCCTCTGAAGTAGCACCATTCTCCTACACTTAGAAGTAAAACACACTGTTGTTTCCAACTTTTAAGCCTCTTACTTAGAGTGACGACGATTTCTGTCTGGGAATTGTTAACAATTTTTTCAATCATAAAGATGTTTATATTTACGAACCTCTGACAGAAGGAACGCTTGCTCGTCCGCCATGTTTTTCCATGCGGGACTCTCTGCGTAGTTAGAAGTTTTTCCAGTCCATGCAGAAGGGCGTGGAAGTCAAAATGACATAATATGGCCGCCCACACCTCACGGATGTGTTAAGCATAAACCAGGCTTAACCCTGACCCTGTCCTAAACCTAAGGGACAACTTAAAAAAGGTCCTCACTTTACATCCAAGTCCTCACTCTACTAGTAAAATTATCAGAAATGTCCTACAAGTCCTCGCTCAGCAGCAAGTACAAGACCACACACACACACACACACACACACACACACACACACACACACACACACACACACACACACACACACACACACACACACACACACACACACACACACACACACACACACAGTCTTCTGTGCTTTAATTTCACTTTATAATTAATCTGCTGCTCTACTTGAGAGGGGAGAGTGAAGCAGTCATTACTGAGTGTGTGTTTGTGTGCATTTCTGTGCGCACGTTGAAGTTAGAGGATACAACCACGACCCAATTAATACACGTCTTGTTATGTAGATCAGGGGTTTGCAACCTGTGACTCTGGGCCTTTCTGAGGTGATCGAATGGATCAAAGCAGCCAGACCTGAAGTTCTGAGGAAGATTCACATCTTTTATCTCTTTATCTTTCAGTCCAGTAAAGATTTCACATATATTTGGATTTGACTTGATATCAGGCACTGATGTGTCTTTGTTCTAGTTTAATTTCTCCTGGATTTACTGTGATCCACACAGGAGCAAACCCAGCAGTTAAACTCAGATATATAAATCAAGGTCTGGTTAAATGTTTTAATTAAAGATGCACCTTGAGCACATGCTTCTTTGTGGACAACATCCTTCTGGCTGGTTGTTTAACCTGTCTTCTTGGCATCACTAATAGGGCCCTTAAAACGGTTGGTTACTGATGACAGACCAGGTCATCAGTAAGTCTATAAACTATATATCATGAAAACTTTTGGAAGGCTCTCCAAAAATAATCTTATTGATCTCTTCCCAAACCAGTTTGGATGTTTGTTTGGGATCATTGTCCTGTTAAAACACTCTTCAGCACATCAAGCTCTTGATTTACGGTTTAGTTAAAAATATGGGTTTCAGATCTCAGTCCAGCTTGAAGTCCAGATTTTGGAGCAGGCACTTCCATGTCGGTGGGCCTGCTCTCAGGCCATGGTGGTTACTGGTGTTCAATCTCATGGCAGGCTTCAGGGGGCGCCAGTGATGCTGAAGCTAGGAATCTGTCCTCTAACCAGTGGGTTGCCGGTTTTAAACCCCCTCTGTCTGTCTCAGTAATGTGTGAAGTGGGTGAAGCATCCTTGGGCAAGACATTTTACCCGCTTTGCCTGCTGGCGGTGGTCAGAGGGCCCGGTGGCACCGATTGTCTGGCAGCCCTGCTTCTGTCAGTCTGCCCCAGGGCAGCTGTGGCTCCATGTAGCTCAACACCATCAGCGTGTGAATGAATGGGTGAATGTGGTGTGAAGTGCTTTCGGGTCCTTGGACTTGATAAAGTACTATACAAGTATAGGACATTTAGCATTACAGCCTTTGTAGTTCCTGGGTTGTTTCAGAACATCCTAACTATTTTTTTTCATCTGTGTTCTTCCAGATCTTTGCAAAGTGGAGACATCTCAGAAACTTGTCCTTATGTTCAGTTGCAAACAGGCTTAAATCAGAGGCAACCGGACTTTCTCTCAGTTCTTTCTGAAATCTAGTTTAGCAAATACATGAACTGAGAATTAGTTCAGCTGATTGAACTCATGATCTCGGAACCTGCAGTAGTTCAGAAATAACTCCCAGCATTTAGAAATCAATCTTGTTCATTGAGCCGGACACTACAGTTTTAGTAGTCTTGTTCTATTCTATTCTATTCTATTCTATTCTATTCTATTCTATTCTATTCTATTCTAACTTCATACCCCTGTGGAAGTGTGTGCAGCCTGATAGCGCACACCTGCTCTATCTAATGTGATGGAGCTCTCTCTCCGTGTCTGTCTTAACTCAGGCTTCACATTCTATCCTCATCAGGTTGTTTTACACAGTTTGGTGTTAACACGTCTGTCTGTGGTCCAGCAGCCACTCCCTGTATAAAAGCCATCAGTCCCAGTGAGGGCTGGACGACGGGCGGAGCCACCGTCATCCTCATCGGAGACAACTTCTTCGATGGTCTTCAGGTCGTCTTTGGCACCATGCTGGTGTGGAGCGAGGTAACCCGTTGACAGTAATGAACGGTCAGGGGTTAAATGGTCATCTGCTTTGATAGTCTCAGGTCAGAGAAAGAAGATGTTAAAAAAGAAACAGTAATTACTTTATTTCTGGGACTTTGTATTAAGTCTGATGCCATTGTTTTAGACATTAAACATTAGGTTCTGTTGATTGTGTTAGGGTAGTAGTAAAAAATAAAAATAGTGTTGTCGTTTCATTATAGGGTTATGGCAGCAGGTGATAATAACTCTGAGTCTTAAAACATCCTCTGTTAAAGAAATTTCAGTCTGACATCAGTGTCTGAGAAAATATTAAAAATACATGTTTTCAATAAAAGACTGTAAGGGATTTATTTCTGAAACCAAGGATTCAGGAGGAATTTCAGGGAGCAGCCCAAGCTGTACAGCATTAACCCTCCATCCCAGATTGCATTATTGTCTGATGTCTCTGTGTTTAGCTGATCACTCCGCATGCCATCCGGGTCCAGACTCCGCCCCGTCACATCCCTGGGGTCGTTGAGGTCACGCTGTCCTACAAGTCCAAGCAGTTCTGTAAAGGAGCGCCGGGACGCTTTGTCTACACAGGTAACTCCGATACACAGTGTCTCATCAACAGACCCATTCAGAGGTTATAGCACCAGTCTGCTGCTGGACTCTGTTTGCTGATGCTTCTGAGGTGTCTGTGTGAAATCCCAGCACCACAGGTCAACAGGAAACCAATCTGTTACAAACCAGTTATTGTTTCTGTGAGGACCTTGGTCCAAAGATCTCTGTAAATAAAAAAAAAATCTCTGGTGGTTCTGGAAGCACTGACCAGAACAGCTTTACAGACCGGATCGGAAAACACATTCCTCCCTAAATTAAGTCAGTGCTGTGAAAGCTGAGATGTGTTTTTTTTTTTTCAAAGTTTATTTGGTAGGGACAGACACACATCGACATAGACAAACTGAACATGACAGCAGTCCCATGTTTGCGTCATAATCCATCCATCCATCCATCCATCCATCCATCCATCCATCCATCCATCCTCCATCATCCATCATCCATCCATCCATCCATCCATCCATCCATCCTCCATCATCCATCCATCCATCCATCCATCCTCCATCATCCATCCATCCATCCATCCTCCATCATCCATACGTCCATCCATCCATCATCCATCCATCCATCATCCATCCATCCATCCATCCTCCATCATCCATCCATCCATCCATCCATCCATCCATCATCCATCCATCCATCATACGTCCATCCATCCATCCATCCATCCATCCATCATCCATCCATCCATCATCCATCCATCCATCCATCCTCCATCATCCATCCATCCATCCATCCATCCATCCATCCATCATCCATCCATCCATCATCCATCCATCCTCCATCATCCATCCATCCATCCATCCTCCATCATCCATCCATCCATCCATCCTCCATCATCCATACGTCCATCCATCCATCCATCCATCCATCCATCCTCCATCATCCATCCATCCATCCATCATCCATCCATCCATCCATCCATCATCCATCCATCCATCCATCCATCCATCATCCATCCATCCATCCATCCATCCATCCATCCATCATCCATCCATCCATCCATCCATCCTCCATCATCCATCCATCCATCCATCCTCCATCATCCATACGTCCATCCATCCATCCATCCATCCATCCATCCTCCATCATCCATCCATCCATCCATCCATCCATCCTCCATCCATCCATCCATCCATCCATCCATCCATCCATCCATCCATCCATCCTCCATCCATCCATCCATCCATCCATCCATCCATCCATCCATCATCCATCCATCCATCCATCCATCCATCCATCCATCCTCCATCATCCATCCATCCATCCATCCTCCATCATCCATCCGTCCATCCATCCATCCATCCATCCATCCTCCATCATCCATCCATCCATCCATCCTCCATCATCCATCCATCCATCCATCCATCCATCCATCCATCCATCCATCCATCCATCCATCCATCCATCCATCCATCCATCCATTTCTGATTTCCATCCATTTAAGTTCTGATGGTACTAATGGATCACTGAAGGAGAGGAAGTCCTTGTCATGATTTGTAGACTGAACCCAAACACAACCAAACACACAGAGCTCTGTTTTGAGAGTTTAATTAAGACGATGAGTTGTGGAGGATGAGAACCAGGGTCTTTACCGGGCTGGAGCAGATGAATACTGAGTGCAGGAGCTGGAGGGCTGGAGAGCTGCGGGTGCTGCGTTAAGAACCAGCAGCACAGCAGAGAGGTTACTTGGAGCGCAGGAACGCTGGGGTAGCAGGAGAACCAACAGCACGGCAGAGAGAATACTTGCAGGCGGGCAGGCAGGCGTAGACGAAGGGAACTCAGGCAGGACAAGAAAGCATGAGGTGAGCAGTAATGAGCAGACGATCCGACAGGGAAGAGCTGACTGAGGGAGGTTTAAGTAGGAGTGATGACAGGTGGAATGAATCCGGGCTTGATTAGTGACGGCAGGTGAAACTGATCAGTGGAGCATGGAGAACTGGGGTGTATGGGATGTGGAAAGTGCCATAAAATGTCCATGGTGCAGCAGGCAAAGCTGCACCATGACAGTCCTGAGATTGAAGTCCGTGGTTGGACTGTCAGAGTGACAGGTATGAGGACAGGTAAGGAGGCAAAAGTCCGAAGAGGGCTTTATAACTGAGAATGTACCAGCACATGAGTCTACGGAGTAATGATGATAGTTAATTCCTCCAAGAATATAAATTACAGTGGCGAGTAACTTGTATCTCTAAAGTCAGCAGGTACATTGTATTCTGGGACAGAACCAGGGTTTGGCTGGATGTCTAACGCAGAAAGAGCAAAACAACTAGACATTCCCTTTTATTCTTTGTCACCGGAGGATGGCAGCAACACATTCTATTGAGGTTTTGGCCTCTTGAGAATGAGGACTGTGGAGACTTTTTAGAGAAACACTAAATATTCAAAACCCAGCAGTTTAAGTAACCAAAATTCACAGGTGAGCCCAAAAATGAATGTTTCTTGTATGGTGTCGATGTTGCAGGATTTGTAGTCAGAAACCTCTTGAATCCGGGGTGCCGAAAGCATAGCCACTAAAACTCCAAGCTGTAAAAATGCAGAGGGTCATGAAAAACAAATCTATCAGAAAGAGAGTCCTGTTTGGTGAGTTCCTCTTAGGAAATGTAGTGATGACAGCTGGTGGCTAGCAGGACAAGCTGCTTGCTGGAAGGTAGAGCTGCCATTCTGCAACCAATGTGGAGGAATGTTTTGCAGCAACAGAAAGATCTCCATCAAGTTTCTGGTGTTAGCAATGAGTTTTAGGAGCTGGTTCCATCAGAGCTTCTTTCATTGTAAGATGCTCCCATCAGGACCTGCTCCCATCAGGACCTGCTCCCATCAGGGCCTGCTCCCATCAGGAGATGCCTCCTTCAGGAGATGCCTCCTTCAGGACCTGCTTCCTTCAGGAGATGCCTCCTTCAGGACCTGCTTCCTTCAGGAGATGCCTCCTTCAGGAGATGCCTCCTTTAGGACATGCCTCCTTCAGGAGATGCCTCCTTTAGGAGATGCCTCCTTTAGGAGATGCCTCCTTCAGGACATGCCTCCTTCAGGACCTGCTTCCTTCAGGAGATGCCTCCTTCAGGAGATGCCTCCTTTAGGACATGCCTCCTTCAGGAGATGCCTCCTTTAGGAGATGCCTCCTTTAGGAGATGCCTCCTTTAGGACATGCCTCCTTCAGGACATGCCTCCTTCAGGACCTGCTTCCTTCAGGAGATGCCTCCTTCAGGAGATGCCTCCTTTAGTAGATGCCTCCTTCAGGACCTGCCTCCTTCAGGAGATGCCTCCTTTAGGACATGCCTCCTTCAGGAGATGCCTCCTTTAGGAGATGCCTCCTTCAGGAGATGCCTCCTTTGGGACATGCCTCCTTCAAGGGAAATGCCTCCTTTAGGAGATGCGTCCTTCAGGACCTGCTTCCTTCAGGAGATGCCTCCTTCAGGAGATGCCTCCTTTAGGACCTGCTTCCTTCAGGAGATGCCTCCTTCAGGAGATGCCTCCTTTAGGAGATGCGTCCTTCAGGACCTGCTTCCTTCAGGAGATGCCTCCTTTAGGAGATGCCTCCTTTAGGAGATGCGTCCTTCAGGACCTGCTTCCTTCAGGAGATGCCTCCTTTAGGAGATGCCTCCTTTAGGACCTGCTTCCTTCAGGAGATGCCTCCTTTAGGACATGCTTCCTTCAGGAGATGCCTCCTTTAGGAGATGCCTCCTTTAGGACCTGCTTCCTTCAGGAGATGCCTCCTTCAGGAGATGCCTCCTTTAGGAGATGCGTCCTTCAGGACCTGCTTCCTTCAGGAGATGCCTCCTTCAGGAGATGCATCCTTTAGTAGATGCCTCCTTCAGGACCTGCTTCCTTCAGGACATGCTTCCTTCAGGAGATGCCTCCTTTAGGAGATGCGTCCTTCAGGACCTGCTTCCTTCAGGAGATGCCTCCTTCAGGAGATGCCTCCTTTAGGAGATGCCTCCTTCAGGACCTGCTTCCTTCAGGAGATGCCTCCTTCAGGAGATGCCTCCTTTAGTAGATGCCTCCTTCAGGACCTGCTTCCTTCAGGAGATGCCTCCTTTAGGAGATGCCTCCTTCAGGACCTGCTTCCTTCAGGAGATGCCTCCTTCAGGAGATGCCTCCTTTAGTAGATGCCTCCTTCAGGACCTGCTTCCTTCAGGAGATGCCTCCTTTAGGAGATGCCTCCTTCAGGACCTGCTTCCTTCAGGAGATGCCTCCTTCAGGAGATGCCTCCTTTAGTAGATGCCTCCTTCAGGACCTGCTTCCTTCAGGAGATGCCTCCTTTAGGAGATGCCTCCTTCAGGAGATGCCTCCTTTAGGAGATGCGTCCTTCAGGACCTGCTTCCTTCAGGAGATGCCTCCTTCAGGAGATGCCTCCTTTAGTAGATGCCTCCTTCAGGACCTGCTTCCTTCAGGAGATGCCTCCTTCAGGAGATGCCTCCTTCAGGAGATGCCTCCTTTAGGAGATGCCTCCTTCAGGACCTGCTTCCTTCAGGAGATGCCTCCTTCAGGAGATGCCTCCTTTAGTAGATGCCTCCTTCAGGACCTGCTTCCTTCAGGAGATGCCTCCTTTAGGAGATGCCTCCTTCAGGACCTGCTTCCTTCAGGAGATGCCTCCTTCAGGAGATGCCTCCTTTAGTAGATGCCTCCTTCAGGACCTGCTTCCTTCAGGAGATGCCTCCTTTAGGAGATGCCTCCTTCAGGACCTGCTTCCTTCAGGAGATGCCTCCTTCAGGAGATGCCTCCTTTAGTAGATGCCTCCTTCAGGACCTGCTTCCTTCAGGAGATGCCTCCTTTAGGAGATGCCTCCTTCAGGAGATGCCTCCTTTAGGAGATGCGTCCTTCAGGACCTGCTTCCTTCAGGAGATGCCTCCTTCAGGAGATGCCTCCTTTAGTAGATGCCTCCTTCAGGACCTGCTTCCTTCAGGAGAGGCCTCCTTTAGGAGATGCCTCCTTCAGGACCTGCTTCCTTCAGGAGATGCCTCCTTCAGGAGATGCCTCCTTTAGTAGATGCCTCCTTCAGGACCTGCTTCCTTCAGGAGATGCCTCCTTTAGGAGATGCCTCCTTCAGGAGATGCTTCCTTCAGGAGATGCCTCCTTCAGGAGATGCCTCCTTTAGTAGATGCCTCCTTCAGGACCTGCTTCCTTCAGGAGATGCCTCCTTTAGTAGATGCCTCCTTCAGGACCTGCTTCCTTCAGGAGAGGCCTCCTTTAGGAGATGCCTCCTTCAGGACCTGCTTCCTTCAGGAGATGCCTCCTTCAGGAGATGCCTCCTTTAGTAGATGCCTCCTTCAGGACCTGCTTCCTTCAGGAGATGCCTCCTTTAGGACCTGCTTCCTTCAGGAGATGCCTCCTTCAGGAGATGCCTCCTTTAGGAGATGC
Source organism: Fundulus diaphanus (assembly GCA_037039145.1). NCBI lineage: Eukaryota > Metazoa > Chordata > Actinopteri > Cyprinodontiformes > Fundulidae > Fundulus > Fundulus diaphanus. The sequence continues at coordinate 471,957 of CM073143.1, read as the reverse complement.
GTCCTTCAGGACCTGCTTCCTTCAGGAGATGCCTCCTTTAGGAGATGCGTCCTTCAGGACCTGCTTCCTTCAGGAGATGCCTCCTTCAGGAGATGCCTCCTTTAGTAGATGCCTCCTTCAGGACCTGCTTCCTTCAGGAGATGCCTCCTTTAGTAGATGCCTCCTTCAGGACCTGCTTCCTTCAGGAGATTCCTCCTTTAGGAGATGCCTCCTTCAGGGGCTCTCCTCAGGAGAAACACCTCCCATGATGCGAACCAGGGAAACATTCAAACTCCTCTATAATTCATCATGTAAACAGAAATTTCTGAAGCTAGTCTGAGATTACTTCATATATGGACTTGCTTAACCCTAGTACGGTTACAGGATATTTTTTCTAAATGATGTTTCAGAACACAATAAAATACAAAGCTTTTACTGTCAACTCTGGTGCACTGATCCCATCTCTATGTTTTACATTAACATGCACGCATCTGGAGTCAGAAGGAGGTCTATTTACATGAGTTTAAAACCAGCTTCCTGGTACCACTTAAAGAAATCTTAGTGAAAACAATAAACCTGAAGTTTCCCTCTCAGGCACTTCAGACTGATGCAGGGGATCCCAAGCATCCCATAATAAGTAGTTCGCTTGGTTTAAATGTTCAGCTGGAATTCTTTAAATTGGAGGAAAGGCACGGCAGATCCAGTTTCATCGGTGAGCAGACAGCAGCAGGTGAAAGAGAAACACAGCAGATAACAAAGTGAACAACATCAACAAGGTCACAGCGGCTGCAGATAACACAGACATCAGGAGAGCTAACACACTCTATAACTGCAGCTGGTTCCGCCCTGTGGGCCTTCAAGGACTGAGCACACACACACTCCCTGCACACTGTGATGATGTATAGGACAGTCAGTCTAAAGCTTGTTAAATGCAGCTGAACCAAGACAGGATTATGATTCAAGCGCTCAACACACACAAACACACACATGTGCACCCTTAGAGCTGCGCTCCACTGCATTCACTGATGCTCTGATTTATCACCCTCCAACCTGCTTTAACTGTAAAGGATGTTCCAGGAGGAGAAGAAAATTTAAATAAAGCCTAATCGAGTCACAGAGAAAGCACGAGTCACAGCAGTGTGCACGAGTTAGTCATGTGTATGAGACACAGCACTTTAAACGAGTCAAACAAGTCACAGTGGTGTGCATGAGTCAGAGTGATGTGTAAGCGTCACAGCAATTTACACAAGTCACAGAGTGCAGATGTAACAGCAGCTTACATGCAGGAATGTTCACAAGTCCCAGTTACATGCAGAAGTCCTAGTGACCTGCACAGCAACATGAAACAGTGAGCAGCATAAATTCTGCACACAAAGAGGCCTGAATTTGCTCGTTGTTGAGTTCCTTTAGAGAATGAGGATCTTTGGGAGGTTCTGTTCTGAACTACAGAAGCAACTCTTGTTTCATTTGGCGATCAGGTTTTTTCTTTAAACTGGGGGTGTCCAAACGTTTTGGCACGTGGGACGAAATTGTCAGGTACAAATTATCCAAGGCCAAAAAAATAATGAAAATAAGCAAAGAAATTGTGCTGTGAATTATTTTACCTGCTCTACAAAATTCAATTCAATTCAGTTTAATAAAATTTTACTTACATAGCACCAATTCATGAAACACGTCATCTCAAGGTTCTTTATAAAGTCAGACTCCATCAGATCCTCCAGGCTGGTCAGAAAGTTTCCTCTCTAAAGCCGGGCATACACTGTACGAGTTTTTCAGTCGTGGTACTTATATACATCTCAAACTGTGCGACAGAACCGCGGGGTTTAAAGTTCACCGCTCACGATCTGTGTACGGCGCGACGCTCGGACGCGACCGGAGTGCTCACACTGTACGTCCGAACGTAGACAGAAGAAGACGAAGAAGAAGAAGAAGAAGAAGAAGAAGAAGAAGAAGAAGAAGAAGACGGAAGTGTCGATGGCTACTGCAAAGAAACGCGCTGCTTTGGCAATAAGTGCAATTTTGTGTGCAGAAAGCCCTAAAAAGAAAAGGCGAGGACGTATTTGGACAAAGACATGGCTGAGGAAACGTGACATCTACGGTCTGTCTGTTTTACAGAAAGAACTTGAGGTAAGCTGACGTTGTGCACATTTAACACCCCCGCCTTTTCCTCTTTGTTTATCAACAATGTCACGAGTCAGATAAATGCAGAAATAAATGTTTAGTGTCTATAGCCTGCTTTTGTTATAATTAAACTACTGTTATGCTGTGAATTGCATACCTTTTCACCAGATGTGTGGATGTGATGTCGACCTGCATTGTATTTTCACTGATTGTCTAAACACTAAACATGTTTTAGATTTGCATTGCATAAGTCATTTTTGTTTGTATGGCTTTAATAGCATCAGAAGTATGTAAACATAAATATTCACAGTTCTAAGTGTGTGTATTTAATGACAGCCCTATCTATCAATAGGTAGATGATATGACGGGATTTCGGGAGCTTCTGCGGATGTCGGTTGAAGACTTTTCTTATCTTCTGGAGAGGGTGACACCACACATAATAAAGAAAGACACACACCTAAGAAAAGCCATCAGCCCCAGGGACAGGCTCTCTGTGACCTTACGCTTTCTGGCAACAGGTAAGTGTATTAAAAAAAAAACACTTCTGCAACACTGCTCATTACATTTAACAGAGGTGAACACGATGCAAAAAAAATCCTTTAACCACATCACAATATAAATCACTTTGCCCAAGTTCATACAATTACAGTTACTAATGCCCAGTGAGTGGACATCTGTCCTTTATACTGCCGCTTTATTCTATTCTAGACATAGGCAAAGTTAACATGACAGCTGTCCCATGTTGGCATCACAATGCGATAGCTACTGCTATTTTGCAACACTTTTCCCTAGATGGCCTTTTTGCAAAAGTGCCACTAAAACTAATAAGTGATTTAAAATAGCACAACTTAATATTGACAACATCTAAAGGCATACAGTAAAATATAAAAACATCTTAAATTATTACATGTCTTATTTTAGCATAACCAGAGTTGTGATTTAAAGTCTTACTAAAACTGGTAAGACTTTAAATCACCAGGAATTGAGTTCCACATTACAGATCCTTGTATCCCTTTTTATGACACTACACCGATAAAGGAGCGCTGTTTGAAAAAGGTTGGTGACGCCTGATCTAAATCTACCTAACTATCTAAATCACTTTCTTTATTTTGACAGGCGAGACCTTCAAGTCATTAGGTTTTCAATACAGGATTGGAAGCACAACACTGAGTCGGATAGTGATGGAAACGTGCACAGCCCTCACTACAGTGCTGCGTGATGTTTACTTGAAGGTAAATTTCTGTTACAGCTATTTTTATACTGCTTAACGGTTTACTGAACATTTTTCAAATATGTTCCACAAGTTAACCAAAAGTCATTAGTTTTTTTCTCCAGTCTTTGTGAAATGTGGTAAAAAAAAACTGTGTTTAAGACATAAAAACGTGTTTTCCAAAAATGTTTATTTCATACATCATATTTTGTGTTCCACAGACGCCATCAACTGACTCTGAGTGGACGGCCATTGCCAGAGACTTTGAAAACAAATGGCAGTTTCCACACTGCTTAGGAGCAATAGATGGGAAACATGTATTCATTCAACCCCCTCGCAACAGTGGAAGCATGTTTTATAACTACAAGTCTAGGTTTTCCATCATACTCATGGCAGTTGTTGACGCAAACTACAAGTTTGTGTATGCAAGCGCAGGGACACAAGGAAGGGTGTCTGATGCTGGAGTGTTCGCTCATTCTGACCTTAGAGATGCTATGGACACAGGCACACTGAATTTCCCCCCCGATGACTCCCTGCCAGGCACTGATAATGTGATTCCCTACATGTTTATTGGTGATGACGCGTATCCCCTCCGACCAGATCTGATGAAACCATATCCCTTTCGGAACCTTAACAACAATCAGCGGATCTTCAACTACCGTCTTTCCAGAGCACGGCGTGTTGTGGAGAATGCTTTTGGAATTCTGGTGAATCGGTTTAGGGTTTTCAGAACAACCATTTGCCTGGATCCAGACATGGTAGTCACCATTGTGTTCACATGTCTCTGTCTCCACAACTTTCTCCGACAGCAGAGGTCTGAGGCCTACGTACCACCTGGTTATGTAGATTCAGAGGATGCTAACACCAGCTGATTGAAGGAGCATGGAGGAGGGAGGGGGCACTTCAGTCCATTTCAGCAGGCCAGGCACGCAACCCATCAATGGAGGCAAAGAGACAAAGGGAGGTCCTCTGCCAATACTTTGTCTCACCTGCAGGAAGCGTGTCATGGCAAGAAAACATGGTGTAGGTCCAGGACCAAAGTTAAAACTATTGAGTGTTTCTTTTTTTTTTTGGAATACACTGTGTATAGAAAGGAAAATTATAAACAGAAGTAGTTCACAAACACCCATATCATCTACCTAATAGGAGTGTTACTTTGAAAACGTGGAAATGTCAGTACTTGTGTTTGCAGCCTTCTGATGTCATTAAAGCCATACAAGTGACAACGATGTGTCGCCTGCAATTTTATTTTAAACTTTACCAATTATAAAGCCTACTTAAACATGTTTTGAAATATTAAAACAAAGTAGAAAACACTACTGTACATTATTGGGAAATAAGTGATTTACTCATTCAGAAAAACCTTTATTTACAAAATGTGCAAACAGTGCTACATTCAAGTAGATGGCACATCAAGAACAGTTGGACTGTTCTCTTTCGTACCCCGGACAAACCTGTGTGTAGAAACTGAACATGTAGATTAAAACAAATCTATGTTGTAAAGAATAAACAAACTATTAGCTTCAGATATTTAGAGAAATGCAAAATGTGGAAATTCTCCAAAACCAAAGTGGTTTCTGTCACATAAAGAACTTTGATCTCTCTTGACACATTTATTTTTTACAAACCAGCTAATCAGAATTTAACATTGTTGTAAAAGACATAGGCTGGGTAGATGGGGCCTGGTAGTCTTGAGAGGAATACAATGATGGCCTAGGCAGCTGACTTCCTGCCTCCCGTGGATCATATACACAGGAGGCAGAGGCCTCAGATCCATGATTTTTCTTTTAAGCCTTGCATACTCTACTTTGTCTTCTATGATTCTTATCTCTGTGGCTACTCGCTGTCCAAACAGCTCCGCAGGGTCGCCAGTAGATGAGAGTTTTTTGTACTTGCTGGAGCAGTGAAAGTTTGGTCATTTCAAGGCTGTGCTGAGCAGATTGAGTTTTTTTTTTTTTTGGACCCATTGTTTTTGCACCGGCTGACATGTCACAGGCACACTGCTTTCCTCTTCTGGCACTGACACTGGACTGGTGGTATCTGAAGACACATCTGCTTCACTTTCCACAGTGGATGGATCCTCCTCTCCCTCAAAAGTGTCCTCTGACTCAGTGCCAGGCTGTGGGAAAAAGCGTAGACAGCAATCAGAATAGAGTGATTACAATGAAGTAACAAGTTTGATCAGTTACTCCACTCAGATAATTTTACACATAATTATTAGGTGCAGGTTGACTGTAGTGACTTATTTCAACCTCAAGGTGTTTGAATTTATACATTTAAGTGTGCATTTCTTTGGACTTTAACATTATGTCCATCATGTCCCCACCAAAATACCTTTTTTGCTATGGTTATATGAACTTACTCTCAGTGTAGATTCAGCATGTCTGTGAATGACGTGACCCTTCAAAAAATCTAAGTGCTTCAGTATCCACTTCTGTTTTGGAGTCAGTGGTTTCTGGGCACTGCCGCTGGGCTTGGGTTTCATCAATTTTCCGTATTGCGTCCGGAGTGATGCCACACGGGTTTTAACCTCATTCACTGCAAAAGAAAAGTATATTTTTTCACGTATATTGCCACTACCTCTCTTTCTCTCTCTCTTTTTTTTTACACACACACACACACACACACACACACACACACACACACACACACACACACACACACACACACACACACACACACACACACACACACACACACACACACACACACACAAACAAAACAAAATGCTGTTGGTCGAGACAGGAACGTACCAAGTAGCTGTAATTGGGTAGCAATATCGACCCAACTCTTCTCCCTTTTGTTCCTGTTGTGGTAGCTTTGGGAGCAAACATCAAAGAGACTGGGGTGAGCTTGCCAAAGTTCCACGAGCTGCTCCTCCGTCAACTGACTCCATGAAACACGTGTTGCTGCCATAGTTCTGTGTTGTGTTCTGTGTTGTCCGAGAGGAAAACGGAAGCAGAATCTACTTGTTTGCGCATGCGCGAGGTTGGGGGAAAAACGGCTCGTAAACTGTCGTAGCTCTGCTTCACCAGCAGGATGCGCTCATGAAAATCTCACGACGGCCGACTGAATTTCAAACATGTTTGATTTTCACTGACCGTCCGATTCCTGATCGGGAGGTAGTCGTGAGAAGCCAGTCCCCCCTCCTCCTCCCCTGTACAATCAAGCTGAAATTCGGCCCGATTCAAAAAATGCTCACACGACTGAAGAATCGGCCCGAAAAGGGGAAAAACTCGTACAGTGTACGCCCGGCTTAAGGAAACCCAGCAGGTTGCATCAAGTCTCTCCAAGCAGCATTCACTCCTCCTGAAAGAGCGTAGAGCCACAGTGGACAGTCGTCTGCATTGTTGATGGCTTTGCAGCAATCCCTCATACTGAGCATGCATGAAGCGACAGTGGAGAGGAAAACTCCCCTTTAACAGGGAGGAGAACCTCCAGCAGAACCAGAACCAGGCTCAGTGTGAACGCTCATCTGCCTCGACCCACTGGGGCTTAGAGAAGACAGAGGGGTTAGAGATTTTTTCCCCTATGATTGAATTTGACTTTGTAAGTGCCTTGAGATGACATGTTTCATGAATTGGTGCTTTATAAATAATATTGAATTGATTTGAATACATAGATACAGTCATTGAGTGGTCACGGGTGTTCCTGTGACCAAACAGAGGTTAGAGGGACTACCGTGTGCTTTAACTAGTCCTCATCATTTAGCTGGATTTGCAGAAGCTATTAATGAGTAAATGTCCTCTTTCTTCTCTGTAGCACTCAATGAGCCCACCATCGATTACGGCTTCCAGAGGTTACAGAAGGTCATCCCTCGTCACCCCGGAGACCCGGAGAGGCTGCCCAAGGTATCACACGACACATACAGTACAGAAACTCTAGAAACGCGGGTAGACAGACAAACCCAGAGCCAGAGTGGTTCTGTGTGTTCCTTCCATCAGCATGCGTTCTAGTTGGCTGCTCTGAGTCTGATAATCATCTACCGACTCTGCTGTTTAACTTGTGTGTCAGTCAGCTTGCTACGTGCTACACACACCCATGCACACATCCTTGTTTTAAATACTTCCTGAGGACCTTGCCTTGACTTCCAATGACTAACGCTAACCCTAATAGACACCTCAGTCCTAAACCTAACTTCTAGCCCTAAAAAATATGAGGACCAAAAAGGTCCTCACTTTGGTGGAGAAATACATAAAATGTGGTCTCAATTGGCAGAAAATACAAGTACACACACACACACACACACACACACACACACACACACACACACACACACACACACACACACACACACACACACACACACACACACACACACACACACACATACGGCCGTGGTGGTTCAGTTTTGGATAGTAACAGCTAAGGCTGTAAGAACCAGAATGCTGCTGGGACTGTTGCTGGACTAGTGGCTCCTGAACCTGGACAGGAGTTTCCAGGTGTGGCAGTGTGAGTGAAGCAGCAGAGGGCACGAGTGTGGAGGAGCTCTCGGCTTTAGTTTAATGAACATGTGAGCGTGCAGACGTGCAGCAGTTCAAAGAGGATTTGTGCCGTGTGCTTTGTTTCTCCAGCTGCCCTGATGTGAGATGACATGATGTTAGCTCTGTAATGAAAACCACATCCCACCACGTCTTCAATAATTCATCTGAAGTGGTTTTATACAGTTACCCACCTGCCTTGAGCTCAGTGTGCAGCTCAGGTACCACGGACTGAGCAATCACTGACTGGAAATAATTATGAAGATGAACTGGTTTTTACCTACAGACCACCACTTCTGGAAGCAGAACAAGACCACGTGAAGGTTTAACCCATGAGTACAGAAGAACCTTAAACTAGGTCGACCCAGAACAGTACCATGCTGTTAAAATCATCCTGTTTTAGCTCATCGTCAGTCACATGTGCAGGAAACATCTTCAAATTCCTCAAACGCTGTGTGTGTGTGTGTGTGTGTGTACTTGTACTTGCAGCTGAGTGAGCACATACTTCTTTATATTTCACAAGTGAGGCCTTTGATGTAAAGTGACAACCTTTTTTTTGGTCCTCACTCTTTTAGGGGTTAGGTTTAGGACTACGGTGAATTAGGTTTAGAGAAAGGATTGAAAATGAGTGGAAGTAAAGGCAAAGTCCTCAGTAAATATTCAAAACAAGTGTGTGTGTGTGTGTGCGTGCGTGCGTGTGCGCGTGTGTGTGTGTGTGTGTGTGTGTGTGTGTGTGTGTGTGTTTGTGTTAAGCCCATTGGTAAACAGGACGGTTGAAACAGTCAAATCAGGTAATCAGTGAGTGCAGCCATGTGGCAAGAAAAGAGATTGGCACACACACGATTATCAGCCGTCATCTTATCTGATTCCTATAAAAACTAACATCTGTGTGTTTCTGCTGCATTCCTGTCCTCCATCCAGTAACTGTCCAACTAACCCTGCTGCAGGCGGCGTGTCTGACCCCAGGCAGATGGGCTGTAGCCCCATCCACTCTGTGAACATGACAGAAATATAAATCACACCTTCAGAGTTGGAATGAGCTGATTGATTAAATCAAATAAATCACGGTCATCATGCATCATCATGATCAGATGGTTGGAATATCAAAGCATCGCTGATCCAAGTAATTTGGATAGAGTGAAATAAGAATGATGCTTAAATCAAGTTTCTGTGCTAGACATAAGTCTGCAGGTTTAAATGAAAGAAAAATGTTCTGTGAAGAGTTTTCCTCTGCTTGCATGTGCAGATTCTCAGTTATCCGGCTCATTGCGACAGCAAACAGGCTTAAATTGGAAGCAACCGGACTCAATTCTGGCGGCTTGCCAGTGTGAGCTATGAATTCACAAAGGCTCCTGGATAGGTGTTGAAATCCAACTTAAGCCTGTTTGCTGTTTTCTCTTTTCTAAGTGTTGTTTTCATGGAACATTCCTGGTCCTTTAAGTTTAGAATCCATCCAACATCCTGAACTTCTGATGGAAACACGGGTATCCTCCTTCAGGAGCTTTCATGTGAGCTCATTTCTCTTTTTGAAAAGGTTCTGGAAAAACTTAAGTTTGCGAGCTGTTCTGGGCTGGTCTAGGAAAAAGGCTTTAGTCAGACATCGGGTGCCTAACTCCAGTCATCCACAGATGTTTGTTCCTAGACGACACTTTTCAAGGCGTTAGAACATCTGGAAGTACGTCCCTGGAACATTTAGAGGAGACCAGAACCGAACATTTTCTGTCATTGTTACAGGAACAGGTGCCTCTTGGTCAGAAGGTTCTGAGCATGACGGTACTGAACCAGATGGTTCTGGATGTTAACATGTTGACACAGATGTTATTGTAACACATGTTACTCAGAAAAGTGGTTCTGAATTGGAAGTTTCTGGAAGAGATTAATTATACTTGCATTTCTGGAAAAGACGATTCTGAACCTAAGGGTTCTGGATCAGATGATATGGAACAGGTGGTACTGAAACAGATGTTTCATTGGAGCATTCTGGATTGTAATGGAAAAGAGAAACTGGATCAGATGGGCCTGGAAAAATGGTTCGATCCCTGATGGTGCTGGACCAGATACGTATGAATTCTATTGTTCTGGAAGCATATAGTTCTGGATATGATGTGTTTTTCAATCTGAAGGTTCTGGACCATACCTGAATCATGTTTCTAGAACGTGCTTCTGGGTCACATTGCACTGGAACAGACGATTTCAGGCCTTTGCTTCCAGAACAGATGGTTCTGTGCCTAATGGTTCTGGATCAGACGATATAGAGAAGGTTGCACTGAAACGGATCATCTGGAATATGGGATACTAGAAGAGATGGTTCTTTAAAGGATGACATGGAAACAGATGGTTCTGGATAAGATGATAATAAAACCAGTGATTCTGAAACAGATTATATTAAATTTGATGGTACTGGAACAAATATTGGTACACCAGGTAGTTCTGGAACATGTTCTGGATCAGAAGATACAGGACAGGTGGTTCTGAAGCAGCCGGCAGGGAGTTTTTGGGTCACATGGCTGTAGAACCAGGTGAGTTTGAGGCATGACGACACGGTTGTCTCCTGGTTTTTGTATAAACTAGCTGTGAAGTTTTATACGACGGATTATTGTTTGATTCATTTAGACTTTTATCTTCATGTGATTATTTCTCCTGTTGGGTTTATTGGAGTTTATTTCCTGGTGCTTAAACAGAAGGATTAATGTTTGTGTCTGTGTGTGTCTGTGTGTGTGTGAGGAATAATTGGTTTCCTCCTCAGTGATGACATCCCAACCTTCAGCTTCATCTCCCTGCTAACCCTGTTAATGTGTGTGAGAGATGCTTGTCATCTCGGAGCGTAACAATGAAACACTTGTAATAATAAGGCTTCCATTTGTCTCTATAAACAGCACCTCTGTCTGTGTGTGTGTTGTCTGTGTGTGTGTGTGTGTGTGTGTGTGTGTGTGTGTGTGTGTGTGTGTGTGTGTGTGTGTGTGTGTGTGTGTGTGTGTGTGTGTGTGTGCATGGACATAAATCTTCTCTCACTGCAACACTTGAACGTCTCTGCATAAACGAGCAGATCAGAGACAATCTGAGGCAGAGAGGTTCTTCACAGGAAACCACTTTCCTCTCAGTGTGTGACGCCCGCCACACACACACACACACACGCACACACGCACACACACACACACACACACACACGCACACACAGAGGCTGTAATGTGTCCGTCAGACAGAGCTAAACTGGCTGTAAATCAGCTTTCCAACAGTTCTTATTATCCCAGGAACATTATGTTAAACATGCTGAAAGGATGAGAAGAGGAGAGAAAGGATGAAAACAAAAGGAATGGAAGATGTAAAGTTACAGTAATAAGAAGAAATTGAAAAAGAGAGAAAGAACACGGAAGAAAAAGAAAAGGAGGACAGACGCTAACAGAAAAACAGAAACAAAGAAAATAAAATAGCAAGCCAGCTAAATTGATGAAGTGATGGAATAAATAAAGAAGAAAAAGTATGAGAAAGAAGGGATGATGGATGAATAGATGGGTGGATGGAAGGATGGATGGGGGGGTTAATTGAAAAGCCTCCTGAAGGAGTTTGTAATGAAAAGCAGCAGATTAGCTGGGAGAGTGTTTAATTAAGATAAAGGCTAAATGAAGCATTGTTCTCTTACTGCCTGATTTCACACACACACACACACACACACACACACACACACACACACACACACACACACACACACACACACACACACACACACACACACACACACACACACACACAGACAGAGTAACACACAGAGTAACACACACACTGCGTAACAGAGTGGGTCAGATGTGTGTCTGCTCTTCAGCCGCTCGTTAAAGTGAAGTGGATCAGCTTCAGAGACACTCTGGATCTGTCTGACAACGTGTTTGTGTGTGCGTGTGTGTGTTACTTTGTGTGTTACTGTGTGTGTGTGTGTGTCAGATGTAACTGCTTTCTGATGAGTGTAAACATGATTCTAAACCACTTACCTTGTTGAACTCGGTTAGCGTTGATCAGCTGAAGTAAACTACAGCAAACAAGAGTCCTGTGACCTAAAAGCTGCTGATAAAAAGACTCCGAGACAATTTCTCATCATGTTCTTCTTGACAGATTATCCTCTTTAGGATTTTCTGTCACACCTATGAAGGGGTTCAAATATTATCCAATAGCCCCTCTGTCTTTGAAATGGTCTTCCTCAACCCATCTGTGATCCTGACTCTCTGTACTCGTTTAAATCTCCACCCTGACCCTATTATTGTTATTATTGCAATTATTACGTTCATGAGCCTGACATAAACTTTTCATAAACTGCTTCCCTTTGAACAGCTTAACTTAAATACCCCCCCCCCCCATTACAGGAAGTGCTCCTGAAGAGAGCAGCGGACCTGGTGGAAGCGCTCTACGGTATGCCTCACAACAACCAGGTGAGATGAACACCTGAACCTTCACTTCAGCTGGTCTCCCTCAGGTTCACCGAGGTCACACAAACAACTGGATCATTTCAGTTTGGGGATAATTCATCCAGGCAGAAACCAGGAATGTATTTAGAGAGTAGCTTGCTTTATGAATCCAGTACAGAAATAATTTAAACAACAGGAGAAATCAGCTGCAAAAACCCAGGAGATTGCACTGCGTCCTGAATTCCTCCAGTTTATCTCATCACTGTTGTGCACTACGGATTACTTGATTATACATGTTTATCAAGGCTTATATTTAACAATCCGAATTAATAATTATCAGAGAGTGAACTAGAAAATGGGCGATACAAGCACAAGCCTTTGGGCAGTAATCCCTTTGCACAAAATAAGCTCAAACAATTGTTCTTTATGGTAAATGGCCTGGACTTCAATGTACAGTCAGTGATTCCCTCAGTCATGCTGAGCTACACTGCAGAGACAGCTGCCTTGGGGAAGACGGACAGAAACGGGGCAGACAATCAGTGCCAAGGACACAATGAACCAGACAGAGAGCGGGTTTGAACTGACAGGTACAAAACTAACTCCTACCTGAGCCTACTGTTTATATATTAAGGCATTTATGAACTAAAACAGTTCAACTACACAATTAATATGAATGAGCGAATAAATTCTCCACCTTCACTAAACTACTCCCTATGCTACTCAAAAGATAAAATAACAACTAAGAGTAAAATGCAAAGGTGATCAATTAATAACTAATGAAGAGACTTAGAAGTGATGAACTGGGAAACAAGCAATTATGGTCAATTAGGTTAAGAAAACGAACCAACAGTAATCTGAAGGATAAACCAGCTACTCAGTAATTAATAAAACTGGACAAAGAGGAATAGTCACACCTTCAGGATCAGAAGATCATTTGAGGCAAACTGTGAAATATTAAAGCAACACCAGTGACACAGAGATGTGTATTTATGCATCTGCATGTCTGAGCTTAGTGGCAGCTAGCCTTGGGTAAAGCTAATTAGCAGCTGACTTGCAAACTAATTAGCTTCGCCATGATAGCTGGGCCAATAGCAGACACCGGTTATCTAGCCAATCATCAACACCAGAGAGGCCACATCAGCTCAAAGTTTGGAAATAGTGTTGAATCTGAAGCAAAGGTCATAAAAATGCTAAAAGATAGAAAAACGAGATGAAGGGAAAACAGCACAACTTAAAAAAACATCCCAAAATGCAAAGACTGCTGTTTCAGGTCTAAATAGCTTCAATTGGTAAAATTTCACTGATTGGCTCTCTTAAAGCTGATCAGCCCAAACCAATTTAGGCTAAAAACAGTCTAATCACCCAGAATGGCTGCGGAGCATGGGTGAGTTCGCTCAGCAGCTGAACACTGCTATTTGAACACACAAATAACACAATAACAACCCTGGATTGTTCATCTTAACCTAGCCTTAACCTTGCTCAGATGGAAAATAAAAAAAAAAAAACTTCCTTTAACTTCACATCGTCGATTTGGAAGATAAATTAGCTTGAATCGCTTTGGCTTATTAGGGTACATCCACTCACAGAGCAGAACTGTGGTCCGCACCTCTTCCATGGAGGGACTGACAACTATAGAAGGGAGGAAATACTGTCTCCTTGGAGAATCTATGTTCAGATTCAACAACGTTGGGTGGCAGAATGCTAATGAGTACTATTGACTGACTATTTCACAGCTCTGTATGTTTCTTCTGTCATGAAACAAGCTGAGTGTGTGGCTTTACATACAACGAGCTGCATTCAGGACTGTTCTCAGGGTTTTATGCATCTTAAAATGGTTTGGGCGATAGACCTTCGTCACTGTCTGGTGTCTCTGCAGGAAATCATCCTAAAGCGAGCGGCAGACATAGCTGAAGCGCTCTACAGCGTTCCCAGGAACCACAACCAGATCCCGTCACTAGGAAACTCTGCCTCTCATGGAATGATGGGCGTAAACTCCTTCAGCGGACAGCTGGCTGTTAACGTCTCCGAGACGACACAAGGTACGAGAAGATAAAACACTTCTTTTCCACAGTAGTTTGGTGAGTGTAGGTCATATTGGCCAACTAAGGTGGACAATGAACTGAACTCATCGCTGTCCTGCAGGTTTTTCATGTTATCAGAAGGTGGCAAAAAAGTGGAATGGTCTTTCCTGTAGAGGATCAACAAGCTGAGAAGGGGTTTCTGGTTCTTTAGTTCCAGGTCCAGCAGTCGTTCGGATGACCCTGGAGCAACACAGTTTCCTTACCAAGTTCTCCCGTCTTATCTGCAATCGTTTCTTTTTCAGTCGGCTACAATCGGAACACAAGCAGCGTGTCACCACGGGGGTATGTCCCAAGCTCCACCCCCCAACAGAGCAACTATGGCAACACAGTCAGTAGCAGCATGAATGGTTATGGCAACAGCGGCATGCCGAACCTCGGGGTGGCAACGTCACCGGGTTTCCTGAACGGCTCAGCGGCCAACTCGCCCTACGGCAGTAAGTATCAAGGTAAATATGAGCAACACTACTGATCCTACAATAGCTCCTATTACTGCAACTACTAATACTACTTCTAGTACAACAACAACAACTACTACTGCTGCTGCCGCTACTACAATAACTATTTCTACTTCACAAATGCCACATTTACTGCTAGTCCTATTTTTTATTTCTACTGCTGCTACTATGACTAATACTACTTCTACACTACTAATAATAGTACTAATCAGTGTTGTTTAAAGTACTGAAATCTCAGAGTTAAGTAAAAGTATAAGTACCTCTCCAAAATAGGACTTTGGTAAAAGTCCAAGTCACTGACTGAAATGTTACTTGAGTAAAAGTCTTAAAGTATCTGAAATGTCTTGTACTTAATTATGAAAATTACTGTAAAAATAGATGTACACAAGTAATGTAATAAAAGGTATAAGTAAAAAGTAAATGAAGGCAAATGCAGTTTGAATGACATTTTTTATATTTTGGTAAACTTTGAAGGTCAAATTCACTTAAAATAATATAAACAACCAAGTGCAGGAGACATTTAGACCAGGGGGTGTATACTAAGAACATGGTGAAGTGATAAACCTGGCTTAGTTAACCTACAGGAAGTGGTAAACCTGCTAATAGATACACCTGCAGGTATCATTTAGTTTAGAAAATTAGGACTCCTGGCTCTGCTATTAGATACTTTACCTATACCATAAAGTTAACTTAACCTGCTTTACTACTGAACCAGCTTCTTAGTATACCCCCCAGGTTTAGACAGAAAATACATAGTTTGTGTTAGCCTTCAGTTTTTCCTTCATGTAAGGTGAAAGTAAGGTCATAAGTACATTAAACCACTTAGGTAAGAAATTACCTCGATGTGTTTCTTCATGTAAGTAAGATAGGACTTCCATAACAGACACTTCATGCGGTACGACGAATCTTTAACACCCACGAAAGAGTAGATTGTGTTTAAATAAGGCCACGGGTTCTCATCACCAACTGGTGGTTCCCCTGTAGCCGAGTCCGACGTTGTTGCAGTCGCTGTCGTTGTCTCTGTCTCCTCTTCCATGTGGCTGCTGCTGATTGCGAGACTGGCTTTGTGTTTAATGGGAGAAGTGAAACAGGTGCATCCTGTAGGGGGTGATGAACAAACCCAGGCAAGTCCTGACTTTGTTGCAGTCAATCAGTAGGTGGGGTCAAAACACTTGCGTGACTATGTACATTCAGGATGGCTTATATACAAATACAAATACAAATTGTGCATTAAGGTGGTACCAGGTATGGAACAACAGTGAGGTAGTCAGATATCTATACAGCTGGAGTCGCTTATTTAACAGGGTATTGCACAGGTTATTGCACAGGGTATTAGATAGTAATTGCACTCTAATTATTGCACGGTTATTACAGTTATAGTGCAGCATTGTATAATCTGATAGCAGCAGGGATGAATGACCTGCGGTAGCGCTCCTTTTTACAGACAGGATGTCTAAGTCTGGCACTAAAGGAGCTGCTCAGCTCCTCTACAGTCTGGTGCAGGGGGTGGAAGGTGTTGTCCATGATGGATGTGAGCTTGGACAACACCCTCCTCTCAGCTACTTCCTCCACTGAGTCCAGAGAGCAGCCCAGGACAGAAGTGGCCTTCCTCACCAGCTTATTCAGCCTCTTTCTGTCCCTCTCTGCTGCCAGGAGCCCAGCAGACGACAGCATAGAGGAGGGTGAGGCCACCACAGAGTCATAGAAGGTTTTTAGCAGAGGCCTGCTCACTCCAAAGGACCTCAGCCTCCTGAGGAGGTGGAGGCGGCTCTGGCCCTTCTTATACAGAGCGTCTGTGTTATGAGTCCAGTCCAGTTTATTGTTGACGTGAACACCCAGGTATCTGAAACTCTCCACAGTTTCTATGTCCTGCCCCTGGATGTTCACAGGTGAGTGAGGTGGGGGTCTTCTCCTGAAGTCGATCACCATCTCTTTGGTCTTACTGGTGTTTAAGCACAGATGGTTCTTCTCACACAGGTCCACAAAGTCCATGATGACCGACCGGTACTCCAGCTCGTTCCCCTCAGACACACAGCCCACAATGGCCGAGTCATCAGAGAACTTCTGAAGGTGGCAGCTGTCCGTGTTGTAGGTGAAGTCCGAGGTGTAGAGGGTGAAAAGAAACGGAGACAGGACGGTGCCCTGGGGGGCCCCGGTGCTGCAGAGTGCCACCTCTGACTGACAGCCGTGCAGCCGCACGTGCTGAGGGCGGTCAGTGAGGTAGTCCATGGTCAGTGAGGTAGTCTATGGTCAGTGAGGTAGTCTATGGTCAGTGAAGTAGTCGATGGTCATTGAAGTAGTCTATGGTCAGTGAGGTAGTCGATGGTCAGTTAGGTAGTCTATGGTTAGTGAGGTAGTCTATGGTCAGTGAGGTAGTCGATGGTCAGTTAGGTAGTCTATGGTCAGTGAAGTAGTCGATGGTCAGTGAGGTAGTCGATGGTCAGTGAGGTAGTCTATGGTCAGTGAGGTAGTCCATGGTCCAGTCAGATGTTTGTCCACCCCAGCGTCCTCCAGCTTCTCCCTCAGCAGCACCGGTCTGATGGTGTTGAAAGCGCTGGAGAAGTCAAAGAACATGACTCTCACAGCGCTCCCGGTGGTCTCCAGGTGGGTGAGCGCCTGCTGCAGCAGGTAGATGATGGTGTCCTCTACTCCGATGTTGGGCTGGTAGGCAAACTGCAGCAGGTCCAGGGTGGGGCTCACTACGGTGCATAGGTGAGCTAAGATGAGGCGCTCCATGGTCTTCATCAAGTGGGAGGTCAGGGTGACTGGTCTGAAGTGGGCCGGCTCCCTGGCGTGCGGTGTTTTGGGAACCGGTACCACACAGGAGGTCTTCCACAGGGTGGGCACCACCCCCAGGCTGAGGCTCAGGTTGTAGATGTAGCTGAGGACCTCACAGAGCTCCTCTGCACAGGTCCTCAGCAGCCTGGGGGGGATGCCGTCCGGTCCTGAGGCTTTCCTCTGTTTGAGCCTCATCAGCCGAGGAAGGCAGGACCGAAGGTGTGGATGGGTCGGGGGTTGATGGGAGTGGCGGTGGGGGGGAGGGTAGGTCTCTGGAGGGCTGGGGGTTGGAGACGTGTGGAGGGTTGAGGACCCACTGTCTATACCTTTTGTAATGAGTAACTAAACCAAACATTGAAAATCTATCGGAGTAAAAGTTTCCAATTAAGTTCAGAAATATAGTGAAGTAAAAGTGAAAGTTATCAAAAAAATGTATACTTGAGGAAAGTATAAAGTACACCAAAATATACTTAAGTACAGTAGTGAAGTATTTTTACTTCGTTACTATACAACACTGGTACTAATACTGCTACTACAATACCTACTGCCAGACATAGACATAGACAAGACTTTATTGTCATTCAGCTGCACATTCACAATGTAAATTTGATTGAAATTTTGTTGCAATTCTCTGAGTGTGCCTACATGTGTGCGTGTGGGGGGATTATGTGTTGATTGATTAGCTCAATAAACTCGTCACATTCTTTGGACATTGGAGCTTCAGAGCAGAAGGTGACAGTAGAACAAGCATCCAGAATTCAGAATGTATTATTTATTTATTATTATTATTATGCAGCCATAATGAAATTTTGGTGACACGTCAGTTCTGAATGCACAAATACGACACAGACATAAATCAAAAACAACCATGTAAAGACAAAGAATGAGCATTCCTAGAGAAGACCCTCACAAATGTAGAAACACAATATGAAAAAATAATTTATATTCAGATAATAATGAGATGTTCAAATCAAAAAGAGTAGAGCAGCAGCAGTCAATTCAAAGAGCGATATAAAAAATATGAAATTTGCATGAATATCTATAAACACACTATCTGTGAAACAAAAAGTGTGCAAATAGACATTAGCCTGTGAGAGACAATGTGAATACTTCTCAATCAGATCTCAATCAGATCAAGAACCTGTGGAACCAGCAGTATGTTTGTAAAGATGTAACTATGAGCTGGACTGGTGGCTTATTGATTCCCAGCAGGGGGTGATAGCCCTCACAGCTTTACGAAAACAGTCTGGTAGTTTTGGATTTAATGTTCCTGAAGTGTTTTCCCGATGGAAGAGGGTAAAACAGAGGATTGCCCAGATGCGTGGGATCGGTGGTGATACATCTGGTCCTTCTCTGGACTCTTGTATCATTAACTGTGCCTAGATCCTGTAGACGGCATCCCACAATCCCCTGTGCTGTCCTCACGACCCGTGCTAATACCTTCCTCTCCAGTGCTGTGCAACTCCCATTCCACACTGTTGCACTGAGACACAGGATGCTTTTTATTGTAGCTCTAAAGACGTTTTTCAGTAGCTTAGTGGAAAGTCCAGTTTATTTCAGTTGCCTGAGGAAGAGGACCCGTTATTGGGCCTTCTTCACCAGGTGGAGGTGTTCTCAGTCCAGGAGAGGTCAGAGGAGATATGAATGTCCAGGAACCTGATGCTGGCCACGCCTCCACCACCTCCAGCTGTATGTAGAGAGGAGGTGTTCAGTCCTCCTGGACCTCCTGTAGTCTATCATTACCTCCTTGGTCTCACTGGTGTTCAGGATCAGGTTGTTCCTGGAGCTCCACTGTGTCAAATTGCTGACTTCCTCCCTGTAGTGGGACTCATCATTGGTGGAGATGGGACCCACTACAGTGGTGTCGTCCACAAACTTCTCCACTGTGTCTGTGGGGGGGACAGCAGGACAGTCCTGGGTGAGAAGAAGAGAGCTGGGCTGAGGACACAGCCCTGTGGTGTTCCTGAGGATCAGGGGAGCAGATGTTCCCCATCCTCACCACCTGGGTCTGTTGGTGAGGATGTCACTGATCCAGGAGCAGAGAGGTGTGGAGATTCCATGCTGTGGAGCTTCAGAGCCAGCATGTCTGGGAGCACCGTGCTGATGCTGAAGTCCATGAAGAGCATCCTGACAGGTGATGTTCTGCTGCAAGTGAGTCAGAGCTGAGCGCTAACCAGACAGCGTCCTCTGTGGAGACATTCTAACCAGACAGCGTCCTCTGTGGAGACATGCTAACCAGACAGCGTCCTCTGTGGAGACATTCTAACCAGACAGCGTCCTCTGTGGAGACATGCTAACCAGACAGCGTCCTCTGTGGAGACATTCTAACCAGACAGCGTCCTCTGTGGAGACATTCTAACCAGACAGCGTCCTCTGTGGAGACATGCTAACCAGACAGCGTCCTCTGTGGAGACATTCTAACCAGACAGCGTCCTCTGAGGAGACGTTCTAACCAGACAGCGTCCTCTGTGGAGACATTCTAACCAGACAGCGTCCTCTGAGGAGACGTTCTAACCAGACAGCGTCCTCTGTGGAGACATGCTAACCAGACAGCGTCCTCTGTGGAGACATTCTAACCAGACAGCGTCCTCTGTGGAGACATTCTAACCAGACAGCGTCCTCTGTGGAGACATGCTAACCAGACAGCGTCCTCTGTGGAGACGTTCTAACCAGACAGCGTCCTCTGTGGAGACGTTCTAACCAGACAGCGTCCTCTGTGGAGACGTTCTAACCAGACAGCGTCCTCTGTGGAGACGTTCTAACCAGACAGCGTCCTCTGAGGAGACGTTCTAACCAGACAGCGTCCTCTGTGGAGACGTTCTAACCAGACAGCGTCCTCTGTGGAGACGTTCTAACCAGACAGCGTCCTCTGTGGAGACGTTCTAACCAGACAGTGTCCTCTGTGGAGACATGCTAACCAGACAGCGTCCTCTGTGGAGACATTCTAACCAGACAGCGTCCTCTGTGGAGACGTTCTAACCAGACAGCGTCCTCTATGGAGACGTTCTAACCAGACAGCGTCCTCTGTGGAGATGTTCTAACCAGACAGCGTCCTCTGTGGAGATGTTCTAACCAGCTAACCAGACGGCGTCCTCTGTGGAGACGTTCTAACCAGACAGCGTCCTCTGAGGAGACGTTCTAACCAGACAGCGTCCTCTGTGGAAATGCTCTAACCAGACAGCGTCCTCTGTGGAGACATGCTAACCAGACGGCGTCCTCTGTGGAGACATGCTAACCAGACAGCGTCCTCTGTGGAGACGTTCTAACCAGACAGCGTCCTCTGAGGAGACGTTCTAACCAGACAGCGTCCTCTGTGGAGACGTTCTAACCAGACAGCGTCCTCTGTGGAGACTTTCTAACCAGACAGCGTCCTCTGTGGAGATGTTCTAACCAGACAGTGTCCTCTGTTGAGACATTCTAACCGACATTCTAACCAGACAGCGTCCTCTGTGGAGACGTTCTAACCAGACAGCGTCCTCTGAGGAGACGTTCTAACCAGACAGCGTCCTCTGTGGAAATGCTCTAACCAGACAGCGTCCTCTGTGGAGACGTTCTAACCAGACAGCGTCCTCTGTGGAGACTTTCTAACCAGACAGCGTCCTCTGTGGAGATGTTCTAACCAGACAGTGTCCTCTGTTGAGACATTCTAACCGACATTCTAACCAGACAGCGTCTTCTGTGGAGACATGCTAACCAGACAGCATCCTCTGTGGAGACATTCTAACCAGACAGCGTCCTCTGTGGAGACGTTCTAACCAGACAGCGTCCTCTGTGGAGACGTTCTAACCAGACAGCGTCCTCTGTGGAGACGTTCTAACCAGACAGTGTCCTCTGTGGAGACGTTCTAACCAGACAGCGTCCTCTGTGGAGACGTTCTAACCAGACAGCGTCCTCTGAGGAGACGTTCTAACATTCTCCCTGTAGGAGAACTGCAGGCTGTCCAGCAGGGATGGAGTCCTTGATGGACTTTAGGATGATCCTCTGGAAGCCCCCCTGATCTGTTTGCTGCATCCCAGGCCTTCAGCAGGGACCGCACTGTGCTGTCTACCCATGGGTTCGGGTTAGGACAGCTCCTAACTTAGCCCAAAAAGCCCTACCTAGGAGTTTTAGCTAAAGGGTGATTTAGATAATTGCTGATAGTAATCCCTGGACAGAATTTTTTATCCTAGTCAGGAGATGTGGTTGACCCTGTTGCTAGGTGTTATACTGTCCCCCATCCCAGGGAAGAGCAGAGAGGAGCCCCAGGAAACCCCTCAACAGCCACAACACCAAAGCCCTCAAGAGCTGCGGCGACGAGTCTGTGGGCTCCGCCGGCAGCCAGCTACACCAGAGCAGATCCAGCAATGGGCCCAGAGACCTGGAGGCCATGGGCTTCAGGTCCCACTAAGTGGGAAATCCCCACTTAGTGGAGACCTGAGATTTCCAAGAGAGGGGGCAGTCCAAACCCAATCAAACAATAGACACACAGAAAACCACGGACACAGTCACATTTCCACGTTCCCACCCTAGTGCCTCCACATTCAAACACTCTTATCCATAAAAAACACGCAGTACACACACTTGCACTCACCACACACGTCCTATACTCCCAGGTCCAGGTACCAGACCCGGGAGGTGAACCCTAACATCAAGATGGGGACGAGGCGAACCACAACACAACACAACCCGATCTACCCAGTCCATACTCCGGTTCTAACCCCCCACCCGATCCAAGCCCAGACGACCCAGGGGCCCATCCACCCGCTCAAGTCTGCAAAAATATGTGGGAGCCTTAGCTGCTCAGTGAATAACTTTTATCTTACCGTGGTGAAATGCTACAACAAAATTGTAGAATGTGGGAAATACTAACAATATACAGCCCCAGGTCCACAGAGATGTGATCTGATGTTCCAAAGTGAGGAGCTGCTGCAGCCTTATACGCTCCTGGGATGTTGCAGTAGACCTGGTCTAACATACCGGTGGGGAACTTTTATAGTTTCTAGTTCCACATGACTAAAGGCCCCAGCCTCGACCGCAGCTGCTTCTGGATTAGTGTTCATCTGGCTGCTGATGAAAAGATAGAGCTCCTCCTGGGCTAACTTAGCACTAGCTTGTGGCTGTATGTAGGCTGCAGTTATTACCACAGAGCTGAGCTCTCTAACCAGATTAAACGGTCTGCACTAGATGGTCCAAACCGGGGAGCAGAAGGTTCCCATTGTTTTTGTAACCAAGAGCTATGAATGTACAGTGGGAAATCTCTGTGTTTGATCTTCCCTCCAGCTGTAGTCCATTTCAGCTTAAAACAAGGAGAGGCCTGCTAGCTCCACTGCAGCGTTGGGTATGCTGTTGTCCCGGCACGTCTCTGTGAAGATAACTATCCAGTTGTCCATCTTAGATGACGATCCTCAGTCGGATCTCGCCCAGTTTGTTACCGATTGGTCTGGCGGCCATGAGTCTGGGCCGAGCTGGTCTGTGTGGGTTAGCCGTTAGCCTCGCCTGCAGTCCCACATCAGCAGCTATGAGGAACTATTCCTGCCTTTGTGCTTGATATTCTGCAATAGTTGTCTGGATTTGTCATCTCAACATATATTCTTTGTGAACTTTTTGGTCTAAAGGATCTGATGAATCTCTGTGTGAACTGGTTAAATTGGTGTTTAACCATTCTGTGTCTTCCAGTTGTTCCCTCCAGTCCCACCATGGCTGTGTCCAACTGCAACTCGTCTCATGGAGTTTTCTCCTTCTCGGCCGCCGTCAAACAGAAGAGCGCCTTCGCTCCGGTTGTCCGGCCATCAGCTTCACCTCCTCCTCCTCCCAACTGTTCAGGCGGCAATGCCAACGGGCTGCAGGGTGAAGGCCCTTCCTCTTTTCTCTTCCTCCATCCTTTCCCTCCATCCCAGAACTCCACCCTCCACAGTTCCTCCTGCTGCTTTTACATTTTTTTTGGCTTCCTCATTTATCTTTTGTCTTTCAAACATAAAGAAAAGTCAATTTTCACACATTCACAGCCACATAAGTTGTTATTTATATTATTCTCTGTTCTTTTAAAACCCATTATTTCTCAGAGAGTCTGTCTGAATGAGTTCATCCCACTGAACCAATCAGTTTATTTTGAAACTAATCCCAGTCATGATTTTCAGCTCAGCAGTCAATTCTGGCTCAGCTCAACCTGGCCGACTTATAGCTTTTTATCTTCATGTGGATGAATCTTTTTTGTTGTTTTACGCTGTACTTTAGTTCTGAATGGATGAAAAGCTGTGATGTTTCCTGCGTAAACAGTCTGTGGGTGAGCTGAGTCCTGTTAGAGCTACATGAGAGTGACAGGACCAGCAGTGTTTTGTTCCCTGACAGTCACTGATACATTGTCTGAACACACATGCTGTAAACCGACGCCGTGTTCAGTCAGTTGTGATGTCAGTGTTTCTGACAGAGAGGTTTGTCCGCCCTTAAATATTCATGCTGCTTTCAGCCTCCACAAAGGCCACAGAGTGAGTGTGGACCCACTAGCAGCTCTGAGCATCCCTCTCTGAACGAAGCCCATTTGAACCGTGTGACAACTGCAGCAGAATCAGAGACAGTTATTTCTGTTATTATTGGGGTATTCCATAGTCATCCATAACGGTATCTATTGTACTCCACCTCTGAACTGGTCTCTATTTTCATTCCATCAATATTAATGCAGCGTGAGCCGTAGGGCGCACCCAAACAGCACAAACTAAAACACTTTTAAAAGTATAACATTAAGCCAGCCTAATTTCTGACAGTTTTTCAGTAGTTTTTCAGTAGACCAGGGTCAGTGTTTCTACTGGTACCATGAGGCGATACCTGGACCCTGCAGAGGTCGCACAGGCAGTGCAACTCCACCAAGATGGCACATTAATCCGGGCCGCTGCCAGAAGGTTTGCTGTGTCTCCTGGCACTGTCTCTGCAGCATGGAGGAGATTCTAGGAGGCAGGCAGTTACTCCAGGAGAGCGGGACAGGGCCGTCTGAGGTCCCTAACCCATCAGCAGGACCGGTATTGGCTCCTTTGTGCGAGGCAGAACAGGATGAGTACTGCCAGAACCCTACAAAGTCACCTCCAGTGGGCCACTGGTGTGAGTGGATCACTGTGAGGAAAAGGCAAGAGATGAGCGGAGGGAATAAATGGTGAAACTTCTGAGAAAACTACTGGGAGTTTATCTTACTGGTTATGTGTTGATGGGAGGGGGGTAAGCAGAGTCCTGCGATCTAATGTGATGGTTGAGGGGACAGAGGTAGGCTCAGCCACAGAACCAATGGCTCTGGTCCGAGAATCGAGCTCCAAGCCAGAAAGAGGAGAAACTGGAAACAAACAAGTGCCAACACTGAGAGGAGGCAGGGCTGACATTAAGATGCACTGATGATGAAGAATGTTTTTTTAATTTATGTTATTGTTTTATGAACCAGAGACTGAGGCTTTTGTTCTACTTTGTCTTGTTCTGCAGCTATGTCAGGACTCGTCGTTCCTCCGATGTGAAACATTTTCCTCCTCCTTCCTCACCTCCCTCTTCACCTTCAGCCTCGAGCAACAATCACCTCAGAGGGGGAGGGGCATGTGGTCTCCGGAGGCGGAGCCTCAGGCAGCTGCTGACCAATGAGAGCGATGACCCCGTTTGTGATTTGACCAAGTAGATTATGAAAAAGACTTTTTGTGAAACAGTGTTCTGCAGGTGCTTTTTCTGTTCTGGTTCTGATATCTGGCCTCCGTCAAAATAAATCTGTGATGTCACACTTGGAAGGTGACATCACTTCCTATACCTGAGTAGGCTTGGTTTAAAAACAAGAAATTACAAAAAAATAAAGGTATAACCAGCTGTTTTTATCTGACTTACCAGGTATTGCCTGTGTGATGTCACAGAGAGCTGTGGAAACACCTGAGTGCAGGTGAGGCTGAAAGTGGGTGGAGCAAACATTCAGAGACCTCATTCTGAAGTCCCACAGAGCCAATCCTGGTTTCCATTTCTTTTAGCCCTTTCAGGAAGATCGTTCAAAAGCTAGTTTTGAACACCTTCTTTTATCACCTTGTCTGATAAAAAAGAAACAGATTTATTTAATGCCTTTAATGTTTTCTAAACACAGAGTTGTGTTAAAGCACAGTTTGAGAAATGCATAAGCCCCGCCCATCAACAGTTTAGTTCCTCCCACTGTTTGTTTTTTAATGCGTACACTGTAAAAACTAACCCTGCATTGGATCCAAAATCGTCCCACGGCTGTCCATCTTCTCGTGTCTCGGCCGCAGCCCCCCCATTGTTCAACGTCCCACCCTATCACATGAGCCCCGCCCCGTGTCTTTGTGTGGGTTTTGTGATTTTTGCTGAATTCGTAGCTAACTGAAAACTTCTTTGTCACTACTGTGGTTGATGACGCACCACTGCTGTTACTGTGGCGACCTGTTTTTGTATCATACTAAATCTAAATATTTATATCAGATTGTTTTTAGTATCAATGGATGTTTGTCATATCGTCATGTGTCTTAACATGCGTGTGCATGTGTTGTTGCCACACCCACCAACAGCCCTTGTTTTATATCACATATTTATAGATCTGTCAACCAAAGCTGCTGTCCAATCAGCTGCACCTGTTTGTTTTTAATGTGAACCATGTTGTAACTTCTCCACAGTGAATAAAGTCAGCAGGCCGCTCTGACAGACTCTGGTGCTTTCTTTCCTGCTTCACAACATCCTAATGCCGGGTCTGTCTAATCACGGGAAAACAAGGGGGAGGGATGCTCTGTCCACGTGAATTTAAAGTAAGGGAGTGCAGATTATTAAATATGTTCAGGAGAGTAGGCTAACCTAACATAATGTGAGGAAAGATGGGAAGTGTAAAAGAAGGAGAAAAGCTACAGAATTTAAATGAATCAAACGTCACTGAAACAACTGGTTTCCAGTCAAAACCTCACCTGCAACTGGACTTGGTTTTTGACCAAGAACATAATACAGTCCAAGATACAATAACTAACAGGATAATACGTGTGGGAGAATATCAAAACCAGGGCTCTTAAACTCTGGTCCTCAGGATCCACCGTCCTGCATGTTTTAGATGCGTCTCTGCTCCGCCACACCTGAATCAGATGATTGCACGACCTCCTCAGGCCTGTTAATCATTTATTTGTGTCAGGTGTGTGGCGGCAGGGATCCGCCTACAACATGCAGGACAGTGGGCCCCGAAGGCCAGGGTTGAAGACCCCTGGTTAAAACCAGGAGATCTTGATGCTAAGGTTAAACTGCCTCAGCCTCAGACCAGGTCCTGATGTGTGACAGGAAGTTAAAGGCGGCCGCTGACGATCATGTGATCAGAGGCGTCAGCAGACAGTTTAACATTCAGCACAGCAGGAAGCTGCTGTTTAATCGCTTTCTTTCAGCCCTGACTATTAAAGCACAAACAGAGACAACTGAAATGGACTTCTGTTCACACAAAAGCACAAACAGGAAGTGATTAAGATGAGCCAGTGATAACATGAACAGCTCATTACCACTCAGACTGCTTTCAGTCAGATTTCACCTCAATTTTTCTTCATCTGAGGCTCCCGTGATGCTTTTATTCCATCAATTGTTGTTAGGCTGAAGGAAAGAGTGATAAAGAGTTGCTCTGACTGGTTCAGGGTCAGTGGAGGTAAGAAAGCTCGCAGGTTTGAGAGACTTCAGACTGAAACATCTCTGAAAACGTTGAATTTCCTTCAGGAGGGAAATCCTGTCTACTGTGGAGAATCCTGTAGACCTGACTGAACTCTGTCTTCCTGTGTAGCAAGGCAAGGCAAGGCAAGTTTATTTATAAAGAACTTTTCAGTAACGAGACGATTCAAAGTGCTGAACATGAACAAAACAACAACAAAAAAACAGGAAAGAAAAACATTATAATGACAGAGGAACAACATTACAGCAGGTCAGATACAATATAAGACAAGTTGGACTACAAACTTTTAACCTTGATTTAAAGGAACTGGGGGTTTCAGCACTTTTCTAGTCCTCTGGGAGTTTGTTCCAGATAAGTGGAGCAAAGGAACTAAATGCTGCTTCTCTATGGGGTGAAGGGAGGCATCCTGTGCTGATTAGCTGACATCAGCTGGTCTTTTCTCAAAGTCCAAATGGGAAAAAAGGAAAAATAAAATAGGTGAATCCTTGAGTCACTGATCTAAAATTGTTTTGTCCAACTTTTCTGAAGTTTTAGCCAGGAGATAAAAAGTCAAAGGCAGAACAAATCCAAGCAGGGAGCAGAGGAAAAAGCATCCGTGCAGATGGAGAGCAGAAGAAGAATAGAAGGAGAGAGGATGGAAAATATACAGAATGTAAGAAAAACACTTCCTGAAAACAGAGACAAAAATCCAGAGAGCTGTGATGAGAGGAGATGATAATAGGTAATAGGAAGAGACAAAGACAGACTGAACCAGAATGGAAGGTACTGTGAGAACAGATCAGTGGAACTAGACAGGAAGTAGAACTCAGCACAAAGGACAGAAACTCAAGAAACAACATGAGACTGTCTCAGAAACAACCATAAAGGGCTATTTTCAGTGGCGAGCACAGTGGCCATAATACAAAAATAGATAGCTGTGGAGTGAACCTTTTGTTCATCGCATTGTTGTTTTTATGATCTGAGCTCGAGGGAGCATGCAGATATCGAATAGGAGGGGACCCAGGATGCACCCTTGGGGAACCCCACACGTGATTTCTTTCATCTCTGATCATTTAAACCTGTTTGCAGTTGCGATGACCCGGATGCACAGGCACATTGGAAATGATGCTTTCAAAGGTAACAGAAAAGTGATCAGATAGGGCAACATCAGACCTCGGAAATGTTTAGGCCTTTAGTGATGATCAAGTCTAAAATATGTCCCTGTTTGTGTGTTGGCTGTTTAACATGTTGAGTTAAACCAAAGTTTCTAAGTGTGTCACACAGTTCTTTTGCACTTCTGTCTTCAGGGTTGTCAACGTGAAAGTTGAAGTCTCCCACAATAATTACACAGTCATAATCAACACAAATCACAGGTAGGAGGTAATTACATTAATTAAAAAAAGTTTGATTTGGACTTGTGAACATTCGTAAACATAGTTCGTACCGGGCCCTTTACCTGGAGAGCCAAATGTTCAAAAGAGTCAAATTTTCCCCAAAACACCTTTTTACATTTTAGTGAATCGTTAAACAATGTTGCCACTCCTCCACCTTTCCTTTGCTGTCTGCTCTCACAAAGAAAATTGTAGTTTGGAGGAGTTGACTCCATCAGAATAGCTGCTTCATTAAATTCATGTAACCATGTTTCTGTTAAAAACATTACATCAAGATTATAGTAGTGAGTAATGAAGTCACTGATTAACAGATATTTTCCTGACAGAGATCTGATGTTTAAAGGAGCACAGAAGGCACAACAGCAGCAGGCCTGGTACAGCAGGCTGCAAGGGAGAGATCGTTCAGCCCAGGTTAGCAGGTATTCTTCTCCTATAGCTGAAAATAAATTGTTGGCTAAATGACAGGGTCCATATACTGTGCTGAGAAAGCTAAGTTTCACAATTTATGAGATCCAAATGCCAGAGAAAGAAACCCAAAACAAACATTTCCCATCAGTCTGCAAAAGGAATGGAAACCCCGGAAGAGTCCAACAACAGCATTGTGTGTACTGCAGCTGATGAGCAAAATGTTGCAGATGAGTTCACACCTGCTGGACTTAACTCCGCCTCCCTGACCTCTCTCACCTCTCTGGGACTCAGCAGGAAGAACTGCAGGCCGTTATTCCACCAAATTCTGACTCCACAAACCTTGTAGATCATGACATCCGCCTAAAGGAAAGTACACAGCAAGGCTGAGAATGTACAGGACTCCACACATTACTGCCTGCACTGAAGGAGGAATTCACTCAGATTTTATTGTACTGGCGGTCAAGAAAGATGGGAATTTAACGCTCATCCTCTACCCAGGTAGGGTGATCTAATTAAACGGGTGAGCCTAACCACTTTAGATCTTTGCAAAGGACATTGGTAGGTGCCATTGTCCAATGCTGCAAAGCCCCTAATTACTTTTAGGACACCACAGGGACTCTGGCAATTTACAAATTTGCCTTTTGGTCTTCATGGTGTAACTGCCACCTTCCAGAGGTTGATGAACAAAGTGTTGGTAACTATGGACAAATATGCAGCTGCCTTAATGAAACAATTACTCCCAGTTCTTCTTGGCAGGAACATCTGATGCACAAAGAAGCTGCGCTTAGGAAAATAAAGGAACCACGACTGACAATAAACACCAATAAATGTGGCAATGCAAGAGCTTGAGTACTTGGGTTATTGGAAGTGGTCTGATAGAAACTGTCAGGGACAAAGCCTGATGAGGGAGAGACCCAACACACAAAGACAAAACCGAGAGAGCTGGTAATCTTTGGAAAATTCCAAAGTAAAAACATTCAGAGCTCTGGAAAACTGCCTGTGGCCCTTTTTCATCACATGGTTCTTTGCATTACCGCTCGTTTTCATCCTAACTATGTAGATAGTTTGTACAAGAACACTTGTTTTCATATGACTTTATCTTATTTCAGGATTTAAATCTGTTTTTATTTATTTATAGCTCTCCAGATGAGCTCAGATGACAGAAATTAACTCAAAGGCACCTGGATTAACTTGGATGAACCCAGATAAACCAAACCTAATCTTCTCCTCGAAGGGAAAGATCAGCATGTGGAGTTTTACTGCTACTGTGTTTGACATCAGCCTCCAGAGGAGTTCTGCTATGCTGCGTTCATGGTGCTCAGGAAAACTGGAACACTGCTCTGACTTCCTCTGGTGCAGCAGAAAAGGAGTGTCTGATTCAGGTGATTTAATCTCTGAGAAGATCCATGAAACTTCAGTCTGCAGGTTGACAATAAGTTCAACAGTTGGCCCCAGAAAGAAACTTCTAGAAGTTTGTCTTTGCTCGATAAGGCAGGTCCAATTAAATCACTAATGAGGAAAAGGGTGTGTTAACGAGCCGGACATGATTACTGGACACACCTCCAGTCAGCACAGTTAGACAAACACAGAGGAGGTGTGTTATTGCTGAGCAATCTATATCCGGCCAATCAATGAGTGCTCTATTGATCAGCAGTAATGGAGAGCATCAGTCTGACAGACAGAGCGCCTCCTGTGGTCTCATTAAACAGGTTGTCTTCCTCTGATGAACGTAGATCTCCAGGTAAACTAATGACAGGTACCTGAGCTGGATCAAAAGGACTCTGCAGGTTCTGCAGGAGAAAAAAACAGCTCCAGTTTGTTTCATAACAAAGTTTTAGTAAAAAACAACCTGAAAATAATTAGCTTTTTCTTGCCCTTTTAACTATTTTCTGTTTCCTAGTCTTTGTGTGTGTATGATTAAAAATTGTGATAGAGCTCTTAAGCTCTGCAACAATTTAAGACTTAGACTTAGACAACTTTATTTCTCATTTTGTATGCACAGAGTGCATACAGAACAAAATTTCGTTTCGCATACAGCTTGAAAAGTTACAGTAAATAGCAGTGAATTACAGTGCAGCAGTGATTTCCTAGTAAACAATTGAAATGTAAACAATGTAACAGTGCAGGAGAAAAACGACAGTGGTAACAGAGTTTGGCAGCATTTGTAGTGCTAGATAAGGATGCAATGGGATGTGCAATATATGTTGTACAGAGTCCATTTTGTGGCTGTTCAACAGTCTGATGGCATATGTGCAAATGTGTAAATTTGCAAATATAAGAGTGTGGTACAGAGTCCATTTTTGTGGCTTCAGCAGTTCAACAGTCTGATGGCAGCAGGGAAAAAGCTTTTGCAGAACCTAGTGGACCTGCAGCGGATGCTGCGGAACCTCTTCCCAGAGGGCAGCAGGGAGAACAGTCCATGGTGGAGGTGTGAGGGGTCCCTGATGATGTTACGGGCTCGGGACACACAGCGCTGAGATGAGATGTCCTTGATGGAGGGGAGAGGAGCCCCGATGATCCCTTCTGCTGTCCTCACTACTCTCCTCACATTCTTCCAGTCGGAGGCACTGCAGCCTCCACACCACACTGAGAGACAGCTGGTCAGAATGCTCTCTATGGTGCTTCTGTAGAAAGTCGTGAGGATGGGCAGGTGCAGGTGGGCTCTCCTCATCCTCCGCAGGAAGTACAGTTGCTTCTGTGCCCTCTTCACCAGTGACGTGGATGTTCACAGACCATCACAACTTAATGTGGGTCCACCACCTGCACTGGGTCGGGGGCATCCTAGGACAGAGCTTATCTAACCTCTTCCTCTCAGCTCCAGATCAGCTGCTGCTCCAACACATTCTCCAGAGAAGATGGCTGATGCCTCCACAGAGTCAAAGAAGGCCTTCAGGAGTGCCCCATACCTCCGGCAGACCTCAGCCTCCTCAGCAGGTAGTCTGCTCTGACACGTCCTGTAAGAGCATCAGTAACTCCAGCCCAGCTGATCGTTCAGGAGAACACCCAGGTACTGAGAAGAGTTCATATCTCAGTCAATTCCCTGGATGTGCTCCTGTGTCAGTGCAGAGAGTTTATACCTGTGGAAATCCACCACCAGCCCCCTGGTTCTCCCCGTGTCCATCAGATCGTGCTGAGCAATGTTCCCCCTAATTTCCATGTGTCTGAGCGTTCACTGGACCTCTGAGCAACGCTGAGGCTACATTACGCCTGTCCACAACCTGGATTATAACACGTTACATGGCTTATTAAAAGACTCAATTACAGCAATAATTTATTTTAGATTACTTAGTTTAGGTACAACTGATTTACATGAAATAGACAAACATCTTTTTTATAAGCTGTATAGTAGGTTTTATACCAGAGGGCTCCTGCTAAGGAAGAACTGAGAGACATGTACATCACATTTAACTGCCATTAAATCATTAACATGTTCTGCAGTGAGGTTTAGCTCCAGCATGTGGTTCTGTGTGCAGCTCCAGGGCAGCTGTGGCTGCTAACAGCTCACCACCGTCAGGGTGTGAATGTGTGCATGAATGACTGACCAGACTAAAGCGCTTTGGGGTCGTCAGGTGAAGCTCTGTACAAGGACGAGCCATTAATATATATTGCTGCAGTCCTCAGGTATGCGCTCATATAGAAAGGTATAAACAGGTGCTTTTCAAGAACAGGTAGAACCAGAAGGCTGGTCAGAAAGCAGCAGCAGCAGGCGTAGCGCTCAAAAACCAACCAGGGTGGATGAAAAACGCCACTTAGGATCCCAAAAGCCACGCAAACAGCTGACATGCAGCAGGAGGAACAAAGACGCACACCTCCACCTGCCCACCTAAAGGCGTCTTCCCCACCAATCAGTGGTGCTCTGATCAGCACCTGGCGCAAAGAATGGAACCGTCTCACCAGAACTGCTAACTGGTAAAAATGTGTCAACAACTGGTGTCCTGTGTCCGCCGGCTGCTCTGAGTCGTCTTCACCTGTGATGAGGCTCACCATTGGAGAGTCATCAGAACTGCAGGTGGCAGCCTGGGCAGCTGATTGAGATGTCTGCAGTGTAGAAGGTGAACAGAACCAGCACAGTTCTCAGTGGACCCCCATACTGCAGACCAGGCTGTCAGAGACACAGCCCTGTGTCAGCAGCCAGCGACGTAGTCCACCATCCAGTGAGGCAGGTGGTGGTCCACTCCGGATAGCTGCAGCTTGTCCCTCAGAAGACCAGGCTGGGCGGTATTAAAGCCATCGAAAAGTCAGATAACATGATCCTCCTTCAAGCTTCTCTAGGTGGGTCAGAACTCAATGGAGGAAGTAGCTGATGATGGTGGTGGGTGAACTGCAGCAAATCCAATGAAGACGTCTCAAGAGGTGAGGACCACCTTCTTGTGACGTCTTCATCAGATGGGAGGTCGGTCCTTCACATGTGTGGTCTTCAGCACTGGAACCACACAGAAGGTTTTGCACAGCAGTGGCACCTTCTCCAGCCTCAGGCTCATGTTTGAACACGTATCCCATGATGCCACACAGCACCTCAGAAGCCTGGAGCTGATGCCATGTAGACCTACAGCCATTCGTGATGGACGTGGTGACGAGTCTGTACCTTTTACTCCTCTGGTTGTGACACTCAATGCTGGCAAGAGTCCTGCGCCTTCAGCTCATGGGGAACATCTGGTCGCGCAGTGGGAGCGGAGACCGTTTGCTAAAGCTGATCTCAGAAACGCTGCGACTCACACCGCGTCCGAGCACAAATGCCATAAAAATGTACGACATTGTGGCAATAAATTGCCATTTTCTGCCATATTAACTTTTGAGTTTATTTTTTAGGGTTTGTAAAATACATTTATATCACTATTTTGTAAATAGTCTACACACTGAACAACATCGGTCTACTGCCTTTCTTCAGCCATTTTGTCCAGACCATCCCACAGAGGTTCCTCACAGTTCTGCCCAAGGTCACCACCATGGATGAAGACAGGGATTCAAAGTCCTCCAAAGCAACTTCTTCCGGTAATCCTGGACCAGTTTCCTTACATGGGTCACCAAGTCTGACTCTGTCTAATAAGAATATAAAAAGCAGAAAGAAAGTCAACAACCTGGGATTAAGATAAGGGTTTCCACCTGTCAGAATCTGGTCTGCTACGTCAGAGAGGATAATCTTCATTACCAATTCAATTCAATTCAATTCAATTTTATTTATATAGCGCCAAATCATGAAACATGTCATCTCAAGGCACTTTACAAAATCAAGTTCAATCATATTATACAGATTGGGTCAGATTATACAGATTGGTCAAAATGTCCTATATAAGGAAACCAGTTGATTGCATCAAAGTCCCGACAAGCAGCATTCACTCCTGGGGAACCGTAGAGCCACAGGGAGAGTCGTCTGCATTGTACATGGCTTTGCTGCAATCCCTCATACTGAGCAAGCATGAAGCGACAGTGGGAAGAAAAACCACCCATTAACGGGAAAAAAAAACCTCCGGCAGAACCAGGCTCAGTATGAACGGTCATCTGCCTCGACCGACTGGGGTTACAGAAGACAGAGCAGAGACACAACAAGAGAGACAAAAAAGCACAGAAGCACACATTGATCTAGTAATCTGTTCTACATTAGATGGTAGTAACGGGTGAGCCGTCTTCTCTGGATGATGTCAAAGTTAACAGAACGCCAGACCAGGTGTACCTACTATGAAGAAAAAGAGAGAGAGCACCAGAAGAACATGTGAAACATCTCAGCATGATGAAGTAGCAGAAATGTTTAGTTTGTAACTGCAGACATGGTGCATGGATTTAGTGCATTTTAACCCTTCAGAAGACCCAATTAGGTTCATTTTATAAAATCCTGTTAAACCTCATCCTCACTGCTCAAAACTTCAGCTTATCACACAGAAACACGCATGAACTTCCAAGCCAAGAGAAATCAACAAAACACATTTACTCCACAAACTAGCAGCTTTTCCACTGAGACTCCAGTTCACCCAGTCCCACTCGCTGTTAGCAATAAAGTCAGTCTGCGGATCAATCGGCCAATCGCTTCGCCAGGTCTGCAGCCGCTGTGCCGCTGTGCCGACCAAGGAGAGGGCATCCCCGGAGAGCGGCCATGTTTGTTGATTAAACTAAAACAGGACAAACAAAGAGACAAAACAAACTAATTCCCAGCAAACACACCAACCGCCTGAGAGCACTAACGAGGCTTAACGAGGTCACACTGTGTTTACACATAAGAGGCTGTGTGTGTGTGTGTGTGTGTGTGTGTGTGTGGTTTGTTAGCAAGATGCTAACAGAATGTAGCAGCACAAAGATAACGTTCCATCAGTCACCAGAACAGAATCACAGAGGTGAATAATTGATGCTTCAGAGATACTACAAACACTGTCTGCTTTAATAAAACAACGTGTGTGTGTGTGTGTGTGTGTGTGTGTGTGTGTGTGTGTGTGTGTGTGTGTGTGTGTGTGTGTGTGTGTGTGTGTGTGTGTGTGTGGACTGAATGAAAGATCAGCTGTCATGTTAACCGATGAATTATAGATCAACACATTAGGGAGACAGTCTGTCAGTCACACACAGACACAGTTTGACACTGACCCACAAATATGCTGCAAAAACGTGTGTGTATGGGGGGGGGGCTCTAGAATAGGTGGAAGAAGAACAAAGAAGAAAACAAGATGGGAATATACTGAAGAAAGACAAGATAGAGGGTGAACAAGGCAGCAAGAATCAGAGGAGTGAAGGGACTCCAGCCGTCAAAGTGCAGTTATTAATAACTGTAACTAAATTCTCTGGTCACACAGTCAGACTGTAACTGAGTTACGTGCCTCTATATATGATCCATGTGTGTTGTCACAGTGACATGTGAGCGATTATCATCCAGCCTCCCAGATATTAGACACACTAACACAGAAACAGCGAGAGTTCAGGCTGACCTGATGGAGACGGCGGCCAGAAAGCATCAGAAAACCAGGTCTGGAGATCAGAGTCCCAAACTAGGTGTCTGCAGGCTGAACCCACCGTGAAACCTCTCCTGGAAAGTCTCACCACATCCTTTTGCAGACCAAGAGAACACACAACAACTGAACATGCTCTCTCAAAGGCCAGGACTTATGTTTCAAGCTGCAACAGAATCCAGGAAATGATGTTTCAGTAAAGTTGATCCTAGTTTATGCCAGTTCTTATTTATTCTCCCAGCAGTTGAGCAGTTTTAACATTCAGGACAACTAGCCATGAAGACCTCCAGGTTCTACTCTGTCGGGGACAGGTCGGCAGAGCGAGTGGGTCGGTCCAGTTGCTGTACCCTCCTCTTCTTCAGCCACACAGCTTTTCCATTGTTTCAGTGCCGGAGCAAACTCTCAGTTATTCGGGTCATGATGATCACAAACAGGCTTAAACCGGAGGCAACTGAACCTTCACCCAGTTATTCTGAGTGAAGACGTTGAGGCATTTGGCTCTGCATATTGATGGTAAATCAAAAAGTCTAGGCCTGAGGACTTACATTTAAACTCTGCAGCCTGTAACTCCTCAGACTGAAGAAGTCTCTTGCACAAGAGATGAAACATTTCAACAAAGAAAAACCTGTCCAGCAGTCCTACTCAACTTTTCTACCTGGATTATTGCGATGCATCAGGGCGGTTTATTGATGTTGTATCTCTTATTTCTCATTTCCAGAATCGTCTTCTGATTTTTAACCAGGCCTGGTCACATGTTTCCCAGAAGCTTCCAGAGCTGTGCGAAGGAATCCTCTGAGTGAAGATTCAGAAAAATAAAGAGACGGAAACAAAACTCAGAAGAACGGAAGCCCAGCTAAATTACATCTAGCCAGATAAACTTACCAGATGTTTGTCGTGCACCGTATGCGTTGTGCTTTCATCTAGTGGTCCCAGTGTCCTTTTGTATTCCTTCCACACCATAATGTGTAATTAATGTAATTAATTTCTTTAATTGGGTCCAAGTATTGAAACGCTGCCCAAGCTTATTGAAACTGTGGTGTTTATTATTTTTCCTGTTTTATGTCAAATAATTTGCAGTTTTAGAGGCTTTGACATACCTCAAACTTTGTCTTGCCTGCTGACAGTTTACAAAAAAATAGTAAAAAATTTTTATCTTTATTGCTCTATAGCAAGGGTTCCCAAACTTTTCGGCCTGTGACCCCCCAAAAGCAGCAACAGACACTGGTGACCCCCCCCCCCCCTTTTTGGGTTGGGGGCTGTTTTTTTAAATTGTGAGAGTAATGTCATAATATTACGAGAATAAAGTAGTAAAATTATGAGCACAAAGTCGTAATTTTATAAGAACTTTTACAAAAAAGTGCAGGAAATACTAATAGATCAGCATCAAATCATCCTGCGACCTCCTGTGGGGCCCGACCCCCGCTTTGGGAGCCCCTGCTCTACAGCACCCCCTTAAAATGGTAAGCTACACTGTAGCCACAGCTGCCTGAGGCAGGCCGACAGAAGCCGGGCTGCCATACAGTCGGCACCTCTCAGTCTACTGGCAGCAGGCAAGGCGGGTGAAATGTCTTGCCCAAGGACACAACAGCAGCCTAACCCTAGTGAACAACACCCCAAGCTGGATGCCATACTTGCACAGTATCGCATGCCGGCTGGGGTTGAACTGAATGGTGGAATGGGAAGACCTCTGGGAAGTTTCTAGCTCAATTCACGGCAGAAAGTCCAACAACTTCTGCTGATGATGGCTGGCCTTGGAGCTGACCATCTCAGATTCTCCTGGATGTTTGGCAAACAAAACGCTCTACCCCACCCGGTCCCGCTCATGACACCTGTGAACTTGAACAGTGCCCTTCTTGAACTGCTGATAATATACCAACTAAGACTACGGCTTGAGGGGGGGGGGCTGGAGAGTCATGTACCCATGCTCACACACACATACATACACACATGAATATGGTGATAAAGACATCTCCCTGTGACTCAATGCATTCACTGAGCCTGATATGTCCATTATATGGCCATTCTGAATGAGAAGAAGAGGGCGTTCAGAGATGGCAACCGTGAGGAGGTGAGGAGAGTGCAGGGGGTACTCAAAGGTAAAATCAAGGAGGCTAAGGACAAATACAGGAGAAAGCTGGAGAATAAACTCCAGACCATCAACTTGAGGGATGTGTGGAGTGGGATGAGAGCCATCACAGGGTTCCAGAAGTCGACTGGCATGGGGTTGGAAGGTCGCGTGGACTGGGCCAATGAACTGAACCTATTTTTTAATAGGTTTGATACTGCGGCCCATCCCCCACAACTCTCTGCTGCTGGCTTCCCTGCAATGACCACTCCTCTTCCCCCACTCCTCCTCCTTACAGACCCCCTGTCTGCTCCTCACCACCTCAATCCACATCCACGACTCCACTCCTCCCCCCTGCTTCACATCAGGTCCTCCACAACCTGAGGACCTCCCCCCCTCCCCCCTGCTTCACATCAGGTCCTCCACAACCTGAGGACCTCCCCCCTCCCCCTACTGTTACCTCTACAGTGTCCTTCACTCCTGACCTGGTGAGAAGACAGCTGACCAGACTCCACTCCGGAAAAGCTGCAGGTCCTGATGGTGTATTCCCCAGGGTGCTCAAAGCTTGTTCCTACCAGCTGGAGTACTTAGCCTAGTCTTCAGCCTGAGCCTGCTCCTCCAGAGAGTCCCTGTGCTGTGGAAGACATCGTGCCTCGTTCCTGTGCCAAATACGCCGCGTCCTAGCGGCCCTTAGTACTACAGATCGGTGGCACTGACGCCCCACATCATGAAGACCTTTGAGAGGCTAGTCCTGGAACAGCTAAGGCCCATGGTCAGGCCCTTCACCGATCCACTACAGTTCGCCTACCAGCCCCGCCTGGGAGTTGAGGACAGCATCATCTTCCTGCTGAACAGAGTCTACACTCATCTGGACAAGCCGGCCAGCACTGTGAGATTCATGTTCTTTGATTTCTCCAGTGCCTTCAACACCATCCGTCCGGCTCTACTGGGTGAGAAGATGACGGCGATGCAGCTGGAGGCCCCCATGGTGTCCTGGATTGTTGATTACCTGAGGGGCAGACCACAGTATGTACGCCTACAGAACTGTGTGTCTGACAGGGTGGTCAGTAACACTGGGGCCCCTCAGGGGACTGTCCTCTCCCCCTTCCTCTTCACCCTTTTCACCTCAGACTTCAACTATTGCACTGAGTCCTGCCACCTTCAGAAGTTTTCTGATGACTCAGCAATAGTTGGCTGCATTGAAAAGGGTGATGAGAGTGAATATAGGACTGTGGTGGGCAACTTTGTCACTTGGAGTGAGCTGAACCATCTGCAGCTCAACGTAACAAAGACTAAGGAGCTAATAGTGGATCTGAAGAGGACAAAAACACCTGTGAGCCCTGTTTCCATCCAGGGGGTCCCTGTAGACACTGTGGAGGAGTATAAGTACCTGGGAGTGTACTTTAACAATACGCTGGACTGGACTAGAAACACCGAGGCGGTCTACAAAAAGGGCCAAAGCCGATTCTTTTTCCTGAGGAGGCTGAGGTCCTTTAACATCTATGGGACGATGCTGAGGATGTTTTATGAGTCTGTTGTTGCCAGTACCATCTTCTTTGCTGTCTCATGCTGGGGCAGCGGGCTGAGGGTCGCTGACAACAACAGACTGAACAAACTGATCAGGAGGGCCGGTGATGTGGTGGGGTAGGAGCTGGACACAGAGAGGAGGATGCTGTCCAGGCTCCAGTCCATCTTAGACAATGTCTCACAGCCTCTCCATGACACACTGACCAGCAGAGGAGCTCCTTCAGCAGAAGACTCCTCTTACCCATGATGCACCACAGAGCGCCACAGGAAATCATTCCTGCCTGTGGTCATCAATCTCTACAACGCCTCCCTCAGTGATTCAGACACCCCCCCCCCCTCTGTAACTGTGTCAGTTACAGAGGGGGGGGACACAAGTCACTATCACTTTACTTGGATTTGTAGTTATACATATGTATATATATATATATATATATATATATATATATATATATATATATATATATATATATATATATGTATATATATGTATATATGTATATATATATATATATATATATATATATATATATATATATATATATATATATATATATATATATATATATATATATTAGTGCTGTCAGTTAAACGCGTTATTAACGGCGTTAACGTAAACCCATTTTAACGCCGACAATTTTTTTGTCGCCGTTAATCGCGCGTCAAAACAAACACACCGTTCCCTAATGTTTTTCCCCCCGCCGCGCTCTCCGGACTGTGTTTCTTTTACCCTCGGCGCTTTCCGTAGTTTCAAGAGTGCTAGAAAACTGTAGCAAAATAGACCCGCGCTCACTGTTGCCAAAGACTGTTTATTTCATGCGACTTTGGGCTTCTTTTTTCTAAAAGCGCTTCTAAATTTCATGAGTCACGGGTTGCGGTTTTTTTGGGCAGGTTTCTGAAAGTGAAATCGCTTATTTGGGCTCTAAAATAAGTGACGAAATAGGGGTTATTATGAGACCTGCCTGCACTACATTTGAGTGTATCCAGCTGAAATAGTAGTAAAGGCAGAGGGAGCAACTCTGCACGTATTTTCTGCAGTTTACGGTGCAATAACCGGCGATAACTGCTGAAAGTAGATTACATGGTGCAGATCACCATTTTAAGCAGAGATTGGTTCTGAAGATGAGTTTTTACACGTTGATAACAGAAACCCCAACCCATAAACCGTACTTTAATGCTTATTAATTTGTTGTCTCTGTATTTGACAAACCAAGGATGAATCACGTTGCCAAACGAAGTACCTGGAGTTACTAATCAGTTCCTAAACAGTCTCTTTCAAGGGTATTAAGCTCCTGGCCCAGTTGCAAGCAAAGTGTAAGACTGGAATGACCTGGAAATTTAAAACCTTTTTCCAGGCTTAAACTCTATGAATATGGATAGAAACAGCAAGCAAAAATATTCAAAGAAATTATTGTTGTTGGTGTGAAAGCTCAGAATTAGATGTGTGAGAGAGAGAGAGAGAAGAAATGAACAAAACTTATGACTTTATTGAAATGTACAATTTTTATGAATTTATATGTTTATGCATAATACCATGTCTATCTTTGTTTAAGAGGCAAAAAAAATATATCGGCATGAAAACAGGTATTTATTTACACATTTGTTTACACACTGTGTAAACATCAGGGCGTCATGATTAGTCATATAGCCATTATAGTCCAGAGTTTAACATTTGGCACCAGGATGTTTTCATTCCAATTCTGAAAAGTGCTTGAAAAATAACAAAATAAAAATATTTTTTGTACAAGCATGTATTTTATTAGTGTCATTTATTGCAAAATTGCATATTAAAATGCCCAAACAGGCTATTACACTTTCAGATATAAAAGGATAAAATATGCGATTAATTTGCGATTAATCTCGAGTTAACTAACGACATTATGCGATTAATCGCGATTAAAAATTTTTAATCGTTTGACAGCCCTAATATATATATATATATATATATATATATATATATATATATATATATATATATATATATATATATATATATATATATTGACTTATATATGTATATATTTATATTACTTGTGTGGAATGTTGTAAATATATATATATAAAAATGTGTGTATATCTGGAGCGTGTAACAAAAGTAATTTCCCTCTGGGATTATTAAAGTATGTCTGATTATGAGGTAAGCTGCCTGAATCAACTATCTTGCATTAGCTTGTGGTGGAATGTCGGCCACTATGATCACTAACCCTGCACTTCATTGTCTGTTCCAGAACATCTATTCTGAGCGTGACTCCGCCCCTTGGGAACAATCAGTGGCCATCAGATTGGTTGGTAGGCTAATGGTCCTCTTTTGCAGGGGAACATCCAGTTCTGATTGTCACAATTAAACTGGTTGATCCACTATTTGAAGGTTCTGCTAATAGGGCTGAGTTTACCTGAAACTCCTCAGACTGAAGACATCTCAGGAGAAGACACGAAACGTTTCAACAAAGAAGAACCTGTCCAGA
The DNA here is from genome assembly GCA_037039145.1 of Fundulus diaphanus. NCBI lineage: Eukaryota > Metazoa > Chordata > Actinopteri > Cyprinodontiformes > Fundulidae > Fundulus > Fundulus diaphanus. The sequence goes on along the minus strand of CM073143.1, from coordinate 430,066 downwards.
CCAACTACCCAATTTATTTATTTATTTTTGTATTCTTGAAGTCCTGGTGATCAGGGAGGATTTTCAGCTTTTTGAGATCTTTTAGCCTACTTTCTGCTGTAAGACAGGATATGTTTAAGAGATTTCTGTACAGTAATATGATTAAAAACAATCTGTTTGTGTGATGATCTAAAACATTTGTCATATAAAAAGCAAACACATGAAAAGTCATCTGCAAAGGTGAAATACTTTCACAGCACTTTAGCTCTTTGATTAGGATTAATATTTGTTTGTAAATAAAAGCATTTGTGACTTAGTTAAAAAATTTATTTCTTTAAAATTAATATAGTTTGAATTAGCCTACAATCTGCCACACTGTAAATAAATAGTGACGCAGCAGAGCTGAGTCCTCAGACACAGTTTATTGATCAAGCATTGATTAGTGTTTGTTGGCACTGCTGCTCAGAGGTCGGAGGTATTGATGAGGACAAAGTGTGTGTGTTTGGGGTTAATGGTGTTGCTGTTGAGCCTTAATTGCTTTCCATTCAGAATGAATCTATTAGATTATATTAATTACCACACGCACACAGATGTTTGTGTGATTTGCCGCTAATCCTGGTTGAATTAATGAGAGGAAAGTTAATTTGTGGTTTTTGACCCTTTCCAGCTCAGAACATGGATTAAACATTAACATAGACTCAAACTTGGATGATGAAGAATGAGGGGTTACAATGAAAGATGACACGTTTGTTCATGTCTGTTTAAATCTTGAGCAAACACTCAGAAACATTAACACATCACAGCAGTTTTTAAATTATTTTGTCTAATTATGTCGGACCCATAAGGCCTCGACTCCTCCTCATTCCTTTAGAAAAGATTTCCTCCGAACAAGAAACCACTGGCCAGTAGGTGGCGATAACAGCAGTTTTTCCAGCTGCCAGTTTGAATGTTGCTGAGAAAATGTTCATGTATCCATGGTGAGGAAGAAGGTCTCCCAGGTCTCTTCAGGCTGGAGATAAATCCAGGATAGTCGGCCATGTTCCAGGACTTTTCATGGGTTTAGCATTAACTCATGCACTGCATTTCAAGTCTGATGACGTCAGCGCCACGTTATTTGTTGCAGACTGGGGTGCGGGACCCCAAAACTCTGTTATTCAGCTAGCTGGTGAAGATTCTCAGTCATTCGGGTCATGGTCATTCCAAAAAAAGTTAAAAAACAAACAACTGGACTCTTTTCCGAAGTTTGAAGACGTTTCACTTCCCATCCAGAAAGCTCTCTCAATTCAAATGTCTGGAGTAGTGTGGAGTTCCAAGCTTTATATTATTGCTCAAAAGGGCCTTGTTATGGCTTAGATAACATGCAAATTAAACCGAAACAGGTCCACCCCTTAGCAATGGGGAGTCGTTAAGGTCGTTATTGGCCTGGCTTACAGGGGAGATGTTGTGATCGCCTGCATGGAGGTGAGGATTGAGGTGAAAATTGGAAGGAATCAAACCTATAGCTGTGTTGTAAGTTTTTGAAAGTTGAAATAGTCCGGGGACTATTCCCCCTGCATTAAGCTGCATTAAGGTCACAGAGGTCCAAAAGGCTTAATCTGGAATCCAGTTCAGGTTCTTGTTCCACAATACATGAAGAGGCAGAGGAAACAGAGAGGGCTAGGCAGGGAGGCACAGGTCATTGTCCAGAATCTGAAGACCAAATGAGAGAGTCCAACAGGGGCGAGCGAACAGGCAGGAATCCACAGAACGAGGTAATCCAGGACTGCTGGAACGTCTACTCACGCTATGCTTTTTGAGAATCTAGCGCCTGCACACTGGAGGAGGCAGGTATGTATTTGCTCCTGACAGGTGTGGCAGCGGCAGTAATCAGAGCGGTCATAGGTGCAGGTGATCAGGGATAACTGCTGGAGCAGCACAGGGAGCAGGGAGCAGCAGACACAGAATCACAGCAACAGCTGTGAACATTACAGTTCCAGGATATCTGGCGGAGGCAGATTTCCGCGGATTGTGGAAGGGGTGGGTTGTGTGCAGCGAGGCAAGGGACTCCACCACCAGGCGCAGTTGGAGGTGAGTGTAAAAATTTATTGCTTCTACAATCTCTGTCACAAAAGTAGTTTTAAGATGTTTTTAAGCAAGAAAGTACACCTCAGAACTTCATCTGTACAGTCAGTGACGATTAGGAGCCTGTTTTAAATCTGCTTTTTACAGGCCAGTCTGCCTGCTTAGCTAAGCTAACTGGACGGCTAATGGGAATCCTTGCTAACTGCAGCTTTAACGTGGCCAGGCACTCTGGGATTTACCTGTTATCTGTCTGTCGTGGCTGAAATGAAATATAAAGCAAGTATTAGAATATAAAACGTTGCATTTTTGCTGGATGTTTCTGGCCTTTTAAGGTAATCTAGGCATTAAAAAAACTGATTTACTCTAATCTTATAAGAGAAAATATTTTTTCTAATGAGTACTAATGATCAAGCAGGGAGCTTTCATTTTCCTTATACATAAAACACATTCCTCCAACACTGGCTGTTCATGTCATCCTAAGTCTCACTTATTTTCCATTTTTCATGGTTTTACGCAGACCGCTCTGAAGGAGAGATGTTTGGATGCTGGTAACCAAAGGTGCCCAGGAATCCTCTCCCTGTCTGACTACATAGGTACAACATAGTTGGCGGGTCATAGGTTTAAACTGGAAGGATCAGTTAACCTCAAGTCTCTAAAGGAGGAAACACAACGGACGCGTTGCAGCGCGTAAACGCAGCAAAGCAGCATTGCGCGTCCTCCTCTTAGCTTTGTATTTTAATCAGTCAATAAATGTACACCATGAGCATAATACACACATATTTATGCTACATGACGCTTAAATTAGATAGAAGTTCTAATTTCAGACCTTACACGCTCCTGTTCAGCAGGGAATAAACAGGAAAACAACATCCTGTATCAAAGTTCCGAAAGTATCCCAAAAGTGAAGTCTCAGTTCGGCCACAAGGTGGTAGAAGTCACCTTGTTGACGCTGCGGATTGATGGGATGGACCTTGCTGAGCTCTCTGCCTTTCCTAGTTCGTCAACTAGAGGAAGGAAGGCCAAGGCGCGCCTTTCCTTCAATGTGGCGATAGTTGTTTTCAGAGCAGAAACACACAGCTGTGGAGCATAGTTTGCAGCATCTGGTGTAAATTTATGATTTTAACAACACGCCTGCAAGCCGCACCACTTACGTTACGTTCCCGGTGTATTTCCTCCTTAAGTCAGAACCTGTATGTTAAGCTGAGCACTGATAGCCTGCAGGATGCTGTCTGGTCTCCATCCTGCTGCCGAAGTCATGTTCTGATGTTAAACTTGTTTAACTGCTTAAAGTGGGCAAACTGCTGATGATGGAGAGTTTGCAGAAATTCATCTGCTCCTCCATCAGCGAGACGTTCCTCTGCAGCAGCTCAGAGCGACTCAAGAGTTTGAATCTAATAACTGCCCTGCTGCATCTATCTGCTGATTGTTTCTCAGCCTCAGTTATTATTTGGATCCTCACCTGGAAAACTTGCTGCTGATAAATAGCAGGTGATGGATGTCGGCCCAGCTCTCCACTTCAACATGACGAAGAGAAAGACTATTATTTCTTATCATCTTCTTAACATTATAAGCAGTGAAGTGTTATCAGGGGAGCAGAGAGGAGGTGCTCTGATAGACTGTCACCTCCTCTCCTCAGATAGCATCGCTCAGAGATGAGAGGGGGAGGACGGACTCGAGGGGAGGATGGTGAATGACAGAGATATTACCGCTGTAGAAGATTTGAGCTGTGATTTGCTCCATGACAAATGACCCAGTGAGGAACGGAGCAGAGGAGGAGGTGTGGACAGCACACTGTCTGACAGCTCAAATTATAGGAGGAAATATCCTGAAATCTGCAGCTGACGGACACTTTAACTCTACCGGGGCAAAAGCTGCAGGACGGGGTCTGATACTCCACACAGGAAGCTGTTCCAGATCTGTCTGAAAACACATCTATGCAGCTTGAGAACAGAAACTAACTTTAACTCTTCATCAAACAGATGAGCCACGTCTGCCAAGACTGGACAAACTGCTGCCCTGCACCCATGGGGGGGTCAGTAAATAGCTGCTTAAAACTAATTGTATTCAATTAGATTTTATTCATATAACACCAATTCACAACACATCTCATCTCAAGTCTCTTTTCAAAGTCAGATTCCGTCAAATTCTCCAGGTTGGTCAGAAAGTTTCCTCTCTAAGGAAACCCAGCAGGTTGCATCAAGTCTTGACAAGCAGCATTCAATAATAATAATAATAATTAATAAAAATAATAATTGAACTTTATTGATCTCACAATGGAGAAATTCACTTCTACATCTTTACCCATCCCCTTGAGGAGCAGTGGGCTGCCATGTGCGGCGCCTGGGGAGCAATTGGGGGTTAAGGGTCTTGCTCAGGGACCCCAGAGTGCAGGCTGTGGGGAGCGAACCGGGTACTTGCATCCTTCTCAGAGTGCAAGCGCACTGCTCTAACCACTAGGCCACCACTCCCCCCTCCTCCTGAAAGAGCGTAGAGCCACAGTGGACAGTCGTCTGCATTGTTGATGACTTTGCAGCAATCCCTCATACTGAGCATGCATGGGTTCAGAGTTAGAGCAGCATATTTTTCATCATTAATTGAGGAGAATAAAAATAATCCTAGATTTCTCTTCAGTACAGTTGCCAAACTTACACAGAGCCACAGCTCTGTTGATCCATCCATTCCCTTAGCTCTTAGCAGTAATGACTTTATGGGATTCTTCATAAATAAAATTGATGCCATTAAAAATAAAATAATTGGCATCCTCCCAAACATCTCATCTCATCTTACTTACTCATCTCCAGTAAGTAAGGCAGCATTGGAGGAATCTTTAGAACCTGCACAGTGTCTGAACTGTTTAGAAGCAGTAGAGCTTTCTGAGCTATCTAAAATTTTAGCTTCATCTAAACCTTCTACCTGCACGTTAGACCCAATCCCAACCAAGTTATTTAAGGTCTGAGGAAGTGTTGGCGGGTCTCTCCGATGTGCACTCCTCGCAGAGGGTCCACGGGCAAAAGAGGTCAATTTGAATCGGAAGTAAGGATGTATAGGATCTCAGGAGAAGTCCTGCTGTGAGGGCGTTCCTCAAATTCCTACAGTCTCCTTTTTCTCATAGCTATCAGAGTATAGTCTTATATTTATATTCCTCCTGGCTGAACGTAAATACAGTAAGATTTTTATTCACGCTGGCGGTAATGACACCCGGTCACGCCGATCGGAGGTCACTAAAGTTGGTGTTGCTTCGGTGTGTGAGTTTGCTAAAACAATGTCGGACTCCGTAATTTTCTCTGGTCCCCTGCCTGATCTGACCAGTGATGACATGTTTAGCCGCATGTCATCATTCAACCGCTGGTTGTCTAGGTGGTGTCCTGAAAACGACGTGGGCTACATTGATAACTGGCGAACTTTCTGGGGAAAACCTGGTCTGATCCGGAGAGACGGCATCCATCCCACTTTGGATGGTGCAGCTCTTCTTTCTAGAAATCTGGCCGGATTTATTAGTTCTCCTAAATGCTGACAACCCAGGGTCCAGACCAGGAAGCAGAGCCATAGTTTAACACACCTCTCTGCAGCTTCTGTACTGTTACCCACCCATTATCCTATTGAGACGGTGTCTTTCCCACGGCCAAAACTTAACAGATCAAAAACTGATCTAAAGGGAACAAATCATAAAAATCTAATAAAAATCCATACGGATCACTTTGAACCTAAAAATAAAACAATTAAATGTGGTCTATTAAATATAAGGTCTCTCCCTCCAAAGACTTTGTTAGTTAACGAATTGATTTCTGATAAACAGATTGATTTGTTTTGTCTCACAGAAACCTGGCTACAAGAGGACTACGTTAGTATAAATGAGTCAACTCCCTCCAATTATTCAAATTTCCACATTCCCAGATCTGTGGGAAGAGGAGGAGGAGTGGCAGCCATCTTTCAGTCTGATTTATTAATTAGTCCCAGGCCAATTAATAACTACAGTTCTTTTGAACATTTAACCCTCAGTTTCCCTCATCCAAACTGCAAAGCAATAAAACCTCTTCTGTTTGTTGTTTTGTATCGTCCACCAGGCCCTTATACTCAGTTTTTGGATGAGTTGTCAGATTTCTTATCTGATTTGGTGTTAAATACTGATAAGGTTATTATAGTGGGTGATTTTAACATCCATGTTGACACAGAATGTGATAACCTTAGTGTAGCCTTTAAAACTATCCTAGATTCAATTGGTTTTGCTCAAAATGTGCATAAACCGACGCACTCTTGGCTCCATACTTTAGACCTTGTGCTGACATATGGCATTGATTGTGAAGAATTAACAGTATTTCCTCACAACCCTGTCCTATCTGATCATTTTTTAATAACATTTGAGTTTAATCTAACTGAGTTCTCCACCCCCAAAAGAGGGTTCCATTATAGTAGATCTTTATCGGATAATGCTGTATCAAAACTTAAAGAGTCTGTCCCCTTTTTAATATCCTCCGTATTGCAGAAATGCCCAGTAGATGGCAGCAATGTTGTTTCTTCCAATTCACAAATAGATGTCTTTGTAAACGGTATGACTTTGTCATTGCGTTCTGCATTAGACAATGTAGCTCCCTTGAAAAAGAAGGTGATTATTCACAGGAAGCTGGCTCCTTGGTTTAATTCAGAGCTGCATTCCTTGAAGCACAATGTTAGGAAATTGGAGAGAAAATGGCGCTCTACACACCAAGAGGAATCCTACCTAATCTGGAGGGACAGTCTATTGTTGTATAACAAGACCATTCGCAGAGTTAGAGCAGCATATTTTTCATCATTAATTGAGGAGAATAAGAATAATCCTAGATTTCTCTTCAATACAGTTGCCAAACTTACCCAGAGCCACAGCTCTGTTGATCCAGCCATCCCCTTAGCTCTTAGCAGTAATGATTTTATGGGATTCTTCATAAATAAAATTGATTCCATTAAAAATAAAATAATTGGCATCCTCCCAAACATGATTACCTCGTCCTCAGTAAGTGAGGCAGCATTGGAGGAATCCTTAGAACCTGCGCAGTGTCTGAACTGTTTAAAAGCAGTAGAGCTTTCTGAGCTATCTAGAATATTAGCTTCATCTAAACCTTCTACCTGTATGTTAGACCCAATCCCAACCAAGTTGTTTAAGGAGGTATTCCCTCTGATCAGTGGTCCTATTTTAGACATGATTAATCTATCCTTAGTAAATGGATATGTACCACAGGCTTTTAAAGTAGCTGTTATTAAACCTTTACTTAAGAAACCTTCTCTTGATCAAGATGAGCTAGTAAACTACAGACCTATATCTAATCTTCTTTTCTTATCTAAAATTCTTGAGAAAGTAGTTGCTAATCAACTTTGTGAACATTTACAAAGTAATGACCTACTTGAGGAGTTTCAGTCAGGCTTTAGAGCTCATCATAGCACTGAAACAGCTCTGGTGAAGGTCACCAATGATATTCTCATGGCCTCAGATAATGGACTTGTGTCTATACTTGTCCTGTTAGATCTCAGTGCTGCATTTGATACAGTTGATCACAATATTCTCCTACAAAGACTTGAGCATACTGTAGGGATTAAGGGAAAAGCATTAGGCTGGTTTAAATCTTATCTGTCGGACAGATTCCAGTTTGTTCATGTTAATAATAAATCTTCTTCAAACTCTAGGGTCACCTGTGGAGTACCACAGGGTTCAGTCCTTGGACCAATTCTATTTACTATATATATGCTTCCGGTTGGCAAAATTATCAGACAGCATGGGATTAATTTCCACTGTTATGCTGATGACACTCAGCTATATTTATCCATAAATCCTGATGAATCCAATCAGTTACTTCGACTGCAGTCATGTCTTGATGACATCAAAAGCTGGATGACTTTAAATTTCCTGCATTTAAATTCTGACAAGACAGAAGTTGTAATCTTTGGGCCAGAGTCCTCAAAAAATAAACTTCTTAATCAATCACTTAATCTGGATGGCATTAACTTGGCCTCTGGTAATAAAGTTAAAAACCTTGGTGTTGTTTTCGACCAAGACATGTCATTTAAATCCCATATTAAACAGGTTTCCAGAGTTTCCTTTTTTCACCTCCGGAATATCGCCAAAATTAGAAACATTCTGTCCAGGGGTGATGCTGAAAAACTAGTCCATGCATTTGTTACTTCAAGGATGGACTATTGTAATTCTTTACTATCAGGAAGTCCACAAAATGCAGTTCGAAGTCTTCAGCTGATCCAAAATGCTGCGGCAAGAGTCCTGATGAAAATCAACAAGAGGGATCATATTTCTCCAATTTTAGCTTCCCTTCATTGGCTTCCTGTTAAATCAAGAATAGAATTTAAAATTCTTCTTCTAACGTATAAAGCCCTTAATAACCAAGCTCCATCATATATCAGAGCTCTGATTACCCCGTATGTTCCTAACAGAGCACTTCGCTCTCAGACTGCAGGTCTGCTGGTGGTTCCTAGAGTCTCTAAAAGTAGAATGGGAGGCAGATCCTTTAGCTATCAGGCTCCTCTCCTGTGGAACCAACTCCCAGTTTTGGTCCGTGAGGCAGACACCCTATCTATTTTTAAGACTAATCTTAAAACTTTCCTTTTTGACAAAGCTTATAGTTAGAGTGGCTCATGTTACCCTGAGCTATCTCTATAGTTGTGCTGTGATAGGCCTAGGCTGCTGGAGGACATCAGGGTCTAATTTTCTCACTCTACTGATTTCTACTGTTCTTCATTCTACGGTTCTCCAGTTTTGCATTGTATTACATTGAAATGACTGTCGTCATTTCAGCTTTTAACTTTTTGCTCTCTCTCTTTTTCTTCATAGTAGGTACACCTGGTCTGGCGTTCTGTTAACTTTGACATCATCCAGAGAAGACGGCTCACCCGTTACTACCATCTAATGTAGAACAGATTACTAGATCAATGTGTGCTTCTGTGCTTTTTGTCTCTCTTGTTGTGTCTCTGCTCTGTCTTCTGTAACCCCAGTCGGTCGAGGCAGATGACCGTTCATACTGAGCCCGGTTCTGCCGGAGGTTTTTTTTTCCCGTTAATGGGTGGTTTTTCTTCCCACTGTCGCTTCATGCTTGCTCAGTATGAGGGATTGCTGCAAAGCCATGTACAATGCAGACGACTCTCCCTGTAGCTCTACGCTTCTCCAGGAGTGAATGCTGCTTGTCGGGACTTTGATGCAATCAACTGGTTTCCTTATATAGGACATTTTGACCAATCTGTATAATCTGACCCAATCTGTATAATATGATTGAACTTGATTTTGTAAAGTGCCTTGAGATGACATGTTTCATGATTTGGCGCTATATAAATAAAATTGAATTGAATTGAATTGAACTCCAACACTTTGAATAATTGCCTTCTTTTTCAAGGGAGCTACATTATCTAATGCTAAATGCAATGAGGAAGTGATACCATCAACAAAAGTGTCTATTTGTGAATGGGAAGAAACAACATTGCTGCCATCTACAGGGCATTTCTGTGATACTGAGGATATTAAAAGGGGGACAGACTCTTTAAATTTTAATACAGCATTATCTGATAAAGATCTACTATAATGGAACCCTCTTTTGGGGGTGGAGAACTCAGTTAAATTAATCAATTATTTGTGAGGAAATATTGTTAATTCTTCACAATCAATGCCATATGTCAGCACAAGGTCTAAAGTATGGAGCCGAGAGTGCGTCGGTTTATGCACATTTTGAGCAAAACTGATTCAAACTGAGCAATTGAATCTAGGATAGTTTTAAAGGCTACACTAAGGTTTTCACATTCAGTGTCAACATGAATGTTAAAATCCCCCACTATAATAACCTTGTCAGTGTTTATCACCAAATCAGATAAGAAGTCTGACAGCTGATCCAAAAACTGAGCATAAAGACAAAGAGAAGAGGTTTTATTGCTTTGCAGTTTGGATGAGGGAAACTGAGGGTTAAATGTTCAAAAGAACTGTAGTTATTAATTGGCCTGGGATTAATTAATAAATCAGACAGAAAGATGGTTGCCACTCCTCCTCCTCTTCCCACAGATCTGGGAATGTGGAAATTTAAATAATTGGAGGGAGTTGACTCATTTATACTAACGTAGTCCTCTTGTAGCCAGGTTTCTGTGAGACAAAATAAATCAATCTGATTATCAGAAATCAATTCATTAACTAACAAAGTCTTTGGAGGGAGAGACCTTATATTTAATAGACCACATTTAATTCTTTTATTTTTTGGTTCAAGGTGATCCGTATGGATTTTTATTAGATTTTTATGATTTGTTCCCTTTAGATCAGTTTTTGATCTGTTAAGTTTTGGCCGTGGGAAAGACACCGTCTCAATAGGATAATGGGTGGGTAACAGTACAGAAGCTGCAGAGAGGTGTGTTAAACTACGGCTCTGCTTCCTGGTCTGGACCCTGGGTTGTCAGCATTTAGGAGAACTAATAAATCCGGCCAGATTCCTAGAAAGAAGAGCTGCACCATCCAAAGTGGGATGAATGCCGTCTCTCCTGATCAGACCAGGTTTTCCCCAGAAAGTTTGCCAGTTATCAATGTAGCCCACGTCGTTTTCAGGACACCACCTAGACAACCAGCGGTTGAATGATGACATGCGGCTAAACATGTCATCACTGGTCAGATCAGGCAGGGGACCAGAGAAAATTACAGAGTCCGATATTGTTTTAGCAAACTTACACACCGAAGCAACACCAACTTTGGTGACCTCTGATCGGCGTGACCAGGTGTCATTACAATTCAATTCAATTCAATTTTATTTATATAGCGCCAATTCATGAAACATGTCATCTCGAGGCACTTTGCAAAGTCAAAATCAGTCAGATTATACAGATTGGTCAAAAATGTCCTATATAAGGAAACCAGTTGATTGCTTCAAAGTCCGACAAGCAGCATTCACTCCTGGAGAAGCGTAGAGCTACAGGGAGAGTCGTCTGCATTGTCCATGGCTTTGCAGCAATCCCTCATACTGAGCAAGCATGAAGCGACAGTGGAAAGAAAAAACACCCGTTAGCGGGAAGGAAAAACCTCTAGCAGAACCAGGCTCAGTATGAACGGTCATCTGCCTCGACCGACTGGGGGTTACAGAAGACAGAGCAGAGACACAACAAGACAGACAAACAAGCACAGAAGCACACATTGATCCAGTAATCTGTTCTACATTAGATGGTAATAGTGGTGATCTGTCTTCTCTGGATGATGTCACAGTTAACAGAACGTCAGACCAGGTGTGCCTACTATGAAGAAAAAGAGAGAACAAAAAGCTAAAAGCTGAAATGATAACAGTCATTTCAATGTAATGCAATGCAAAACTGGAGAACAGTAGAAATCAGTAGAGTGAGAAAAATAGACCCTGATGTCCTCCAGCAGCCTAAGCCTATAGCAGCACAACTATAGAGATAGCTCAGGGTAACATGAGCCACTCTAACTATAAGCTTTGTCAAAACGGAAAGTTTTAAGATTAGTCTTAAAAGTAGACAGGGTGTCTGCCTCACGGACCAAAACTGGGAGTTGGTTCCACAGGAGAGGAGCCTGATAGCTAAAGCATCTGCCTCCCATTCTACCTTTAGAGACTCTAGGAACCACCAGCAGACCTTCAGTCTGAGAGCGAAGTGCTCTGTTAGGAACATACGGGGTAATCAGAGCTCTGATATATGATGGAGCTTGATTATTAAGGGCTTTATACGTTAGAAGAAGAATTTTAAATTCTATTCTTGATTTAACAGGAAGCCAATGAAGGGAAGCTAAAATTGAAGAAATATGATCCCTCTTGTTGATTTTCATCAGAACTCTTGCCGCAGCATTTTGGATCAGCTGAAGACTTCGACCTGCATTTTGTGGACTTCCTGATAGTAAAGAATTACAATAGTCCAGCCTTGAAGTAACAAATGCATGGACTAGTTTTTCAGCATCACTCCTGGACAGAATGTTTCTAATTTTGGCGATATTCCTGAGATGAAAAAAGGAAACTCTGGAAACCTGTTTAATATGGGATTTAAATGACATGTCTTGGTCGAAAACAACACCAAGATTTTTAACTTTATTACCAGAGGCCAAGTTAATGCCATCCAGATTAAGTGATTGATTAAGAACTTTACTTTTTGAGGACTCTGGCCCAAATATTACAACTTCTGTAATTTAAATGCAGGAAATTTAAAGTCATCCAGCTTTTGATGTCATCAAGACATGACTGCAGTCGAAGTAATTTGTTGGATTCATCAGGATTTATGGATAGATATAGCTGAGTGTCATCAGCATAACAGTGGAAATTAATCCCATGCTGTCTGATAATTTTGCCGATCGGAAGCATATATATAGTAAATAGAATTGGTCCAAGGACTGAACCCTGTGGTACTCCACAGGTGACCCTAGAGTTTGAGGAAGATTTATTATTAACATGAACAAACTGGAATCTGTCCGACAGATACGATTTAAACCAGCCTAATGCTTTTCCCTTAATCCCTACAGTATGCTCAAGTCTTTGTAGGCGAATATTGTGATCAACTGTATCAAATGCAGCACTGAGATCTAGCAGGACAAGTATAGACACAAGTCCATTATCTGAGGCCATGAGAATATCATTAGTGACCTTCACCAGAGCTGTTTCAGTGCTATGATGAGCTCTAAAGCCTGACTGAAACTCCTCAAGTAGGTCATTACTTTGTAAATGTTCACATAGTTGATTAGCAACTACTTTCTCAAGAATTTTAGATAAGAAAAGAAGATTAGATATATGTCTGTAGTTTACTAGCTCATCTTGATCAAGAGATGGTTTCTTAAGTAAAGGTTTAATAACAGCTACTTTAAAAGCCTGTGGTACATATCCATTTACTAAGGATAGATTAATCATGTCTAAAATAGGACCACTGATCAAAGGGAATACCTCCTTAAACAACTTGGTTGGGATTGGGTCTAACATACAGGTAGAAGGTTTAGATGAAGCTAAGATTTTAGATAGCTCAGAAAGCTCTACTGCTTCTAAACAGTTCAGACACAGCGCAGGTTCTAAAGATTCCTCCAATGCTGCCTCACTTACTGAGGACGAGGTAATCATGTTTGGGAGGATGCCAATTATTTTATTTTTAATGGAATCAATTTTATTTATGAAGAATCCCATAAAATCATTACTGCTAAGAGCTAAGGGAATGGATGGATCAACAGAGCTATGACTCTGTGTAAATTTGGCAACTGTACTGAAGAGAAATCTAAGATTATTCTTATTCTCCTCAATTAATGATGAAAAATATGCTGCTCTAACTCTGCGAAGGGTCTTGTTATACATCAATAGACTGTCCCTCCAGATTAGGTAGGATTCCTCTTGGTGTGTAGAGCGCCATTTTCTCTCCAATTTCCTAAAATTGTGCTTCAAGGAACGCAGCTCTGAATTAAACCAAGGAGCCAGCTTCCTGTGAATTATCACCTTCTTTTTCAAGGGAGCTACATTATCTAATGCAGAACGCAATGACGAAGTCATACCGTTAACAAAGACATCTATTTGTGAATTGGAAGAAACAAACATTGCTGCTATCTGCAGGGTATTTCTGCAATACTGACGATATTAAGAGGGGGACAGACTTTTTAAAGTTTGATGCAGCATTGTCCGATAAAGATCTACTATAATGGAACCCTCTTTTGGGGGTGGAGAACTCAGTTAGATTAAACTCAAATGTTATTAAAAAATGATCAGATAGGACAGGGTTGTGAGGAAATACTGTTAATTCTTCACAATCAATGCCATATGTCAGCACAAGGTCTAAAGTATGCAGCCAAGAGTGCGTCGGTTTATGCACATTTTGAGCAAAACCAATTGAATCTAGGATAGTTTTAAAGGCTACACTAAGGTTATCACATTCAGTGTCAACATGAATGTTAAAATCACCCACTATAATAACCTTGTCAGTGTTTATCACCAAATCAGATAAGAAGTCTGACAACTGATCCAAAAACTGAGAGTAAGGGCCTGGTGGACGATACTATTATTACTACCGCCAGCGTGAATAACGATCTTACTGTATTTACGCTTATCCTTAGCCAGCAGTTTCAGGAAGGATTTGATGTCGCCCGTTCTGGCCCCTGGCAGGCATTGACTATGGTCCCTGGTGTCTCTAGTGCCACGTTTCTGACTAAGAAAGGATGCTGCTGAAGATTGCAGGATAGTGGCTCTGGAACACTGGATTTGGCACCGCTGGACTACACATTGGAAGTTCTCAGACTAGATGTTTGCTGATCTGATCTTGGATACATCAAAATTGACATCTCTTTTCTCCTTAAGGTGTTTAACAGAAAGCAAGGCCCATTTTGAAACTGCGCTTAAAGAAACATCTAGGAATGGACCGTGTTCAGGCCCGTTGTCTTGGACAAGTCTGACCCGGGTCATGTCATGAAAAAACTGAGTTAAGTGCATCAGAACCTGCACACTTGTTTTTATTCAAAATAAATACAAAAGGAGATCAAATGCAACCTTGGGGGCATGTTGCTGATTTAATGTCATCAGAAAGGACCACCTTCACCTGCTGAACTTAGAGTCTGCAGAAGGTGCAGGTTCTGGGAATATCAGCTGGGCATGAGAAGGACGCGGCTCACGATGACGATGACGGAGACATCAAGGAGTCAACAATAAGAACTCTGGAGAACAGCTTGGATGGAGCTCCGGCCCCTGCGTTGGTATGATGTTGCTAGTGAACTCTGTTGACCTCTAAGTGGCTTTTGGAGGTGGTAAAAAGACAGAGAGGGAGCCCCAGGCAGCGTTAACTTACCTCATTCACACACATGCCCTGCACCGAGCCATCAGCATCAGCATGATGAATTTCTACCACACCAGTTTACATCCAGACCCAAACAGACACTTAATGGTGCAGATGCTGCTGCCGTCAGTCCTTCTTCTGTACTATCAAGGGTCCTGGTTCCAGGTCACTGTCTGGGTCCGGTAAACCTCTCAGAAGCTGGAGGCTTTTTCTTTTACTGCCCTAGCAGCATTAGAGTCCACATCAACCATCAAATGCCTCCAAGGTGTTCTGGATTCACCCAAACTATGATTCTAATTCCTGACATATTCTGTCCGTTCTTCATATCCCTCTTGATGACAATATACCCTGCTGGGTCCGTTTGGTCGGGAATGCCTGTCATGTTTGTTGTGACAATCCAAAGCAGAATGGTGAAGAGAGTTATTGACATTAAACTAAACTTACAAACACAGCCATCAAGGAATGGCTAACACACGCACTGAGGGGCAACAGGAAATGATACCAAAGGATCCAGAATGGGGGAAATCACGCCACGCTAAATATTGATTAATATTTAAAAAAGGTTAAAAATGAACTGGATTGGTCATGACCTGGATGACTGAGAATCTTCACCAACACATTGATTAATATTGTCCTGATGCATCTGGGTAGAAACAGTAGCGTAGGTCCTCTGGACGGTTCTTCTTTGTTGAGACTTGGTCAGTCTGAGGACCTTCAGGTGAACTCAGCCTAATCAGCAGAACCTTCACATAGTGGATCACCAAGTTTAACAGTGACAATCAGAACTGGTCACTCACCTGCAACAGAGGACCATCAGGCTACCAGCCGGTTGTTAGCGCTCTGATGGCCACTGATTGTTGCCAGAGGCCTGAGTCAGGCTCACAGTAACAGCACTGGAAGACGGGGACAATTGAAACCAAAGGCGTCCACCGCTGTTTAACCAGGGGTGGTTTCTCTACTCAGAAATGGCTCCTTTATGTAACCCAGGTTTTTGGGGGTAATCCAGATATCTTTTATAATTAAGGTTATGTCTCCCTTTCAATTTTCCATCCTGTCCACCATTTTTGGACTAAGTGTGAAATCCCGTGAGATTTTGTGGGATTTTAGTTTTCAAAAGTAGGGCGGCGCCCATTGTTTGGTCAGAGCATGTTTGGTCTCATGAACAAGGAAGTTCAGGGCTGGCTGTTGCAGTTTCTAGATGCCTAAAATCTACATTGAATGGGTATTCTTGGGCTTAGAAATGGGAAGCAATGAACAGGCCAGGTCCCCATTTGATGGCGAGCTACCCACTAGGCCTTTAGGCTGAGGAACCTGGATGTTAGACTGCTAAATCTCCATCTGTGTGATAGGAGGCATTGTTGCCTGCCCCCACAACATCCAAAGGACTCAAGTCAACGTTTAAATTTGACAAAGACAGGTTTAGTTCTTTCAACTCTTGGACTGGTTATTGGTTCTCCAACTTGGATTGTTACTGCGTGTGCAGGAATTCTGTTTGACAAAGTTTGTCTGTATATATTGTAAATAGTTTTCCTAGTATAAATCACTTTCTGCACAATCTTACTGTCTCCAGTGTGTTAAATACAACCCTGATCCTCCCTGAGTCAAATCTTTAGGTCTTCTGGTAATTAGCCCTTACTGTAAATAATTATTTCCTTATTGTAATATAATTTCAGTATCATAAATACTACATTTACTCCTCTCTCAGCCTAACATTCCTCTTAGTCCAGCATGAGAACATCTTCATGCCTGAAAGCGGGACCACTGGCCTGCAGATGTAGCTGTTCTGTGCTGGGCCGTCCCTCTGCTTGTGGGGACGTTGTCTGCTCTGGTCCAGGGTCCTGACGCCTCCTACCCTGTGCTCCAGTGATGGGAGTCAAACCACAAATTCTGGTCTGTATGGGTTTGTGGTACAGGTCAGTTTCCGTCCTCCATCTGAGATTGAGATGTCACTGTCCAGTCCTCTCCTGTGAACTTTACAGGTTTATCCACACAGACTGAGTAACATTAACAACACTACGTAAAAAAGTAAAAACACAACAGGATTTAAATTCATCGCAGTGCACACCCAGATGACAATAGTAAAACAGGGACCATACTGTCATACTCTCAGGTCTAGGTACAGGTCTGGTTTCCTCCCTCTCTCTCCACAGCAGGGCGTGACGGGTAGGTGCATCACATCAGGACTAATTACAGTCCTTCATAAGGAGCTGGAACCAGGAGGAGGGCGTCAGTTCGTTAACCCTTCAGCATGGTACAGACCAACTCCTCTTCTAGCCCTTGTTACCCTGATTCTAACCAAGCCTGTGTTTTATTTCCTCCTAGTACCCTGGGTCCTACCAAAGAGACACCTTGCCAAGAACCACAGACTCTGGACCCGTATCAGAGACACTCCCAGCAAACCAGCCAAGAACCTGTGAAGGACCTCGGACCATTCCTCTGCTCAGCCCTCCTACCTGCGCTCACCTGCCTGTCCACCCTCCAACAAACCAACAGGAGAGAACTACCGGACCTGTACCGACAACCTGGACCTCTGGACAGCACTTCCCCCAGACCAAACCCAAGCCTCCTCCTCTGTGACTTATTCCTCCCTACACTATTTCCACCAGTCCAGCCCAAGTTATTCAACAGCCTTTTCATCTTTCCCAGCAGAGCCCAGAAGATCCTCAACCCGCCATCACCTTTTCTTGTTCAAACTACAACCTGACAATAAACACTTTAACTAAACTGCCTGCCTCTGTAATTGCTCTCATTCAGAGTCTTTCGTCCTAAACTATGACACCTTCAATAAAAAAATAAAAAGGCAGAAGTAAATCCATAATAACTTACACAACTTTATTGTCATTTTGTATGTACAGAGTGCATACAGAACGAGATTTCGTTGCATACAGCTTTCGACGGTGTAATGGGATTGCAGGTGGAATAAGACATTACAATATAAAGTGCAGCATTGATCAGATGTAACAATGCAGTTGAGACTTGGTCAGTCTGAGGAGTCTAAGGCCTGTCTGCTGGTGACAATGCCAATCTGTCTTTCAGACTTCCACAAACTTCCTCAGAAACAAATGTAGAAACTTCTCTGTGAAATGTCTTTGGTCTTGATTCCAGACTGAAACTTTGCTGCAGACTCGGAGCTTCACTGCTACACTGCTGATTCGATGAAAAACACATTTCCTCCCATCATTCCCTGGGCTGCCTTTCAGTCTGTTTACACACACCTGATTTGTTTCATTTACATGCAGATCGCTGCCATAATTATGCCGCTGCCGCCGCTCACAGGTTCTTCATATGGACCAATAAACACTCCGCATTGCCATAGAGCAGGGGATCATGGGAATGAAATTACCCGCTGATTTGGAGGGCGTGCAGGGCGGCTCCAGGCCCGTTCAGGGTAAATCAAAGCGCAGGTCCGGCCAGTTTGTCGGAGCTGTTCATTTGTTAGTGCACGCTGCAGGTTCGATTCCCCCTGAGGCTGCAGCACCGCAACCCGCCCGCATCACTTCAGCGCCACGGCAACGCAGAGCAGGAATATGAAGGCAGATGATGTTCCCCCCGGAATATCCCGTAAATAAACTCTTATGGAAATGTCTGTCTGTAATGTCGTTTTGTCACAATCAATTTCCCATTACCCGTCACCGAGGCAACACACCATCATATACCCCCCCCCCCCCTCCCCACCCCCCATAACACACACACACACACACGTTCCTATGAGGCTCAAATTCAGTTTGAACTGCAGGAACGGAAAAATGAAAAGAAACCAGGAGGGACGAAGAATAAGAAATGAAATGAAGTTTCAAACAAGGTTGGTATGGAAAGAAGACGGGGGAGGAGGAAGGAGGAGGAAGGAGGAGGAAGGAGGAGGGAAGGAGGAGGGGGAAGGGGTTCCAGAGACAAAGGAAGAGAAAAAAACTTTAGGAAGGTCAGGAGAGTCTGCGCTTTACCACTATTTAATCATTTTATATTTCAAACTGATCATCTATGACTGACGGATGGTCACCTGCCCAGGTCTGCAGGTTGGTCCAGGTGTTTCTGACTCACCTGGTGAGTAATCTTTGATCTGAAGGCCAACAGTTGGTGATCCAAGCAGCTTCAGCCAGCAGGGAACCTGTGCAACATCAGGAACTCTGATCCAGAACCACAGACACTCCAACGTCCACATATGAACTGTTCTCCAAATCAAACACAGACATCAGCAGCCAATCAGAACGGTCAGTCCACGACTTTCTTTCTGGTCTTTAAGGGAGAAAACTGGACAATGTTAGATCTAAACAAGCTCCATCACTGGTAAACTGCTGCACATATTGTTGATGTCACACACACACTCACACACAATAACACACACACACAATCACACACAGTGATAATGTAATGCTAATAAAGCTGCAGAGTGTTTGGCTGTTGGCTGGTGACCTTTGCATGATGATGAAAGACAAATGTCAGCACTGTAACTGTGTGTATGTGTGTGTGAGAGAGAGAGAGAGAGAGAGGGAGAGAGAGAGAGAGGGAGAGAGAGAGAGAGAGAGAGAGAGAGAGAGACTCTGCTCTCAGCTCAAAGTAACACTTTCCACTTGTAAACATCACTGGTTACCGTGGTAACGCAGCCTGTGACCTGTGGAAGCAGAGCATCATGGGAGCTGGTTCCTGCTCCTCGTCCAATCAGAGCTCAGAGTGTACTGCAGGCAGTCTGCAGGGGGTCAGGACAGATGTGTTGAGGAGCATCCAGATGTTTTCCACCTTCATCTGTGATTTCATGCGGTTCAGCAGCCGCGGCGCCCGGCGGCGTCTGGTGGCGGCTGAAGACAGACGCCGCCAGACGCCGCCAGACGCCGCCAGACGCCGCCAGACGCCGCGATCAGCCTGGAGGCACCGAACCGACTAAACCGTAAAGACAGAGAAGATGTTTGAAGCTTGAGCAGAGGAAACCTGCCGAACACGGCGACGGCATCCTCCTGCCGAGGGACACAACACGCGGCGTGTGTTCCTGAGTGTGTCACAGTGTGTGAGTGATGCCACCAGGGAGTCCACAGACTGTTTCTGCTGCAGCAGCATTCGGCCGCTTGGAAGAACCATTGATGCTTCTGTTGTTGATCTCTAGCAGACTGATGTGTGCGTGCATGTGAGCGTGTGCAGCCCGCAGACACGCAAAACGTTTTTTTTCTTGAAGATGTAAAGAGAAACTTCCCTTCAAACGGAAGATTTCCTCTCCACAGGAAGTTCTGATGGAGCTGCTCTTTACAAACAGGAAGTCCAGGAACTTTGTCAGAACCAGAGGGCAGCAGGTGTGCCTCCAGCGGGAGCTAGTCAGGGTCCAGACCTGCGTCTGCCTGAGCCTCAGCAAACCTTTGTGAACAGAAGTGATAAAGGGAAACAAAGTGGGACAAAGTTTCTCCACGGAGGGACTTACTGATGAATTTAGACAGAAAATGAGCTACAGTTGCTGCTTCAGAGGTCGCAGGCCACCCAGGCCTGACCCGGTATGCTTGGTTTGTGTTAAATGCATCGTGGCACAGTGAATATGTCCTGAGGATGTTTATTTGTCCTGTTGAGGAAGAAATAGTTTTGCTTTCCAGAACAGTGTCTCGGCTCCTGCTGTCTATCTGATGTCTGACGGGTTAAATGAGTTGCATCGTCTCCCCTCCATGTGGCATTTATTATGTGTGAGGAATCAGATTAAAGTCTGCTCTCTTCTGCAGCTCCTCGTCATTTCCATGATTCCTCGTGTTCTTGTCAGAAACTTTCCCAGCCAACAGACTGTAAGTGAATCCAGAGCTACTGTCAATATCTGCTAACCAAATATGTGCATCCTGCCAATATATGCTAACCAAATATAGACATCCTGCTGGGGGTGGAGAGTCTGCGGCGCCAGCCAATGGGAAGACAGACAGAAGCAATAACTATCAATAAGCTGGAGAGGCTCTTATTATTCTAGTAAGGCGTTTTATTCCAGTAAAGATAAATATGGAGTCTGGAGTCATCGGGTTGTGTTCTGAGCGGTATTACAAACATCTTTTTTAAAATCAGCCAATCAGCTGTCTATGTGCCTGAGAACTGCCAATCAGGAGGCAGCCTTGGTCAGACTCTGCCAACAAGTCCTGGATTTCTTTCCCAACCATAAATCCATCAATTCTATCCCGACTGTTTGATTTTAATCATGTGATCAAGTTTGGATCCTGTTCGGTTCTGACTGGTTCGGTTCTGATTCAGTGATCTGGTTTCAATAAGACTGCTGGGTTCTGATCACCTTATGATGCCAGATAGTTTGATTTGAATCAGAGGGTTTGGATCAGACCATTTTATTCTGAAAACAGTTTTGTTCCAAGCAGACTTCTGGGTTCTGATCAGATGTTTGGACCTGACTGACCACCACAGCAGATGAGCGTCTTCTCACCGGCGCCCCCTAGGGGTGTGTCCGCTCCCCTCTACTCTCTGCACACTAATGACGGCACATCTGGGATGACACCACTGTCATGGTTCTGATCCAGGACGATGGTGCGTCTGCATACAGACAGCAGGTGGATCAGCTGGTCCACTGCTGCGCCCAGAACCACCTGGAGCTACAGACAGTGGAGATGATGGTGGACTTCAGGAGAACCCCCCGCTCTGTCCCATCTCCCTATCTTCAACAACACTGTCTACTGTGGATCACTCCTGGTTCCTAGGAGCCGCCCTGAGATGGTCCTCACACACTGACAACATGTGAGAGAAGGCCTAAGAGAACCTGGACTTCTGGCGGGAACCTTCCTCATGACCTCCTGATCATCCTCTACCCCACCATGGGGAGGCGGACTCTGTCTCTCCCTCAGAGACCTTACTGTGAACTCCTTTATTCACTGCAGGAGTTTTCCTCGTTTGTCCTGGTCACTGTTTACGTTCCCCTCAGGCCAGACGTTAACGAGGTGTTACTACACCTGGCCCGCCAGGTAGCTCAACATCCACAGCGTTGTACAGTCCAGAGTCAAATTCCTCGTATGTGTACACATACCTGGCAAGTAAAGCTGATTCTGATCATTCAGGGTTTCTTGTGTTCGTCCATCTCTGGGTCGTTCAGTTCATCTATTTAACTAGAAAGGTCCAAACTGCAACCAACAATTAGATCTGCAGAGAGGATCCTCCTAACCTTTACAGGCCCAGGACCAGTAAAAGGGAAGCTAACATGGCTCTGGATCCACCTCATCCTGGTCACCGGTTATTCAGA
Organism: Fundulus diaphanus; assembly: GCA_037039145.1. NCBI lineage: Eukaryota > Metazoa > Chordata > Actinopteri > Cyprinodontiformes > Fundulidae > Fundulus > Fundulus diaphanus. Next base: position 408,093 of record CM073143.1, on the reverse strand, counting down.
CTTTTACTTTAGGTCAACGCCACAGAGATGGTTCCATGCCGACACAGAACCAGTTTCTACCCCCAGCTGCTGTCTCTAACAAACACAGCCAGGGTAGCCAGCTACTCTGCTGAAAAGGAAAAAAGCATCTATGTACTAACCCGGCACGTGTTTCTGCTCCCTGGTATGTACATATGTACAGATGTGTAGACACATGCTTCAGACGTATTGCCCTGTTGTTCTGTTACAGATGGACGCCTGTTTTACAAACCCATTGAAATACAAAGTCAAATTCCTTGTTTGTTTAAAAAAGAATCTACTTCTAAATCTGGTCTCTTAAGGTAGACTGCAATATGATGGCTCCGCCCACTGCCCTTCTCATCCAATCACAGAGCTCCGCTCAGACGAAGTCCGTCTGTGCTGTGGCGAAGGAAAGTTTCTGTCTGAAGGAGTCCTTCAGCTCTTACAGCTGTCGGGGCTGATAGGGGCCCCTGGGGGCCTCGCCGTTCTAACAGCCTGTTTGTTGAGTCAGAGAGAAACAAAGCTCCATGCTGGGCTTCATGTCTTTCAGCTCCAGTCTCTGTGAGTGAGCGTGATAAGCGGCGCCATCCACCCGGTCACCTCCTAAACTTTATTAAACTGTTCAAACACCAGAGAAAGAAAGAGATGCTGAGAGCAGGAGGAGCAGTTTGTCCTACAGGGGGCGCTGTAGCTGCACACCATTAGCACGTCTGAAGGACCCCCATTACCTCAGAACCATTTCACACGACACATATCCAGACTGAGTGAGCCAGAAACATAGAGGTCCTTATAAGTGCAGTTAGCACCAGAACCAGACTGGTCCAGATTCTTCAGGATGGCCAGAATCAGTACCAGGCTGGTAAGGAGCCCGAGATGTTCAGGCAAAAGCACAGGTGAAATATTCCTCACTGACATGAGAGGTCACTCACAAAAACATAGTGCCTTGCTCCTGGGCACTGAGGCAGAGGCATAAGTGGCTGGTTGTGATGGATGGCGGTATAGGCTGATATAGAGAGCTGAGGAGACAATGAGATTCCTGCGGCGAAGCTTCATCCGTCATCTTGCAGATTCAGGACACGGTCACAGCTTCCTCCAGGCTGAGTGTGTTGACAGTGTGTGTGTTCAGGATATGAGGAACATCTCTGCATGATAGATGGCCTCATTTCCCCCTAACAAACACACACCCAGTCAGCTGTAAATGTGACAAAGTGAAGCAGAGCCAATTAAAGGCCTATTACACCCAACCTGCTGCCATCACCCCGAGGAGAAGCCACACTCTGTGTGTTATGAATTAAGTTACTCAGGTATTATTGTGTGTTGACAGCAGTAACTTCAGCATGGGACTACCTAAAGTTCTCAGTTATTACAGAGAGGCCAGAGCTCAATCTGACAGCAGCACCTCCTCTCTACGTTCTCTCTGTTCATTATTACACAGAATATTCTACATATATTGTTGTTTGTGTGCTGAGTACTCTAGTTGAGTTGTCGGTGGCTGCTTCAACCGGATCGGATGGTCGACAGAGCAAAGTCATCTTAACATTGCTGGGAAACTCCCACTTCATGTGTGCATCTCTATGCCTGTTGGTGTCGTTTTCTATGTAAATGCTGCAATTATTTCCCCTACGATGATAAATAAAGCGATCATCATCGTCGTCGTCATCATCATCACCCCCATCACCATCATCATCATCATCATCACCCCCATCACCATCATCATCATCATCATTACCATCATCATCATCATCATCATCATCATCATCATCATAACAATCATCACCAACATCATCATCATCATCATTACCGTAATCATCATCATCATCATCATCATCATCATTATCATCATCATAACAATCATCACCAACATCATCATCATCGTCGTCGTCATCATCATCACCCCCATCACCATCATCATCATCATCATTACCGTCATCATCATCATCATCATCATCATCATCATCATCATCATCATCATAACAATCATCACCAACATCATCATCATCATCGTCATCACCATCATCATCATCATCATCATCATCACCCCCATCACCATCATCATCATCATCATCATCATCGTCATCACCACCATCATCATCATCATCGTCATCACCATCATCATCATCATCATCACCATCATCATCATCTTCATCATCACCAACATCATCATCATCATCTTCATCATCATCATCATCATCACCTTCATCACCATCATCCTCATCATCACCATCATCTTCATCATCATTACCATCATCATCATCATCATCATCATCATTAGCATCATCGTCATCACAATCATCACCAACATCATCATCATCACTATCATCGTCATCATCATCATCATCATTGTTGTCATCATCTTCATCAGCATTACCATCATCCTCATCATCATCACCCTCATCACCATCACCATCATCATCATCTTCATCATCACCATCATCATCAAATTAGGAGGTTGGGTGTCATGGTTGGTGCAGATTGAAGTTCTCACGGATGGTTGCAGTACCTGGCATTGGTAGCTGTGTCCAGAATTGTTTGCAGAGGTTTGATTCTGTTGTAGCTGCTGCATTTTGTTACAGTGGTTCTGTTTATTGGCTCTGATTAGAGCTGCTTGGCCAGAGTTGATAGAAATTGAGGCAGTCAGAGTTGCTTTCAACAGCTGAGGTTTGACATTTTGGTCCAACTTGGTTGCAGTGGTGGCTGCTTGTGTGAGTAGTTGGTATATAGCTGGTTACTGAGCTGCAATAGTCTGGATTGGCCAGAGTCGGTTGCTCTGGTTTGATTTGCTCGTGGTGGGAAGAGTCTGTTGCAGTGACTGGGGTTGGATGCTGTGGTTCAACGTAGTTTCAGGCAGGACACCTGCTCTCTCTCTCTCTGGCTTGCTTGGCTCCCTAAATTTAGAGCTGGGCTCTCCAGGCAGGATGGTACTGTGCTGCCGGCTCATGACGATGATGGTTATGTTGGCCACCAACAACAAACGGCTTACTGGTGTTTTGCTGGATCGAGTCTGAATCATCCAATAAAAAAATATCCCTTTTGTAGAGCAAGTCTGATCTGACACATGTGGTCAACAAGCTTCCTTGGATGATGTCAGACCTGTGAGTTGGACATCATCCCTGAAAACCAATCAGAACGGGAACCAAACTGCTCCCCAGTGAAGCCGGCAGCACCAACCTCGGTGACCGAGTTGGGACATGAAGGGATCTTCTGGGAAATGATGTCCACCCACTTTGGGATGAAAAGTAGGACAAGTCGAGCTTTTGTTTCTTGTCTAAGATGTCATACTCACAAATTCAAGTTTACAGACACAATTATTCTCAAATATGCGGATGGATTTATCTGTCAAACAGAGATGAAGGGACGGAGTGATGAAGTGTTATATTTCTATCAATCATCCTCTCTCCCCTTCTACATCTGACTGTGGGGCTCAATCACCCTGCAGATCTGTAGCGGTATTTAGATTTGGGTCCGAAGGTGAAAAGATTTTAAATTGATCTTTCACCACATTTGACAGGAGATTGGGGGAGGGAGGGTGTGAGGAAGGGAGGCAGAGGAAGGGAGGATGAAGGTGTGAGGAGAGGTGAGGAGGTGTTGTCAGTGCAGGGGGTGAGATCTAGATGTCAAACAATAAAAATGAGCTGTTAACTGATCAGATTATATTTTATACAGTGTTAAAGGTTGTAAGTGCCTTACCTGGAGCTGCATGGCCACACCTGGAGAGTAACAAGATGATAGTGATAGAAAAATACAAAGGATTTTTCCAGAAGAAGCCAAATGAGTCCAGATAATTTAGACTCGTAGCAGATAATCTGTTTTTCCAAGTGAAGAAATGAGCATTTCTCGTGTCTCCAGCTGAGATCATGGGTCATGCAGTGAAAAAGAGGAGATGAACCAACTAACAAGATGTTGAAGTTGATAGAGTGTTGAAATGACCAGCTTTTCTCAGAGGAGAAGGTAACGTATGCCCAGCTGAGGCTGGAATAGATAGAGGTGCCGCATCTAAAGGTTTTCTTTGTTTTACAGTGTCTTTGTCCGGAGGGCGTGGAGCAGAGAAACATGTAATGAATTAAGTTGCTGTATAAACAGCACACAGACCTTTTATATGTCATGTCAAGAAGATTATTTGCTTCTTTCTGGTCACCTGACCATGGAAATGACCAAGAAGATGGCTGTTAAACAGTGATCCTATTGGTCATTTCCAGATATCAGGGGCGGATCCAAGATTTTTCAAAGAGGGGTGCGCACCTAAGGGTCATGGGGTCAAGGGTCAAGGGTCATGTCAAGACAATGTGAGGCTAAATGACCAAAGAATGCCATCTTTACTCATTCACACTACCCTAATTATTCATCTAAGGGTTTTTGAATTGATAATCATTTTAATGGATGAACATAAGTGGAATTAGCATGATTACATTATTGTAATTGAAAAAGGATTTTTAAGCCAAAATCTCTCGGTTTTTACAGCGTGCACAAGGTTAAAAAGTAGTTCGAAGAAAATATGATCCTTATCAACAATTAATCAAACAAAGATTTTCTTTATTTCCAGAAATGATATTTATACAGAAAATGAAATAAATAGACCCAAGGACTTAAGAACAGTTTGGTATGGTTCAAGTGATAAAGGATTTTTGAATATATTTTAACAAGATAAACTATGTTGAGAAAAAAAAACTTTAAAGTAAGTTAAACCAATGAACATGTATGGTGAAGTTAAGCCATAAGCCTATAATAGAACTGTAAGAATTTTGTTCTCTTCTACAACACCTTCAACTTTATGATGTCGATGATAATGGGTTTACAAATGTCAACCTTCTGGGATGCTTATGGGCAAATATGTCTATGATTTTGTTGATCTCTAAAAGAATGTCCTTGTGGACATACATATGTAGCAAAGCCACAGACCTTTCCTATCCCATAGTCGACCTTAGCAAAGTTTTTACTGCTTTACGGCCCGAGTTAGCACTCATAACAGGTAGAACTGACAGAACGTGAAGAATCATAGAAATGTTTGTGAAGCACTTCATATTTGTTATCCTTAGAATTTCAGGGAGAGAGCTGGGTTTTTCCACTGATGATGACCACTTTGTGTGCCACAACTTCACTTCCTGCCTGAATGTTGATCCTGATGGTAGATCATCTTTATATGATGTAAAGATCTCTTTCTCACTCTCATCGTTCATCATATGCAAGTTGCTTGGCAATAGTTTTAAGCCTAGTATGTTTTCATAAAGGAGACCATTCTTAGTTTTAACAATACAACACATGTGGCACCAACAGGTTTAGACCAAACAATACACACTACACAATAACTATTGTATGCGTGTCAATGTCCACTAATTTTGCTTACATTTTTTTTTACTTTACACTCTTTTTTCATTACTTTTCAAAAACTGTGCAACAAAAATTTTATTTTCATAACTTTCCCGTAACTGGAAAAAGTTTTCCTAAAATTGCATTACTTTACAACTTTACACAACTTGTGAGAACCCCATGTTTTCTCATTATCAACATTTTCTAGCAATCATCATACCTTTATTCTGTGGGGAGAATATAAGATTAAGGCTGATCCATACTCCAATCTGGAAGGTAGCGGTAATGCACCTAAAAGTTGTTTGCCAACCACCATAAAAAAAGGGAAGAAGAAGAAGAAGAAGAAGAAGAAGAAGAAGAAGAAGAAGAAGAAGAAGAAGAAGAAGAAGAAGAAGAAGAAGAGGCTCTATTTGTTGTGTGTCACTGCGCACTATTATCCAAGATGGCGACGACCAGTGCGGCAGAGAGTGATGGATTAATTAGCAACAGCTATGGGAGTTTCATGGATTTATCATCATCTGATACCGATTTGGAATATATAGAAGACTTTCTTGATAGCAACCTGACTTTTGACGAAATCCCGCCATAGCAGTTTGAGGCAAGGAGACCAAAAAGGGACGATGTGAGTTGAATCTGTCTGCTGCGGCAGCCGTCTCCTTATTGTTGTGTTTTTTGTAATGTTTTTTCCACTTTTACCCGATGTATTGCAACATCCAACTGCCATGCATGTGGGCATTGTTGCTTCAACAATAGCTCTCGCAAATTTCAATGGTGAAGTCCTCTGGAAATCCGAAATAATTGTTGTTTATCGCAGCTGTATGAGTGCAGTGCCTCTTTGCTAAGAAACAACACAGGATGTGATGTCAGGCGGCCATTATTGCCCCCCCAGTATCGGTGATCGCGAAGACAATTTATGTTTTTATTTCTTTACTGATTAACACTAAATTCATTAAATCACCACTAACGTATTAGTTTTAGGTATAGCTAATGATCCACTGATTTTTTCCTTGTTGACTGGACTTTCCCTTTAAATCGTCTCCTGTTTCACCGTCTCCTCGTGATCGCTTCGACGCCATATTGTGGTATCACTGACTAATCGCGTCACGTTGTAATAACGTGAGACCTGAGCTGTGAGCAATTCAAATTCATGCTCGCATATCCTGAGTCTCGTCCGCCGCGCCGGCGTCACAGTGCATTCTAGATGACAGGTACTGGCTATTAATCTTAATTCTACGAAGGATGTTTAAAATTTCGGGCTCTTAAAAAAATACTTTTGGTCTCCAAAAGGGGGGTGCGCGCGCCCCCGCCTGGATCCGCCACTGGATATCATCTGTAAAACTGCTGGATAGAACCTGGAGACTAGTGCCAGGCATGCCATCAAGAGTGTCAAAATGTTTCTTGGCATCAAGAATGATTCATCAGGACATAAACAACTGTTAAAAACACCAATACCTCACGGACCAGTTTGGTCCGTGAGGCAGACACCCCGTCTCCTTTTAAGACTAATCTTAAAACTTTCCTTTGTGACAAAGCTTCTAGTCAGAGTGGCTCATGTTACCCTGAGCTACCTCTATAGTTATGCTGCTATAGGCTTAGGCTGCTGGAGGACATCAGGGTCTATTTCTCTCACTCTGCTGAGTTCTCCTACTGCTCTCCAATCTGCATTGTTTGTTGTTTGTTATTTCAGCTTTTAACTTTTTGCTCTCTGTCATTTTTCTCTTCACAGAAGGTACACCTGGTCGAGCAGTGGAGCTACGATTATCGGCTAAAACCAAAGCTAACCGCTAAGCTAACCGGATAAAGTCAGCTAGCAGAAACTAACGCAAGAGAATGATTGGCATGTGGGACAACCAGTAGATGAAGTGATTCCCCTGGAAGCTGAGGGACGAGGGGGGGGGGGGGGTTGCAGTTTTTACAGGCCTGCAACACCGACAGAGTTAAAAAAAATTGAACTATTTCCAGGATGGAAGGACCATTTCACCCTGTATAACAAAAAGTGTTCCTGAACAAGATTACCAGCTATAGTTTTAAAAAGGAAAGTATTAAGCCTGGTCATTTAAGAAAAAAAGACTAAAACAGGGAGTTATTTCCATGGGAGAGGACCTGATAACTAAAAGATCAGCCCCCAGTTCTACTTTAGGGGATAAAACATGAAACAAATCAGAAACAGGTTTTTGATCAATCAGTTTCTCAGAATGGTTCTGAGCGTGTTTCCGGCTGACGGCCATAATTCCTGTTAAACCTGCCTGGAGTCCAACAGTTGTTGCCATGACGACATGCAGGAAGTGGAGCTGTGACAGGTGTGAACAGGTGCATCGGTTCATCATCACCTCATTAATGAATCCACCAATAAAATTCAAAACTTGCTAATAATCTGTCGTTAATGGATCTGTGACACGCAGCCTAAGTCTGACAGGGCGTGTGTGTGTGCCTGCAGCTGAGTGAGAACAGTGTTTGCTCATTTTACTAGTACAGTGAGGACCTTGATGTTTTCCTCCTCACCTTTTGGGGGCTATGGGTTTGGTTTAGGACTAAGGTGTCAAACAGGGTCAGGTCATAGAAAGGGTTGAGATTGAGAATGAATGGGAGTCAAGGCAAGGTCCTCAGAAAGTATTTAAAACAAGGATGTGTGTGAGAGAGCGAAAGCGAAATCGTTAGCACCTGTTAGCGTGTTAGTGCTCACTGACGAGAAGTGAACTGAGAAAAGGTCGTCAGTCACACTTTGATTTCACACACACACACACACACACACACACACACACACACACACACACACACACACACACACACACACACACACACACACACACACACACACACACACACACAGGTTGCAGCAAACCAGCCTCCAGGTTTGGATGCTGATCTCCCTCAACTTGCCGATAAAGTGAATGTTGCTGATGCTTTCTGACAGACATGGAGATCCCACGCCTTAAACACACTGTGTGTGTGTGTGTGTTACTGTGTGTGTGTTCTCTTAATGAGGCCGTGTCATCAGCAGCGTTTCTCTAATTATCCTCATTAGCAGCAGCCACAGCAACGCATTTATTTACACACAGGCACCAAATGTAAACACGTGCACGCTCCCGGCTGTTTGCAGCATGCCCACGTGCACGCTCATAATGAGCAACCGTGTATGAGCAGCTGCAGAAACAAGTGGCTTATCATCTTCTGATCCATCTCCTCCTTCAGGTCTCCTCATTCTCCTTGGCGCTCAGTTCAGGCCGACGGGATCTGAGAGGAGGAAGCTTCACTCATGGACCAATCAGAACAAAGATCACAGGAGAGAACATTAACTGTGAAGCAGATCTGCAGAAGTCTGCAGGTAAACTCACCTGGATCAACCACAGAGACCACGGTCCAGCAACCCAAAGCTCTTGGAGATGTTTTTGACCGTCTGATGGTCTTCTGTGCTCTCTGGGCTTTGAAAGCGCTCCTGTTTCTGCTTTAAATTAGCGTTTGGGTTTGTTCCACACTGATACAGGTATGGTCTGTGCTTCAGTTCCTCAGTAACCTGCAGGTCTTGTTGAGTCTTTCAGGATTTCTTTTCAAGCCATCATCCAGTCTGTCTTGTGCTCGTCCATCTCTGTGTGGTTCGGTTCTAAACTGGACGGGTCCAAACGAACAATGAGATCTGCAGAGCGGATCATCAGGGCTGACCTTCCATCCAGCAGCTAACGATGACCCAACTCATCCTGGTCACAGGTTATTCAGACTTTTACCTTCAGGGCGGCGCCAGAGAGCGCTGATGGCTGAAACGAGACACACAGAACCAGGTTCTACCCCCAGACTGGGTCTGTGATGAACAGCTGACAGTCAGGGTAGCCGGCCCACTGCTGGGCAAAAACCACACCTGTTCCCACCTTTTCGCTGAATTGTGTTTTTTCTATTAAATCCAGTATTTGCTGTTAAATGCTTGCCTGTTTTTTACATGATGCGAGGGTTGGAATCCAAAGTCAAATTCATAAACTTGGCGAATAAAGCTGATTCTGATGTGCTGTTCTTTTTTACTGTTCATATAATATATACTATTTACCAAGGTGTATGTGCACCTGTACATCACTCACACCTCCGACACGAACATGCTGCTGCATCCTCTCCTCTCTGCTCATTGCATCATTGTCCCTGCCTTTTCTATGCTGCAGACTGTTTCTATTACTGCATGACTGTGTCATTGTATTATTGTATAAATAAGTACATTTTGAGCCGTGTACAATCTAGAGTCAAATTCCTCGTACACATACCGGGCAGATGAAGCTGATTCTGATTTTTGAAGCCGTCTCTGTTCCTGTTTTTCTCACCGTCTCCAACTGTTGCTCTTTGGAACCTTTCAACTTCACTGTTTGCATTAACTTGAATTGACTTTGTTAATTAATTTAACAAAGTTTGTTTGCACTAACCGGTGTAGACGTGGCCAGTCTTCGTCATATATTATAGTTTCCTTCTGGTCTTTCTGTGGCGGGTTTTCTTTTTTAGCTCTGTTGTAGCAGAAAGGTTCCAGGCTCCTGCTGACGCCGGCGTCCATTCTGACCCAAACAACCCATCCGTGGGGGTAGCTCACCTCACCGACTGTGTTTCAGATAAAAATGGCTGACCTCTGCTGTGTTCAGATGTGTGGAACATTTAGAGAGGAACATTTACTCAGTATACCTGCAGGTAAGCTCAGAATGATTCATACCCCTGTCAGATTAAAACTTATTTTTAAATCTTTTTAACAGAAAGCAGCTTTCTGATTGGAAATGACACAGGCATCTCCAGAATAGTTAGAAGAAAATTTACAAGGCATTTAAACAAAAAAGGCTAAGACGAAGTTCCTCGCCCGCTTCTCAGTAATCAGTGGAAAGTATTCCTTAAAATGAGGCTGCTCGCTGCTGAGCTGCATTTATCTTACCATCACCTGAGCTCCCTCCACAGATTTTACAGCAAATCAAGATTTGTTTCGTCTGACCACAGAAGTCTTCTTTGTCTGAGCAAGCTTTGGTGGACGGTACCTGGGGAAGCCCTTCCTCCATGCTCTGCATCCGTGGAGGCCAGTAGTATGAACTTGGAGATGTTGCACCAAGCACAGAAGGCCTTGGCGGTTATTCTTCTTCACCTCTCACACCTTCACCTTCCACAGTGGGGAACATTTTGCATGGTTTAATAGCACTTTATACGTCGGCCCCTGGAACATGAAGTCCTTTAGGTCTGGGCTTGTAGTCCCGAGCAGCCACACGTCTCCACTGAGCTCTTTGGTTTCTGCCACAGACCAGCAGGAGCGCCGCGGTGTTGATGAGGACTGCCGTTGTCCTCCACCCAGCGTGATCAGGAGGCTTGTTCCCTGAGATGGGCAGCGTGAACACAGACAAACTTCACTGTTTCATTCTGATGTTTTTTGGGTTAGTTGTGAGTAAATGTGGCCTAAATATTCCTGCTGATGCTGATCGTTAACAGATCAGAAATGGTGATGGTTCCGTTGTTCTGTCGGGTCTCACAGGCAGACCCACATGGGTCTTTCTGTGTCTGAACAGCTTCAGCTGGTGCTTCCTCACCGCGTTTATCTGCTGCTGCTCTTTTTCTTCTTAATAATCTCATCACAGACGGCGGCCTCCAACACCAGGCTGTGTGATCTGTGTGTAACATGTAGAGCCGTCTAATCAGAGCGCTCTGCAGGAGGTGACGGAGAGAAGAGGAGGCTAATTAAGTGATGACACTTCATCATCAACACACACACAGCTCAGTGTAACCATGTCAGCCATTGAGGCAATTATCTCGGCCGAGGGCGAGCGAGCACATAGATAGTGGACAGATAAACAGAGAGAGAGACAGAGTGTGTGTCAGTTTTTGTATTAATTAGTATGTTTCTGTTATTGAACGTTCTCTGCTGGGACTCAGTGTGTGTGTGATCTGTGCTGCAGGACGCTGGTTAATGAAACGCAGCAGATGAACCCTGATAATAAGGCCTCGGCAGCTCCACTCCACACATGATCTGCCTCCATGTGTGTGTGTCCATGGTTTATAAACCTTTATTAACAAGGAGAAACTTAACCCTGAAACTCCAGAATAAGTTTGTTTTAAGAGAAACAGAGAAGTCGTTTCTTCTCCACAGACGTTCTGCTGTGGTTCTCAGTTCGCTCCAAAGACTAATGCCAGGTAAAGATTAAAAACTTAACACTGTTTGTTTTTCATTTAATACAGTTTCAGCCATTTTGATTAGGTTTATTGGCAGAATAGAGAAATGTCCATAAGTTTGCAATAAACAAATAACAGGAACATAAATAGTTAACGGAGAAAAAGAGGAAAAAAGTTTGGAAAGATCATGTCTTGTGTCTGCGAGTTGTGGGTAATCTGTGAGCATTCTGAGCCTCATCAAAAACCTCATTATGGCGACACATGATAACAATAAAGATTCTCGATTCTTACATTAAATTAATGTAGCAAATATTTAATTACAATTAAAGTCTAAATCCTACTTTGAAAGGTGTTATTTAACCTCCTGAACAGAATTCTTCACTCGTTTGCAGAGGATCAGAAGTGGTTTCTGGCACACATCAATCTTTGGTACCAGGAAGGCTGGAAGTTCACATATTAGAAGTTAAGGGACTCGTAGCTAGAGGACCTGGGGCAGAACCATGCGTCTCTGACAGCCGTTCTTCAGGTTCCTGAAGAGGCAGAAGGATAAGAACGGCTCACAGCTACAGACCTGCAGCCAGACCTGGCAGCAACATCCACAGAGTTCCTGCTGCAACATTAAGGACAACCAAACACTGAAAGCTACGCACCCAAACAACTAAAGTAGTCCTGTATACGCCCCAAAAGCACCAAAGCAGAGGTTCTGCTTCATGTTCAGGGGAACTTTTCAGGCAGAGGACCAGTAATATATCTGGAAGGAGAGATGAAGTCTGTCTATGATAAACATGGTGGTGGCTCAGTGATGCCCTGTGGCCCCAGTGGCAGCCAGCACCGTTTGGACGGGAAACACGAGTCAAGGATCAAAACCCTGGAAGAAAAAGTCATGACCTCCGTGAGGAAGCTGAAGTCTTCACCGGAGATGTTTAACAGGACAACCATCCTAAGATCTGACGGTTCTCTGAGGCTTGGTTTCAGAAGATATCCCTGAAGATACTGGAGCTGCCATCATGGTAGCCTGGCTTGAACTCTGTTGGACATCTCTGGTGGGATTAGAAAAGGTGGTTGGAGGACAGAAACCCAGGAATGTTAATAAACTGGAGGTCCTTGATGTCCAGAAGATTTCTCATAGATGTTGCTGGAAGCTGACATGGCTGCCTCTCTCTCTCCTCCTGCCTCTTTGTCCACCTGTCTGTCCACAGGACTGTCCACCTGTCTGTCCACAGGACTGTCCACCTGTCTGTCCACAGGACTGTCCACCTGTCTGTCCACAGGACTGTCCACCTGTCTGTCCTGCTGTCTTTGTGTTGAACACAGTCCTCCCTGACAGGAAGACAGATTTAAATAGATGAATGTCAGTCTCCTTCTTCACTGTCTTTGTCCTCCTGTCAGGAATACCAATCATGTCTCTGAGTATCAGTGTGTGTGTTATTGTGTTATTGTGTTACTGTGTGTGTATCAGGGGAGTCAGAGCAGACAGCTGAATATCATCAGTATTCAGGGATGGACGACTCTCTCTCTCTCTGCAGCAGCTCTCAGAGCCTCTGTGCTTCATCCTGACCCACGGAGTCTGGAGAGCATCTCCAGCATGTTACCTGTGCCATCACCATGGTTACACGCCTTCTGATAAGGGATATCTGACGGAGATGAAACAGGGAAGATGAACTGATGTGAGGGGAGGAACTGAACAGGCAGCAGACGGTCAGACAGACGCTGCCTTCAGGGTGTGTTTATTCTCTCTGTAATTACCAGCTTCCTCAGCACTATTAAAATATCACACACACTCTGAGATGAGGTGTGTGTTGGAGGCGTCCGATGGGACACCGCTGTGATGCGAGCCGCTTGAGTCGTGGCCTCTTCTTATTAGTGTGTGAGACACTTACAGCCGACTCAATTATCGTCCGACACTGTGAGCGAGAACCTGCCGAGAAGATTCATCTTCACTTTCCCTCCACACAGAGAAGCTGCTGCTGAGATGTTTCCCTGATGACCCGTGGCTGTCTGCAGCTCCTTGCTGGTTGAAGAACTCAGTCAGAACCACTGTGAAGGCCCAACACCAGAACTTCCAGGTTCCTGCAGATGTTTGTTGCTGTCTTAGACTCGTACTTAAAGTGACTCAGTAAAGGAGAAAACGTGTTGCAGTCTGATCTTCTGACCACACATCTCTGGTATGATTCAGCGGGACTTCTTCCTACACACCGTCTTACCGTGGCTTTTCCTGACCTGTAGTTTGTCTGTAAATGTCTCACGTCTCCCTAAAGGCTTTTCCCTTCTAGCTCAGCTGGTGATCCAGGCTTTATTGTTGAGGAAGCATCTTACCGATGGTGATGGTGTCAACACAGAAGTTTATCGGACTCAACCCAGACTCACTGAAAATGGGCTGACAGCCACGTTGGCCCAGAGGGAGAAACTGTGTCCTAACACTGGCTCCTTAGGATGCGTGTCAAGTAGTTTCCGCAAATTTAGGGGAGCAGCTGGAAATGATGACGTCAGAAGCCTCGCTGCCCGTCGACACATCCATCCATCCATTTTCTAACACGCTTATCCCTGCTGGTGTATATCTCCAGCTGTCAATAGGTGACAGACAGGATAAACAACCATTCACTCGCACACCTAATGAGAATTTAGAGAGGCCAATTAACCTAACAGTCATGTTTTTGGACTGTGGGAGGCCCCACAGTAGGACTTGAACCCAGGACCTTCACGCTGCAGGGCAACAGGCCTACCCACTGCTCCACAGTGCAGCCACTAGATGCACATATTTTAATAAAACATTTTTATTAAAATGCTAAAAAAACAAATAAAACTGGTGTTAAAAAGAATCTATTAAAACCAAAAACTGTTGAAAAACCTTTTTGCAGATCATTGTCCACAAGTGTCTGTTTAAGGCCTGTCATTTCATTAAAGTGACAGAAAAACAGACAGAGCCAGCCCTAAAGCACTGTACACAGAACATTTAAAAACATTTTAATATACAGGTGATAATCAGAAGACACATTAATGGGTATTAGTTATTAAAGGAGAAGTCCGGTCAAAATCAGAATTCAAACTGCTGAAAGTACTTTAAATATAAAACTACTACATACTGTGCAAAAAATTATACGTTTTTTTAATTAAGAATAATTCTCATTTAATCATGTTTATGTGGAGGAATCCATCTTGGTCAAGAATAGTACTGTCACCTCCCATTTTTTGACGTCACTCGGCGGACCCGCTGTTGAGCAAGTTTCAACGCTCTGTTTGTCACGGCGCACTATTTTCCAAGATGGCAACGACTGGTGCTCTGTACGAAGCAGAGAGTGATGAAGTACTTAGTGACAGTGATGAGAGTTCTGTGGAGTCATCATCATCTGATAGCGATATGGATGTTTTAGAAGAGTTTCTTGACAGAAACCGGACTTTTGACGGAATCCAGCCGTACCTATTTCCATTGCAAACTCAGTCGGGTCCTACAGTATATATATATACACGCGTGTGTGTGTGTGTGTGTGTGTGTGTGTGTGTGTGTGTGTGTGTGTGTGTGTGTGTGTGTGTGTGTGCGCGCGCTCCGCGCAGCACGGCTTTGCCGGCGCTGCAGCGGAGCGCGCGCACACACACACACACACACAGCGGAGGAGAGATCGCGCTGAAGTGACTTAAGTTATATATTTGCCCCCTAGCAAATAGGGCAGGTGGTCATTATTGTATAAGTATTAAAATATAAAAGCATTCCAGCACATGCTGGGGCGGAGGGATACCATGTGATATCCCTCCGCCCCTCTGGTCGGTAACCATCCCCGTAACTTCTAAATTAAAAATTAAAAATTTAAAAATAACTTACTGAAAATCCTCGCCCTCATGTCATGTTCAAAACATTCTTCTTCGAGATGGTCGCTGCATATGACGTGTTTTCTCTCTGGCCAGAAGTTAGATGGCAAATGCGCTCTTCTAGTTGGCAATCCATCGCCGAGCCCGGTGGCTCATGAATCGGGAAGTTGAAATAAGCTGTTTTTTCCTCTTTTACCAGTTGTGTTGGAACATCCGATGGCCATGCACGTGGGCATTGTTGCTTCAGCAATAGCTCTTGGGAATGTCAGCGGTGAAGTCCTCTGGAAATCCGAAATAATTATTGATGATCGCAGCTGTGTAGAACGGCTCCTATTGACTTTGCATGGAAAGTGGAGAGAAATGCTGTCGCCGCTTCCGCTTTTCTACGTCGCAGGATGTGATGTCAAACGCCCCTTACTGCCCATATTTGGGCATTAATGTCAGCCCCCATACACAGTGATTCAGACGACAATTTATGTTTTTATTTTCTTATTGATTAAAGATAAGTTCATTAAATAACCACGAACGTATTAGTTTTAGTTATAGCTAATGATACTCTGATTTTTCCTTGTTGACCGGACTTCCCCTTCAATGATAATTCCCAAGGGCCCTAAAGGATAAACATATATTGCTGACTGTGATCATGCACTCGGCCACAAGGTGGGTCCATGTGAAGCTTTGTTAACTGAACCCTTTCCTGAACCCTTTAGCTCAAGTGGTTCAATGCCTCATGAGGCCTGATCTCACCATCGCTAGCCGGACGTCAATGTCCAGAACACAGAAGCCGACAGGTCAAGCCAGGCAGGAGAAATCACAGGAACCAGATCGGTGGCTATCAGGGAACGCTGGTTTACTCACATGGTAGCTTTCAAGAAGAGAGGCTGGAGTATCTGGTGCAATTTCCAGGTGCAGCGACTCCACTTTAATGGGAGCGCAACAGGTGTAACTGCTCAGACCCTGATTAGCTGAGCAGGGAATGACGTCACAGAGTCTGCAGACAGGGGTCATTCAGACAGGAGCAGAAGAATCATTACATGCAAGGACATAATGTGACTGAGAACATGAGACTCCAAGTAAAAAGAATGCAAGAATCAACTAGAAGGTTAAACGTGAAGCAAGGCAGGAACATGGAAAAAACATCTAACAAATAAAAACATGCAGCAGTGAACCGATGTGGCAAAACCCAAATAGTAAAAAACAACGACAGAATATGGCAACACCTATAGATCATAATGGATGATAAAAACATGAATGTCAATGAAAACCAGAACTAAATGATGACAGAAGTAGGCAGAATATGTTCATAATCTTTGCTCTTTGCTTATTTTCAGTGTCACTACTGATGCGCTGGAGCTACAGAAGCTGCAGGGCTGCATTCCATTTAGTCTGGGATCCTCCCCTGTGTTTAAAGAGGCAAATGCAACATTTTAGATAGGATCTGCAATTCTGTGACTAACACATTTTGTGATGACTAGCAAACATTTCTAGCAGAAGTATGCATCATATTTTCATAATCTTCGTTCAGGGAGTGTAAATAATATTTTGGTAAGTAGTTTCTCTAACCCTACCCCTTCTGGTTGAGGCTGTTTAAATGGAGGCTGATTCTTATTCTTCAACACTTTTATTGAACACTATAAGAAATACAGTCAGTTCACAAGTCAATCTTCCCATTACGCATTTCCTGACTGGAAAGTCTGAAGGTCATAGTGTCTACAAGAAGGGACAGAGCAGACTGGACCTCCTGAAGAAGCTCAGGTCCTTCACGCTCCTCTGGTGTTGAGCGTGATCTCCTCTGCCTTCATCTGTTGGGGCAGCAGCATCAGAGCAACTGAGTTAAAGAAGCTCAGCAAGCAGATAAAGAAGGCCGGTTCTGCTCTGGGTGAGGGTTCCTCCAGAACCCGTGGAGAGGATTTTACAAAGAAGGATTCTTAATAGACGAGGAAAATTAGGGTGAACCCTGAGCCTCCTCTTCATCAGAGCGTCGTTCCACAGCAGTGTCTTCAGTGAGAAGCTTCTCCAGATCCGCTGCAGGAGATCCTTTCTACAACAGAAACGGCCATCATGAGTTACACCAACATTTAATTTCCCTTTTGGGGTTAATAAAGTATTTCTGAACGGAAAGGAAGCATCAGTCCAGCTGAGGGACAAATGTCCTGAAACTTTGGAGAACATCTCAGTTTGTTATTGATTAAATATTCATATTGATAAGAGGAGATGATTTAAATAAACGTTCCTCCTCCTGATTCTGCGCCTCTAATCCTCTGAATATTAAACTCCCCCTCCCCCTCTCCCCGGTGGCCACTGTCTTTAAATGGCCCCCCCCCCCCCCATGCTATCCCACAACCTCTCTGCCCTCGCTGCCGTTGCCATGGTGGCAACAATCCTCTGGTGATTAGCCTTAATTATCACCATGGCAACAGCATTAGTAGCAGTGTAATCAGGAGGAGGAAGCGCCGCCGCACATTCACAGCCCGACCTGGTTCTGGTTCTCACCTCCTCCTGGGTGGAGTCCACTAATTATCACACCGGTTCTATGAAACTCAGCCAGTGGGGAACATGTTAACGATGTTTTATCTCCGACGCAGATCTAGGTCCGGTTCTGATCCACTTGCTGATTCTGAACCAGTTCCAGCTGCGTCTCTGCAGGGATACCGGTTCTAGATGAGCTCCGGTTGGTCCAGATCCAGGAATGTCCATCAGCCTGACCAAGGGAACCCAGATCAGAGTTTTAGTTTGTGGACCCAAGAACCTGCCTGTGTGGTTCTGCAGCTGCAGGTTCGGTTCAGATGAGGATTTACGGATCTCTTCTGCTCTTTCCGATCGATTCATTAACCTGAAGTTCTCGCTGACTTTTCTTACCCCTGGCCCGGTTTGGTGCTGGTTCTGCTCCTGTTTCCTGTCCATTCAGCTCACAGCAGGTTGTTGTTGAAGGCTGATTGTGGTTCTGATCCTGTTAGAGAGTTCTTTCTGTTCAGGGTTCCTCCCCTGCCTGCTCACACAGAACCAGATTGCTTTGGGTTTAATTGGACCGCAGCAGAAGGGTTTCTGTTGTGAAGTGGAGCATCAGAATGCTCTGCAGAACTTTTTCCCTTTTAATTTGAGGTTAATTCGGCTTTGTCTCGCTCTCAGTGACATTTTGTGAGGAAAATAACTTATTATCTGATTCCAGAACCTTTTCAGCGGCTGGTTAACAAGCAGTTCAGCTGCTCCTGGGGGAACCTCTCCTCTCCATAATTACCAGCCTGGATCCTGTTTTCCTGCTCTGCATTTTACAGTCTGCGGGCCGCTCAGCACGTGACCCCCAGGATGCCAGGCTGATGACATAATTGGCTGCCAGGCGGATCACCAACAGGTCAACACCTTGCCTGCAGGTGTCAGCTGGGCTCCTAGACCCGTCTCTGTCCAGTTGGTGGTTCCTTGCTGCTTTGTTCTGTGTTTGATTCTCCCAGGGATTATTTTGTGTCTGAAACAAGAAGGTAGAAGAGAAAAAAGGAGAAAAGGTGAAAGAGAAAGAGGAGAGGAAAGGGAGAGAGCGATATAACATCCTCTGAGTCTGCTTCTACACCTGCAAAGAGAGATATAAAAAGAACAGCAGAACCAGCTGATAAAGTATTACAGGTACAAACAACCAACGCCTTGATACCATCACTGAAGAATATACAGGATTAATTAATACGACATGTAGAAAGTGACAGCTGGAGATAATAACAGGAGTTTATGGATAGAAGTGAGTGTGTAAGCACCTGGATCCACCTGTAGGTGTTGGTGAGCATGTAGACGAGCTAACCCTAACCCTCCAGCCACGGGCAACAAGGACCTGAGGCCCAGGGGCGCCCTGACAGAGCCACGGTTGGGGGTGGGGGGGTGGATGGGAGGCCGTGTGAAGCAGCCGCCAGGAGCGAGCCAACACTGGACACCGAGGACAACCAACGCACCAGTGGGTCAAGGCGGCAGCCAGCGGAGGAGAGCAGGATGGGAGGGATGGGCTCCACACTGAGCTGTCCCAGGGGAGAGGGCAGTTCATACCCAACCTGACAATTAGACAAACAGAAAACCAGGCACACAGTCACATTCACTGGTTCCCACCTTAGTGCCCCCACACGCAAACACTCCTACAAAAAATAGGACGCAGTGCACACACTCATACTTACCAGACACACCAGCACCCCAAAGGGGTGCCCAGCCCCCGGACACGGGAGGTGAACCCTAACATCAAGATAAGGGGGGGGGACCACCACAACCCGACCTACCGATTCTCCCAGAGATTGAAAGGTCCGACATTTTGGCAACATAAACCCCGGTTAAAGTTTCTGGATCTAGGCCTCTCGTGTTGCTGGTACCCAGACTCGTCTCTAATGTTTAAGCTGATCTGGATCATCGGTTCTTCCGGCTTTCTGAAGGTCTCTGGGTTTTTTAGAACTGATTTAGGAGCTAAGCTGAGCTGTGAAACCTTAAGAACAGAGCGGTCTCACATATGTCACCTGCACAATGATTTCAGGACTTTCCTGCATCAGTTAAAAGACTCAATAAAATGTGTCAGTGAGCTTTGGGAAAGCTTTCAGCCGCACAAAGAGACACATTTACCGCCGACATGTGAGAGGGAACTCTATATTTATGGAGAGGATGAACGATGTAGAAGTTAATGTGCAGAAATGTCAGAGTTCATAATTCTTTCATCAAAGACACAACTTCCCGACCAGAGTTGATGTCTGAGATGAAATAAATATGAACACTTGTTCAGTGTCGTCCATTTAAAGCAGAACAGAGACGCACACGCTCAGCGTTACGCGCCCAGTTTAACACGCACGCCGCCTGCTGCGTACCGCAGCCTTTTAGGCTTCACTTTGTGTTAAAAGTTAAACAGTTTGGGAAGAACATCTTTATTTAGTCATTTTCTTACATTTAAAATGAGCGTCTGTGTTTGGCTGTTCCAGCTGGGTGGGCAGAGACTCAAATTGTTGAAAGCCAGAATAAATATTAAAAGCAGATAAATATTTTATTCAGGATAAATTATGACGGAGTGTTTCTGAGAGCTCGTGTGTTAATAATGCAGCAGAGTGTCGCTATGTTGAGACGTTAAAGCGACTGCAGCGGCGCCGTGATCCGACATGTTTGGAGAACATACGACAGCAGCTCTGATGACACGCTAATGTTTCATCACGTGTCTCAGCGTGTTCCTCGTTAAGTTCCTCGTTAAGCGTCATGTTAGCGTGACCGTCAGCCGCCACGGCAACCAGACCACACATTACAGCCGGCAGGACGTCCTGCCATCCATATGTCCATCCTTCATCCATCCATCATCCATCCTTCATCCGTCCATCCGTCCATCATCCATCATCCATCCGTCCATCCATCCATCCATCCATCATCCGTCCATCCATCCATCATCCATCCTTCATCCGTC
Source organism: Fundulus diaphanus (assembly GCA_037039145.1). Classification (NCBI taxonomy): domain Eukaryota; kingdom Metazoa; phylum Chordata; class Actinopteri; order Cyprinodontiformes; family Fundulidae; genus Fundulus; species Fundulus diaphanus. The sequence continues at coordinate 387,470 of CM073143.1, read as the reverse complement.
CATCCATCCATCATCCATCCGTCCATCCTTCATCCATCCATCCATCCATCATCCATCCTTCATCCGTCCATCCATCCATCATCCATCCGTCCATCCTTCATCCATCCATCATCCATCCGTCCATCCTTCATCCATCCATCATCCATCATCCATCTGTCCATCCTTCATCCATCTATCATCCATCCTTCATCCGTCCATCCGTGCTTCCTTCATCCATCCATCATCCATTCATCATCCATCCTTCATCCGTCCATCCGTCATCCATTCATCCATCCATCATCCCTTCATAGAACCTGCGCTCCCTGTTGACAGAACTCTGAATATTAGGACAGGTTTTAGGTGTTAGAAGGCTGTACCGTTTATTCCTCCAGGTTCTTGGTACCTATCTCCAGCATTCTCTGGCTGAGAGGCGAGATCCACACTGGATGGGTCTCCAGTCCATCACAGAGAGACACAGGACAGACCACCAAGCTCACGCTCATACCTCAGGACAATTTAGAGACCCAATGAAGACAACAGTCATGTTTTTGGACTGTGGGAGGACACAGGAGTACCCAGGGAGAACCCACGCATGCACAGGGAGAACATGCAGACTCCATGCAGAAAGAGCCAGACTGGCATTTAAACCCAGAACCTTCTGTCTCCAGTGAGCAGCCCACCTGGAAACAATACAAAGTTTCCTCATTTGATCTTACTCACCTAGACAATGTCCCAGGTGTTTTTCTCCACCTGTGTCTGAGGCAAATGTTGTACACCACGAGTGCTGATGAAGATTTATGAGCGTGAACTCTGGAGCAGCAGGTTAACACCGAGAGCCAGACAGTTTCCAACTGGATAGACTCATCTCCGTTCATTACCAGTGACAGGCTGAGAAACCGCGAGTGAAACTGATGACATTTCACAGCTCGACTGGTTTGCATGTAGAACATGTTTGATCTTACACGCCTGAATGCAGCGCAGGTGAGGATGGGTTAAAGCTGCTCGTTAGATCAAACAAAACAGCTTCACATGGTATTAAAGAGAGACCACTGAAGGTCAGTCAGCGGAGGAAAGCTCGCTGCTGTCTGCTCCAGACACTTCTTACTCAGACTGAGGGATAAATTTCTGCTGCACAGTTCACAATGTACATTTGAGTAAATTTTCGTTGCAAAACAGAAGATAAATGAGAAACATTATAACGTATTTGTCAGAAATGTAGCAGCAAACCAAAGAGACATTTTCTATGTCTAAGGAGGACAACCTGGATAGAACCAGAATCTGGAGCAGCAGGATGTATTGCAGCAATGAACGGACCAGACAGTGGTGCAGATAGTCCAGTTCCTCAGTGCAACAGCGATCAGTGACTTGTATGGGGGGGTTGACGTGTGGAGTGAAGCTGTTGTGGGATCTGGTTGTTCTGCATTTGAAGCTGCTGAACGTCTGTCAGGGGGAGAAAAGGAGCTGCAGGTTCAGTCCAGCTCTGATGGGTTGGACCGGAGGGATGGCATTTTATTTGCACATGACACTCGTACACAAGTTACACAAACAGAGACAGAGATGCTGCTGCTCAGCTCGATCTCAATGGCCCATCTGTAGAAAGTGGTGAGGATGGGGGAGGGGGGGGGGGTTCTCATCCAATGCAGAGACTGCAGACGACTTCACAGGAGCAGAGGTGTGGAGGGACCAGGGCAAAGCGTTGATGAGGAGGGGGTGACTCAGCTGACTTTCCCTGAAGTCAACGATGATCTCTTTTGTTTCGTTCACATTCAGTCAGATGGTGTTTGTTGCACCAGTTCACCGGGTGTCTCACCTCCTCCCTGTAGGCGAGGTCGCTGTCGTCCCTGATTGGACCCAACACCAGCTGCTGTTCTCTGCCAGTAGTTCTTCAGCACATTCTGCCTGATGCGTCCTTACCTACTGACTTTGTTCCAGGTGCAGGTTTTTCTTGTACTTCTGGTTTGATTCAACAGATTCTGCAACACCTTCAGCTCTGCTTCACCCAGGAAGTGGATCAGCGCCGGCATCACAAAGAACCTTCACTCTAAAGTAGCTCTTAGTGACATAATTTTAGGAAACATTGTAGAATTTCCCAGATTTTCTTAGAATTTTACCTCCGCAACATAAAAGTAATTTTAGGCCTTGGGATTACTAGCAAAGCCAGAGTGGCCGTTCAGCAGCCGCCCTGGCTTTTAGATCTGTAAATATATATACTGTGTATATATATATATATATAGTTACATATGTATATATTTATATTTTTTGTGTGGTAAATATATGTGGTTTGTAAACCTGGAGCGTGTAACGAAAATAATTAAAGTAATTACATTTTTCAATTCAATTTTATTTATATAGCGTCAATTCATGAAACATGTCATCTCAAGGCACTTTACAAAGTCAAATTCCATCAGATTATACAGATTGGTAAAAAATTTCCTATATAAGGGAACCAGTTGATTGCATCAAAGTCCCGACAAGCAGCATTCACTCCTGGAGAAGCGTAGAGCCACAGGGAGAGTCGTCTGCATTGTCCATGGCTTTGCAGCAATCCCTCATACTGAGCAAGCATGAAGCGACAGTGGAAAGAAAAAACACCCGTTAGCGGGAAGGAAAAACCTCTAGCAGAACCGGGCTCAGTATGAACGGTCATCTGCCTCGACTGACTGGGGTTACAGAAGACAGAGCAGAGACACAACAAGAGAGACAAGCACAGAAGCACACAATTCTGATTCTGGAACAGCAGCAGGCTGAGGTCCAGTCCAAACGGTCTGGGCAGGATGGCTGTAGACTCACACACCTCATTGTGTGAACAGGTGGAACCAGTCATGAGTTGATTGCAACAGGTGATCCTAATCAGGTCTGTGCAGAGAAAGGAGGAGGCAGGAAAAGCTTAGAGTGCAGCCTTCAGGCTGCATCATGACAGAAATATGTTGTGTTTAGCACAAAAAGGAAATCAGGACATTACATGAAATATTCTTTAGTGCTATTCAGGTACGCTTACGTTCTCTGGCCTGAACAGTGACCATCAGGAAGAAAAATATTACTGTGAAACCATGACAGCAGCTATGTTTACATGCACAAAACCTCCCGATCGCATTAAAATGTATTCAGATTAAATAATCGGACTGTACCGTTAAAATGGGCAGACAGTCAATTAATCTGATCATAATGTGTGTTTCTATGCACCTGGCTTTATTCAGAGTAGAACCACTCTGACATGTAGTTATCACATTCCCCTGAAGAAAAACCACAGAAGAACTTCCATCTGTGCTAAAATACAAAATTAGCAAACACAGCAGTTTTATAAGAGTTTGTGTGTCTTCCCAGGCTGGACTTGAACCAGGTTCTAAATACGGCTGAAACGTTACTGAGGAAGCAACAACTTATTTTTCCGAACAGAAAGCCCCGACAGTTTTGCTTCCCAACGTGTTTCCGCCACTCGAAGCAGAACTACGTCACGTTTACGTCGAGCACACATGCGCACTGGGCTCAGTTTGCCACATTCAGAATAACCTGATCCTGACCAGCGTTTATACACACGCTGATCGGATTATTAACCGGCATAAACCACCCCTCTCACTCAGATTACAATTGAATCCGATCATCATATTCCGATTGGCTTGTTTACATGATGATTTTTATTCTGATTACTTTTGTCCATGTAGACGTAGCTACTGGCAGTGATGAGTGAACTGTGTACAGTTTTTTCATTTAGCTTCCAGAGGTTCGTATTAAGACTGTGTTGACCTTTTCTGAATACAGGTTGATTTTATTCCATAGCAGTGCTTTAAAAGTGTCTGGTACAGAGGTGTTAGGCATTCTGATCAAATCTTCTCAGGAGGCCAAGGACACCAGAGAGGCCCTCCCACCACAGGAGCAGGCACCGAGCTGCCCAGGGACCCAAAGCACAGAAAACATGTTGTACTCTAACAGCAGCTTATAGGAGCAATCCTAGTTGTGTATCACGCTTCCCATCGCTGCGTTCTTTCAGTGTTATTTATTCCTTTCCTTCATGACGGGTAAAACTGTTATGGTTTAAGTTTTGTCTGGCTTCTTTTCTGGTCATTTTGCAATTCACTTAGCTCACCCTCCCTCAGCAATTAGTCACACCTGTCTGGACACTAATTAGTCTTTATTCTCGTCACCTGTCAGGCTCCCTTTATAAGCTCACTTTGTTTGTTTGTTTGTCGCTGGCTCGTAGTGTTTGTTTCATCACCATCATGCCTGTCTGCTCCTGTTCCCCCGCCTTGGTTCCCGGCTCGTCAAGTTTTTTTTGTTTTTTTTTTTAACTGCGCTGCTGGTCTCTGGTCCTCCGTCTTTGCCTTGGTCTCTGATCCCGTTCCTGGTTCTGCAGCAGCCTAGCTCCCCTCTGTTTCATGGACTACTGTTCTTTTGTCATGGACTCTGTACCTGCCAGCCAGCTCCTGCATCCTTCACCTCCGCCTGGTAACTAACTCTGGTTCCTCATGCCACCACCATCCACCTGCAATAAACTCTTTTAAATCCTACTCTGTGTGTGCGTGCTGTGTCCGGGTTCATCCATGACAAAATCATGACAAAAACAGTTATATATGTACGGAAGTATATCACTGACTGACCGACAGATACTTTATGTGTCCTGAGGGACATCCGAGAATCCAGTAGCGTACAAAACAAACAGATATAAAACTATATCAACCATTTCTGTAACTGATCACATAAAATGTGCATTATGGTTGCCAAATCAGTTTATGTTTTATCAAGATTTAAACTGTTTTAAAAAGTTATTTTGGAACTAAAGAGAAACTCGCTGACAAACACTGAATCGGGGGGAGGCACCATCATCACCCCCGCTGGGCCTGCCTTGTCCTACCGACCAGTACCAGGTTGTCAATCTGCAGAAATGCTCCTGTCACCATCAGGTCTGGTTCAGGTCCGACCTGAGCATCAGGGGATGAATCTCACCACCCTGTAGCTAAGAATCAGGGAATGTAAACGAGTCCCTGATCCAACAGACAGAAACACGCTGAAACGTTAAGGCTGCAAATGAAATAGAGACCAAACAAAAGCTGACCACGATTTCTGTCACCACATGGACTTCCTGTCACACCTGAACATGTCTCAGGTGGATTCTGTCCTCCTGCCCTCCTGCCCTCAGATGAAGAACAAACTGTCAGAGTCACAGTTCTGCTTTAATAAAATCCACCATTTCATTTGTTTTCTTTTCCTCTGTTTGAACTTTTTATTACCTGAAGATTAAAAAAGCTCCAATATTTAGAAAGGCTGTGATCTATCTAGCTAGCTAGCTATCTATCTATCATCTGTTTTTTTCTGATCAACTGGTTTCAGTTTAAATCAGGTTCTTGTAGTTGCTTCTGAGCGAGAACCGTATTTTGTATTTTATCAGCAAGGTGAGGACATCTTTGCTGTCCTCACCTTGCTGGGGGTTAGTGTTCGGGTTGGGGGGGTGGTTGATTGGGTTTGGGGGCGGGGGGGGGGGGGGGTCGGGGTAGGGGGGGTTAGGCTTTAAAAGGGGTTGTGTAAGTGAATTAAATGGAAGATCCTCAGTAAGTGTGCCAAACACAGGTGTGTGTGTTTCCTCACACCTGCAGCAGGGAAATTGGTGCAACTTCACCTCTGTCCCTCCTCCTGCAGATGCTGTGCTGTGATTGGCTGAGCTCTGCTTCGATTGACACGTCTCCAGGGTGACAGATTGATGTGATGCACAGCAGCTAACGCCCGTGTTAAAGACCTTCACACAGACACTTGTTTCACACTTAATTTGCATGTTCTGTCGGGGTGCTGGTCCGAACCAGTTTTCCTCCTGGATCATGAATAAACACGGGGAGGCTCTGATGGAATCAGCAGAGCTGGACTTTATTGCTCGGCTCCAGGACTGCAGCTGGTTACCTGTAGACACTGAAAGGTCCTGCAGGTGGCTGCAGGAGGTGAACCGCTCGCTTCAGAGGGACAAAGGTCTCACCTTGCTGATGATCTGTTGCTTAATCAAGGTTCTTCTTCAGAACGTTCCTCTAAAGCACTAGATCACCCCAGGATGTCCAACTTTTTATTCATACATAATAGGCCTGGGAATTAACCATTAACCATTAACTATGGTAAAATGGTGCGTTAAAATACTTAAACATTGAATTACACTTTGAAACATAAGTTACATTCAGAATGAACGCAGAGAAGTGAGAGTGAGCAGAGCAGCAACTAGACATCATCAGGGAAAAGGGAAAGACAGGGCACCCTCCACCCCCTCAGTAGGACAGCCGGCGACCCGGACTGTAAAGTGTTCATCAGAGCAGAACTTGGTTCTGTGTCGGTTCGTTTTAGCCATCAGCGCTCTGTAGCGCCGCCCTGTAGGTCTGAAGGTGACCAGGCGGAGTCGGGTTGACAGATGATCCTCTCTGCAGATCTAATGGTTGGAGTTTGGACCTGTTGGAGGAGCTGAACCACACAGATGATGAGGAAGGCTGGACTTCTTGAGCTGCCGTCTGAACTGCTGTTGAAGTGAGTGATTTTTCCATGAGTCTAAAGTGATAGGTGCTGATTGTCGTGTTGACGTCAGCATTTACCTGCAGGACGGACTGACCAGCTGAGGTCAAGATTAGCCGGGGCAGTAGTCTCTCACCTCTACCAAGGAGGTTCTGACTTCTGACCAACAGACTCCACCCCCACCTCTCTTTTGACCAATCAGTCTCCCCCATGGGTTCCTCCTCACCTTTCTATATGCAGGCATTGTGATGTCAGACGCTATCTATAAATTCTGTATACAGATGAATGGTCATGGGTTCTACCTGGGATATTGTGCCTTGGTGTGGGCGGTGGGTTGAACAGAGAGGAGGTCCAGGTACCCCTCGATGAATTCTCAGTGGAGAGAAGTGGTCTGCTGATCCGATTCTCCCATAAACGAACACACAGAGTTGTCTTAGCTCAGAAGAGCCGGGGGCATCACTGCTTCATTAACCGCGCCACATGACAGTTAAAGCTGTAGCTGATGATGTTGGAGAGCTAGCAAGATTTGAAAGTGGCACCTCCTGTAAGCTCCACCTCCTCCTCCCCCTCCTGTCAGTGCTCCGTTCAAATCCCTTGATGGAGTCAGGACTCTACAGCCAGGGACAGAGGGAGGCGGGGCAGGATGACACTTGATCGCATTTGATTGGTTCGTTCCATTTGGACCGCGTGGCTCGGATAGGTCAGAGTTTTTACAGGCCTGCAGCTCCCACAGAGGTCTGATTTTTTTAACCTCCTTTTTTGGAATACATAATATATTTACTACTTTCAGGATGGAAGGACCATTTCACCCAGTATAACAAAAAGTGTTTCTGAACAGGATTACCAGCTATAGCTTTAAAGGTGCCATGGCATCACTGTATAAACCATTTCATGTAGTTGATATTCCTGAATATGTAAATTCTCCAAAGAATTTCATAGAGAAATAACGTCATCTTGTCATTTTGTCGGGCCAAACGTCCCTCCTCAGCGAAGGTAATGATATGCAGCTCCGCCTAAATGACTTCACTGATTGGCTACAACCATATTTAATATTACAACCACATTTATGCTTTTAGAAACAAAATTAACTTACAGCTAATTACAGCGTTGTGGTCGCAACCTTCTGTGTACAGAAGCTTTTTTATTGGCTTGTTTGAAAAACACAAGTGGTAGTCCCCCACTGTAAACAGTCTTCAGAAAGATCCCCCTAAATCAGATTATTTTATTTGTCAACACAGTAAAATAAAGTTGTTACTGCCTGAACAGGGACTTGAGCCCTGGACCCTTAGATTATAAGTCTGATGCTCTACTAGCTGAGCTATGCAAGCTCTGAACTTCAGCCTTTGGACATATCAGCTGCTCTTTTTATTAATCGCTGTAACATTAGTTTTATGGATATTTGTGTCCCGGCGGCTCCTGCGGTGAGCGCCTCCTGTTTGAGCCGCCACAGGGAGGCTGATCTGGTGCTGCCGTCTGCTCGCTGCTCCGCCATCAGACGTGCCAACGCCACTCATGGCCGGTGCGTCCGCAGCGGGGAAGAGGGGGAGGCTTGATGGTGCGCTCTGATTGGAGAATATGACTTACGTAGAAAGATAAACGGTTTTCTGATCTGATTGTTTATAAACAAAGAGACAAAGCTGACCGCCCCTGAGCGGGTCCTTTGGTACACTTTTGAAATTCAGACGGCCTCATCAATGCACAACAATCATAATATACCCCTAAAACCCCAGAGGAATGATGTTTGTTGTGATTCCCCAAACTCATACATGACATTCTAGTCAAGACTAACAGGAGTATTGTCAGGAAAAACTTTCATATCGAGGATTTTAATATCCCATTTGCTCTAAAGAGTGACTCAGAGGAAGGTTGAACCCTGGTGAATATCGAACTAAATGTGTCATGGTTTTAGGTGTCGAACCAAAACGCAGACAAAAGCTTAAGACTAGCATATAGAAGATGATGATACATTTAATGAAGAATGCAGGTTTACAGAACACAGGAACACGATTGGGATGAGAACAGAGGAGCATTCGGGATGAAGACCGGACAATGTGTCTGACAACGAGGACGAGGTCTGAACTTAAAGGAGATGGAGAGAAACAATAAGGTGGTAATGAGACACAGGGGAACCGAGTGACACAATCAGGCTGAAGGACAGGAGGGCTGATGAACATTCAAGATCTAGATTCAGTAAGTGCACATGGAAAGGTCATATGCTATGGAGATTTTAATTCACATAAAGTGCTATGTGGAAGTAAAAGGACAGAGGTAAATGGTTCGATCATTGAGGAATATCTTGAATTAAACTCGCTGGTTTGTATTAATGATGGTAATACAATTTCCTTTGTGACAAAGCTTCTAGTCAGAGTGGCTCATGTTACCCTGAGCTACCTCTATAGTTATGCTGCTATAGGCTTAGGCTGCTGGAGGACATCAGGGTCTAACGTGTGCGTGACTGAATGCATTGCGAAGTCATCGGACCTGATAAAGACTACGGTTTACCATAGGACCTGGTCCTGCTTTAAACTGGACCAGAACTTTCTCCCTGACCCATCTGCTGGGTTCCTTGGTCTGCATGATGCTGGAGGTTCACTGATGTTCTCTGAAGAACCTCTGAGGCTGCAGTTAGATGTGGTTTAAACTACACACATTTGGTACTTTGGGTACTGATTAGGTGAACGCTCAACAAAAGGGTATTTTTGGATATCAGAGTAAAGGCGGATGAATAATTCAATTAAATTTTATTTATGCAGCACCAATTCACTACACATGTCATCTCAAGCCTCTTTAGAGTCAAATTCACTGAAATCCTCCAGACAGGCTGGTCATGCTCTGGCCTGTCTGCATGCTGCTGTCGTCTTATTGCACTGCAGCAATTCAGATCATCTGATGCACCATGAGCCGCCCCCCCGGCAGGTGATGTTGCTGGGGAGACGGCTGTTCCTTCTTCGCCTGTTCTTCTGCCTTTATATTCCGGACTTCACCGGACAGGTCGTGCCAGATTATTGAAAGCCTAGTGCAGGTAGATGTCCAGCTGTTGTCCCTGTCTGGTTGACCAGGACCACGTTTCTATGAATTTCCCTGCCTTGCCCACACTTTGTCGGACATCTATGCTGAGCTTGTGTTTTCTGGGCAACAACCTGAACTCTTCCCATGGCCTTGATGATAGCCTGGACCTTTGGATTCGTTACCCGTTCACTACCTGCCATCGACCCAGGCCTTTCCCCTAGAACAGTTTCTATCCTCCGCCCATCTGGTTACCACCAGGCTCCTCAGCAGAGGCTTTCCTGCCGGCAGCAGTTAAACGGTGCTGAATGAAGCATGCTTGTGGCTCGGTTCTGGTCTGTGTGGATTCAACATATTGGGAGAATCTTTATGCTAATTTTACGTTGTTGCTTGTTCATCAATAACCATTGGGTTCTTTTGTTTTTGAATCTGACTCCATCTCTTCAATTTTTACTTTACTTTGTAGAAACCTGAGAAATTTAGTGATCTGGATTTTGTTATTTTATTATTATTTTAATATTGTTGCCAGGAGAAGCAGGACCTCCTGAAAGAAGCGCTGCATCTTCCAAAGTTAGTAACTGGACTCATTAAAACTCACCAATCAGTGGAAAATTCCTGCTAATCTTTTTAGTTTAGTTTTCTTCCAGATTTAGAGATTTCATCCATTCAGCAACGACTGAAACTGGTGCCTTCCTGATTTTCAGGGATCAGTTACATTTAAATTTTGTCTTTTATTTAACAAATTGAGGAACAGGTTATTCCTTTTTGTGTAATGGTTGGGATGTTACACATTTTTTATTTCTGTATTTTCTTCTCTTGTTGATTCATCTTGTTTGTCTGGAACAGCTCTTTCTGTGCACGGCGGCATCAAACACACTGATCATCTGAGCGGAAATTAAACCAGCAAAGTGTTGCTTTCACTGTTTTCAGTTATAGACTTAAAACATGAAGATCCATGCATGAATATTTATTCAGACCTGAGATAAACTCTTGGTCAGCGCCTTTAAAATGTGCAGAACTGCCCTTTAACTCTTTTTTTTAGGGTTAGGGTTTTTTAACCTTCTTTTATAATAAATTACATTTTGACAATTTTTGTTGCCACATACAGTTGAGGCTTTTAAAACAATGAATAATTTTCAAATGAGTTTAACAAACATACGGAAAAAGACTCTGGAGAAATAAAGAGCAGACAGCATAGAGACGTAGGTTTTATCTCTAAATCACATTTTTACTATTTTGTTCTCAGATTTGAGCCAAAAACAGCCAGAGCACCAGATTTTTTTCAATAAATTCAGAACATTTTCATTTCTTTACATTTCTATTTATTTTCTGAAAAATATAAATAATATTTTAGCTGTTTTCAATATAAATTTTAAATTGGTGAGCCTGAGAACTATACACTTATTATTCGTAAAATGTTTCAGCACTCTTTGCCAGGGCTTTGTCATTTTTAGTCATCCCTCTGTTTTGAAACAAAAAAGAATGTTTTACGTAAAAATATTATCTGTCAATATATTTTCCAAATTTTTATGAATGCTACCATTAACGTCCTACTCATGGAGGATTTTTTTTCAACCAAAACATGCAAATTCGATTTTTTTTAAGAGTGAGACTATCCAAAATAAGCAGCAACTCAGATCTGTCTCATGTATGCAATGACATGAAAGAAGACTTTTTTTTATTATGGAAAACAATGAAAAATAAAATTATGAAAATGCAATGGCGGTGTACTGTAGCAATGTATTTTCAATGATGGTGACACAATATTCTATTTACAATGGAAAAACATAAATAAAAAGAAATACTAAATATAATTTTTATCAAAACATACAACCTAAATATTATGTTGTTTGAATCAACACAGATTCAAACTGTGTCACTGACATGAAATTATTATATAGAATATTAATGATAATATAAATAATAACAGTTATTATTATTATTATTATAGTGATTATTAATAATAACAGTCATTAATATTTATATTATAATTATTCTATATAACCATTTCATGTTATTACTATTGTTGATAATAATAATAATAATAATAATAGTCTTTATTATTTATATTATAATTATTCTATACAATGATTTCATGTCATTATAATTATTGTTTTTGATAATAATAATAATAACAGTCATTATTATTTATATTATAATTATTAGATATAATAATTTCATGTTATTATTATTATTGATAATAACAATAAGAATAACAGTCATTATTATTTATATTACAATTATTCTATATAGTAATTTCATGTTATTATTATTGTTGATAATAATAATAGTAGTCATTATTATTTATATTATAATTATTCGATATAATAATTCCATGTCATTGTAAAGGCGTTGTGCGTTCAGCAGATAACTGCTAAACAAAGAGGCTGCTGCTGTCCTGGTTGGTGGTGAGCGTGACTCAGAGAACAGAGCCACAGCGCCTCCTGCTGACCACTTCTTCTCATCGTTTTAGAAAATAAAAGTCAACAGCACACACACAGGTCTTAGAAGCTGATTATTGTTTTACACAAACCTGCTTGGTCTTAGGACCTAAGTTCTGATCCACAAGCAGGAACCAAACTGAACTCACATCTCTTCAGCTCTGATCAGGTTCTGACTCTTGGAAACACCAGAACTAATCGTCTAGGATCAGAACCACTGATTGTCACCAAACTGTTTCTAAATAGACCGAGCTGTGGTGTAGCATCTGCAGCACATGTTCTGGTGCCGGCTGGTTTCTCCCCTGTTAGAGCCAGTTTATTTGTTGATGACTTTACATTTTCTGCTTTTAAATTCAGACAAGAGAGTCGTCGGAGCAGAGTCTTTGAAAAAAGGAACTTCTTAATCCTTTAATCTGGATGGTATTAAATTGGCCTCTGGTAATAAAGTAAAAAATCTTGGTGTTATTTTTGACCAAAACATGTCATTTAAATCCCATATTAAACAGGTTTCCAGGGTTTCCTTTATTCACCTCTGGAATATCGCCAAAATTAGAAATATTCTGTCTGTGGATGAGGCTGAAAAACTAGTCCATGCATTTGTTACTTCAAGGCTGAAAACGACGTGGGCTACATTGATAACTGGCGAACTTTCTGGGGAAAACCTGGTCTGATCAGGAGAGACGGTATTCATCCCACTTTGGATGGTGCAGCTCTTCTTTCTAGGAATCTGGCCGGATTTATTAGTTCTCCTAAATGCTGACAACCCAGGGTCCAGACCAGGAAGCAGAGCCGTAGTTTAACACACCTCTCTGCAGCTACTGTTACCCACCCATTATCCTATTGAGATGGTGTCTTTCCCACAGCCAAAACTTAACAGATCAAAAACTGATGTAAAAGGAACAAATCATAAAAATCTAATAAAAATCAACACTGCTCACCTTGAACCAAAAAATAAAACAATTAAATGTGGTCTATTAAATATAAGGTCTCCCCTCCAAAGACTTTGTTAGTTAATGAATTGATTTCTAATAATCAGATTGATTGATTTTGTCTCACAGAAACCTGGCTACAAGAGGACTACGGTAGTATAAAGGAGTCAACTCCCTCCAGTTATTCAATTTCCACATTCACAGATCTGTGGGAAGAGGAGGAGGAGTGGCAACCATCTTTCAGTCTGATTTATTAATTAGTCCCAGGCCAATTAATAATTACAGTTCTTTTGAACATTTAACCCTCAGTTTCCCTCATCCAAACTGCAAAGCAATAAAACCTCTTCTGTTTGTTGTTTTGTATTGTCCACCAGGCCCTTACTCTCAGTTTCTGGATCAGTTGTCAGACTTCTTATCTGATTTGGTGATAAACACTGACAAGGTTATTATAGTGGGGGATTTCAACATTTATGTTGACACAGAATGTGATAACCTTAGTGTAGCCTTTAAAACTATCCTAGATTCAATTGGTTTTGCTCAAAATGTGCATAAGCCAACGCACTCTCGGCTCCATACTTTAGACCTTGTGCTGACATATGGCATTGATTGTGAAGAATTATCAGTATTTCCTCACAACCATTTGAGTTTAATCTAACTGAGTTCTCCACCCCCAAAAGAGGGTTCCATTATAGTAGATCTTTATCGGATAATGCTGCATCAAACTTTAAAGAGTCTGTCCCCCTTTTAATATCGTCAGTATTGCAGAAATGCCCTGTAGATGGCAGCAATGTTGTTTCTTCCCATTCACAAATAGACGCCTTTGTTAACGGTGTGACTTCCTCATTGCGTTCTGCATTAGACAATGTAGCTCCCTTGAAAAAGAAGGTGATTATTCACAGGAAGCTGGCTCCCTGGTTTAATTCAGAGCTGCGTTCCTTGAAGCACAATGTTAGGAAATTGGAGAGAAAATGGCCTCTACACACCAAGAGGAATCCTACCTAATCTGGAGGGACAGTCTATTGTTGTATAGAAAGACCCTTCGCAGAGTTTGAGCAGCATATTTTTCATCATTAATTGAGGAGAACAAAAATAATCCTAGATTTCTCTTCAGTACAGTTGCCAACATTACACAGAGTCATAGCTCTGTTGATCCATCCATTTCCTTAGCTCTTAGCAGTAATGACTTTATCGGATTCTTCATAAATAAAATTGATTCCATTAAAAATAATATAATTGGCATCCTCCCAAACATGATTACCTCGTCCTCAGTAAGTGAGGCAGCATTGGAGGAATCTTTAGAACCTGCGCTGTGTCTGAACTGTTTAGAAGCAGTAGAGCTTTCTGAGCTATCTAAAATATTAGCTTCATCTAAACCTTCTACCTGCATGTTAGACCCAATCCCAACCAAGTGGTTTAAAGAGATATTCCCTTTGGTCAGTGGCACTATTTTAGACATGATTAATCTATCCTTAGTAAATGGATATGTACCACAGGCTTTTAAAGTAGCTGTTATTAAACCTTTACTTAAGAAACCATCTCTTGATCAAGATGAGTTAGTAAATTACAGACCTATATCTAATCTTCTTTTCCTATCTAAAATTCTTGAGAAAGTAGTTGCTAATCAACTTTGTGAACATTTACAAAGTAATGACCTACTTGAGGAGTTTCAGTCAGGCTTCAGAGCTCATCATAGCACTGGAGCGTGTTCCAAAGCTCTCATGGTGATGACATCAACAGCCGGACTTAATGCATCACTGGCTACATGAACGTCTGTGTGGAGAGCATTTTGCCAACACGACGTCTACGATGCTTTCCAAACAACCCCCCCTGGGTGACCCCTGAGCTGAAAGTCCTCCTGAACCAGAAGAAGAGGGCTTTCTACTCAGGGGACAGAGAGGAGCAGCGTAAAGTCCAGCGGGAGCTCCAGGGGAGGATCAGGGCGGCAAAGAAGGATTATGGGAAGAAGATGGAGGAGCAGCTGGCGCAGAACAACGTCAGAGATGTGTGAAGAGGTCTGAAGAACATCTCCGGCTTCGGGCAGAGGACCAGCAGGGCTGCAGACTGTGACACCAAGTTTACAGATGAGTTAAACAGGTTCTTCACCCGGTTTGACTCCCCCCACACTGGCCTCCTCCCTGCCGTCAACCCTCCACACGTCTCCAACCACCAGCCCTCCAGAGACCTACCATCCCCCCTGCCACCACTCTCACCAACCCCCGACCCATCCAAAGAGGAAAACCTCAGGACCGGATGGCATCCCCCCCAGGCTGCTCAGGACCTGTGCTGATGAGCTCTGTGAGGTCCTCAGCTACATCTACAACCTGAGCCTCAGTCTGGGGGTGGTCCCCACCCTGTGGAAGACCTCCTGTGTGGTACCGGTTCCCAAAACACGCCATGGAACCGGCCCACTTCAGACCGATCACTCTGACCTCCCACCTGATGAAGACCATGGAGCGCCACAATCATAACACACCTGCGCACCATGGTGAGCCCCACCCTGGACCGCTGCAGTTTGCGTACCGGCCCAACATCGGAGTAGAGGACGCCATCATCTACCTGCTGCAGCGGGCGCTCACCCACCTGGAGACCCCCGGGAGCGCTGTGAGAGTCATGTTCTTTGACTTCTCCAGCGCTTTCAACACCATCAGACCGTTGCTGCTGAGGGGGAAGCTGGAGGACGCTGGGGTGGACAAACATCTGGCTGACTGGACCATCGACTATTCAATTCAATTCAATTCAATTTTATTTATATAGCGCCAATTCATGAAACATGTCATCTCGAGGCACTTTACAAAATCAAGTTCAATCATATTATACAGATTGGGTCAGATTATACAGATTGGTCAAAAATGTTCCTATATAAGAAAACCAGTTGATTGCATCAAAGTCCCAACAAGCAGCATTCACTCCTGGGGAAGCGTAGAGCTACAGGGAGAGTCGTCTGCATTGTCCATGGCTTTGCTGCAATCCCTCATACTGAGCAAGCATGAAGCGACAGTGGGAAGAAAAACTCCCCATTAACGGGAAGGAAAACCTCCGGCAGAACCGGGCTCAGTATGAACGGTCATCTGCCTCGACCGACTGGGGGTTACAGAAGACAGAGCAGAGACACAACAAGAGAGACAAACAAGCACAAAAGCACACATTGATCCAGTAATCTGTTCTACATTAGATGGTAATAGCGGTGATCTGTCCTCCCTGGATGATTTCACAGTTAACAGAATGCCAGATCAGGTGTACCTACTATGAAGATAAAAGAGAGAGAACAGAAAGTTAAAGCAGAAATGACAACACGTAATGCATAATTGAAGAACAGTAGAACTCTATAGAGTGAGAAAATTAGATCCTGATGTCGTCCAGTAGCCTAAGCCTATAGCAGCAAAACTATAAAGGTAGCTCAGAGTAACATGAGCCACTCTAGCCATAAGCCTTGTCAAAAAGGAAGGTTTTAAGATTAGTCTTAAAAGTAGATAGGGTGTCTGCCTCACGGACCAAAACTGGGAGTTGGTTCTACAGGAGAGGAGCCTGATAACTAAAGGATCTGCCTCCCATTCTACTTTTAGATTGGTGCACCAATGCTGCCTCACTCAGTAAGTGAGGCAGCATTGGAGGAATCCTTAGAACCTGCGCAGTGTCTGAACTGTTTAAAAGCAGTAGAGCTTTCTGAGCTATCTAGAATATTAGCTTCATCTAAACCTTCTACCTGTATGTTAGACCCAATCCCAACCAAGTTGTTTAAGGAGGTATTCCCTCTGATCAGTGGCCCTATTTTAGACATGATTAATCTATCCTTAGTAAATGGATATGTACCACAGGCTTTTAAAGTAGCTGTTATTAAACCTTTACTTAAGAAACCTTCTCTTGATCAAGATGAGCTAGTAAACTACAGACCTATATCTAATCTTCTTTTCTTATCTAAAATTCTTGAGAAAGTAGTTGCTAATCAACTTTGTGAACATTTACAAAGTAATGACCTACTTGAGGAGTTTCAGTCAGGCTTTAGAGCTCATCATAGCACTGAAACAGCTCTGGTGAAGGTCACCAATGATATTCTCATGGCCTCAGATAATGGACTTGTGTCTATACTTGTCCTGTTAGATCTCAGTGCTGCATTTGATACAGTTGATCACAATATTCTCCTACAAAGACTTGAGCATACTGTAGGGATTAAGGGAAAAGCATTAGGCTGGTTTAAATCTTATCTGTCGGACAGATTCCAGTTTGTTCATGTTAATAATAAATCTTCTTCAAACTCTAGGGTCACCTGTGGAGTACCACAGGGTTCAGTCCTTGGACCAATTCTATTTACTATATATATGCTTCCGGGTTGGCAAAATTATCAGACAGCATGGGATTAATTTCCACTGTTATGCTGATGACACTCAGCTATATTTATCCATAAATCCTGATGAATCCAATCAGTTACTTCGACTGCAGTCATGTCTTGATGACATCAAAAGCTGGATGACTTTAAATTTCCTGCATTTAAATTCTGACAAGACAGAAGTTGTAATCTTTGGGCCAGAGTCCTCAAAAAATAAACTTCTTAATCAATCACTTAATCTGGATGGCATTAACTTGGCCTCTGGTAATAAAGTTAAAAACCTTGGTGTTGTTTTCGACCAAGACATGTCATTTAAATCCCATATTAAACAGGTTTCCAGAGTTTCCTTTGTTCACCTCCGGAATATCGCCAAAATTAGAAACATTCTGTCCAGGGGTGATGCTGAAAAACTAGTCCATGCATTTGTTACTTCAAGGCTGGACTATTGTAATTCTTTACTATCAGGAAGTCCACAAAATGCAGTTCAAAGTCTTCAGCTGATCCAAAATGCTGCGGCAAGAGTCCTGATGAAAATCAACAAGAGGGATCATTTTTCTCCAATTTTAGCTTCCCTTCATTGGCTTCCTGTTAAATCAAGAATAGAATTTAAAATTCTTCTTCTAACGTATAAAGCCCTTAATAATCAAGCTCCATCATATATCAGAGCTCTGATTACCCCGTATGTTCCTAACAGAGCACTTCACTCTCAGACTGCAGGTCTGCTGGTGGTTCCTAGAGTCTCTAAAAGTAGAATGGGAGGCAGATCCTTTAGCTATCAGGCTCCTCTCCTGTGGAACCAACTCCCAGTTTTGGTCCGTGAGGCAGACACCCTATCTATTTTTAAGACTAATCTTAAAACTTTCCTTTTTGACAAAGCTTATAGTTAGAGTGGCTCATGTTACCCTGAGCTACCTCTATAGTTATGCTGCTATAGGCTTAGGCTGCTGGAGGACATCAGGGTCTAATTTTCTCACTCTACTGATTTCTACTGTTCTTCATTCTACGGTTCTCCAGTTTTGCATTGTATTACATTGAAATGACTGTCGTCATTTCAGCTTTTAACTTTTTGCTCTCTCTCTTTTTCTTCATAGTAGGTACACCTGGTCTGGCGTTCTGTTAACTTTGACATCATCCAGAGAAGACGGCTCACCCGTTACTACCATCTAATGTAGAACAGATTACTAGATCAATGTGTGCTTCTGTGCTTTTTTGTCTCTCTTGTTGTGTCTCTGCTCTGTCTTCTGTAACCCCAGTCGGTCGAGGCAGATGACCGTTCATACTGAGCCCGGTTCTGCCGGAGGTTTTTTTTTTTTCCCGTTAATGGGTGGTTTTTCTTCCCACTGTCGCTTCATGCTTGCTCAGTATGAGGGATTGCAGCAAAGCCATGTACAATGCAGACGACTCTCCCTGTGGCTCTACGGTTCCCCAGGAGTGAATGCTGCTTGTCGGGACTTTGATGCAATCAACTGGTTTCCTTATATAGGACATTTTGACCAATCTGTATAATCTGACCCAATCTGTATAATATGATTGAACTTGATTTTGTAAAGTGCCTTGAGATGACATGTTTCATGATTTGGCGCTATATAAATAAAATTGAATTGAATTGAATTGAATTGAATAGAGACTCTAGGAACCACCAGCAGACCTGCAGTCTGAGAGCGAAGTGCTCTGTTAGGAACATACGGGGTAATCAGAGCTCTGATATATGATGGAGCTTGGTTATTAAGGGCTTTATACGTTAGAAGAAGAATTTTAAATTCTATTCTTGATTTAACAGGAAGCCAATGAAGGGAAGCTAAAATAGGAGAAATATGATCCCTCTTGTTGATTTTCATCAGAACTCTTGCTGCAGCATTTTGGATCAGCTGAAGGCTTTGAACTGCATTTTGTGGACTTCCTGATAGTAAAGAATTACAATAGTCCAGCCTTGAAGTAACAAATGCATGGACTAGTTTTTCAGCATCACTCCTGGACAGAATGTTTCTAATTTTGGCGATATTCCGGAGGTGAAAAAAGGAAACTCTGGAAACCTGTTTAATATGGGATTTAAATGACATGTCTTGGTCGAAAACAACACCAAGGTTTTTAACTTTATTACCAGAGGCCAAGTTAATGCCATCCAGATTAAGTGATTGGTTAAGAACTTTATTTTTTGAGGACTCTGGTCCAAAGATTACAACTTCTGTCTTGTCAGAATTTAGATGCAGGAAATTTAAAGTCATCCATCTTTTGATGTCATCAAGACATGACTGCAGTCGAAGTAACTGATTGGATTCATCAGGATTTATGGATAAATATAGCTGAGTGTCATCAGCATAACAGTGGAAATTAATCCCATGCTGTCTGATAATTTTGCCAACCGGAAGCATATATATAGTAAATAGAATTGGTCCAAGGACTGAACCCTGTGGTACTCCACAGGTGACCCTAGAGTTTGAAGAAGATTTATTATTAACATGAACAAACTGGAATCTGTCCGACAGATAAGATTTAAACCAGCCTAATGCTTTTCCCTTAATCCCTACAGTATGCTCAAGTCTTTGTAGGAGAATTAAATGTCAGAATTTAAATGCAGGAAATTTAAAGTCATCCAGCTTTTGATGTCATCAAGGCATGACTGCAGTTGAAGTAATTGATTGGATTCATCAGGATTTATGGATAAATATAGCTGAGTGTCATCAGCATAACAGTGGAAATTAATCCCATGCTGTCTGATAATTTTGCCAATCGGAAGCATATATATAGTAAAGAGAATTGGTCCAAGGACTGAAACCTGTGGTACTCCACAAGTGACCCTAGAGTTTGAGAAAGATTTATTATTAACATGAACAAATTGGAATTTGTTCATGTGGCAGCCCCTCCCTGGGCTGCCACCTTACCGTGGTGGAGGAGTTTGAGTGTCCCAATGATCCTAGGAGCTATGCTGTCGGGCTTTAAGCCCCTAGTAGGGTCACCCAAGGCAGACAGGTCCTAGGTGAAGGACCAGACAAAGAGCAGCCCAAAACCCCCTTATGATGAGTAAGATTATTGGATCTCGTGTTCCCTCGCCCGGACGCGGGTCACCGGGGCCCCACTCTGGAGCCAGGCCTGGAGGTGGGGCACGTTGGCAAGCGTCTGGTGGCCGAGCTTTTACCCATGGAGCCCGGCCGGGCTCAGCCCGAAGAGGCGACATGGGTCCCCCTTCCGATGGGCTCACCACCTGTCGGAAGGGCCAAAGGGGTCGGGTGCATTGTGCAACGGGTGGCAGTAGAGGGCGGGGACCTTGGCGTTCCGATCCTCGGCTGCAGAAGCTGGCTCTTGGGACGTGGAATGTCACCTCTCTGGTGGGGAAGGAGCCTGAGCTCGTGCGCGAGGTTGAGAGGTTCCGACTAGAGATAGTCGGATTCACCTCGACGCACCGCTCTGGCTCTGGAACCAGTCTCCTCGAGAGGGGCTGGACATTCTTCCACTCTGGAATTGCCCCTGGTGAGAGGCGCCGAGCTGGGGTGGGCATACTTGTTGCCCCTCATCTCGGTGCCTGCACGTTGGGGTTCTCCCCGTTGAACGAAAGGGTGGCCTCCCTCCACATTCGTGTGGGGGGACGGGTTCTGACTGTTGTTTGTGCTTATGCACCAAACGGCGGTTCAGATTACTGATCTGAATTACTGATCTACTGATCGACGTAAAATATGAAATATTTTACGTCGATCAGTAGATCCCCCCCCCCCTCCCCGCCTGGAACTGTAGGAGTGGTCACAGAGCCACTGTTCAGTCTGAAGCACATAAAATGTTTATTTTTTAAATGTGCATCCCTCAAAATATGAAATGCCCCGCATTTAATTTGTTTCTGCAGCCGGATTTGATGAGATCCCAATCCATCTGTCCAGCTTTCACTTCATCCTGCCATCACTCGTGATGAGAACAAGATACTCGAGCTCCTCTGCAGACTGGCCCTACCCGGTGCACGTAAACCAATTAACCAATCTAAAACGTTGATCTAATCCTGGCCCACTTACACCTGGCTACAAATTGTTCCAGTGCACACTGAAGGTCAAGGCAACGATATCAACACTCGATTACTAGGCCTTGAGATGCTGTCCTTGAACAGTCTCACACCACTCCCCCACAAAATGCTTTCTCTGTATTCACAAAATACATGTGCCCTGGAAAAACAAACTTACAAGACCCACTTAGGAGTTCTGCAAGGTTAGAGGTCTGGTCTGCTGTTCCACAGAGTCATGTTCATTGTGACCCTGAAGCAGTAAACACAGAGACAGGCAGTAAATGAAAAAGTTCTTTATTCAGAGTTTGGGTAGTGGGATGATGAGGAGTTTCTGGAACTGGGAACCGGGTGACTGGGAGCGCTCTGATCAGGGACTGTAAATGACAAATGGACAGGGATGAGCTCCAACAGCAAGCAGGGAGATTAGATGGTACAGCAGAGACTGACTTACGGGTATAATGAGTGGTGGAGTCCAGGAGGGGCAACGGTAGGCAACGGACCGTGTGGGGGATGGCCCGGTGGTGGAGAGCGCTGGATGGTGCTCAGGCTGATGCTTCAGAATGCCAGTGGAGTTGGAAGAGCAGAGGTAGTCAGAAGTGCCAAGCTTCAAGGTTACTTTATTTATACCCAGAGGAAGATTTGTTTTGCAGGAGTTTAAGACACCCACTTACACTCTGCAAAAACATACCCAAACCCATTTGCATCAAGACATGCTCAAAGTGCTAGAGGCTCCATGAGTCAATATATAGCAGGACAATTCAATTCAATTCAATTTTATTTATATAGCGCCAATTCATGAAACATGTCATCTCGAGGCACTTTACAAAGTCAAAATCAGTCAGATTATACAGATTGGTCAAAAATTTCCTATATAAGGGAACCAGTTGATTGCTTCAAAGTCCCGACAAGCAGCATTCACTCCTGAAGAAGCGTAGAGCTACAGAGAGAGTCGTCTGCATTGTCCATGGCTTTGCAGCAATCCCTCATACTGAGCAAGCATGAAGCGACAGTGGAAAGAAAACGACCCATTAGCGGGAAGGAAAAACCTCCAGCAGAACCGGGCTCAGTATGAACGGTCATCTGCCTCGACACATAAAACTAAAAAAGCTGGCCTGTAAAAATAAATAAAATGACACAAAACACACATCACATTAACATACTGGGCTGTGATCAACATTTCTTTAAAGTAGATATCATGGTCCAATTAAATCTATGATATCCACTAAAATACCTAAACGTCCCTTAAAATCTTTAAAATCCCATGAGAGTGCCGGCATCATTTCAGCTCGTTTATTTCAGTAACCGCAGTAGGAACAAAGCTGTTTTTAAAACATCTGGTTCTACATTTAGGGACCAAGAACCTCCGTCTGGAGGGAAGAAGCTGGAACTCAGTGAAGGAGATGCAAGTCATCTTTTACAACAGAAGAGGCAGTCTACTGTTCCTGCCTAATGTACAGGGATGCAACTATCTGCTGAAAGAACTCCTTTCTTTCAGGGTTGCATGACCAAACCATGACACTGAAGAAAAAGATAAAAACCGATTTGATAAAAGCTAAATAAAATGGTTTGGTCAATGTTAAAATGGATGAGTTTCCTGAAGCAGAAAAGGCGCTAATTTTTCATCTAAAATAATCCCAAGGTATTTATATGTCAACACTCTCTCAATGTGTTGGCCGTTAATTAAAGTGACTTTGTGCTTGTGAGGTTTCAGTGATCATATCTTTTGTCTTACCAGTGCTGAGGTAAGACTCCTCACACCCTTGGACAAAGTCGTTGGTCTCTTGGCTGCTTTCTTTCTCTTTAGGGTGACAGTAACAGAATCATCTGCATACTTGATGATGAACCTGTTATCGTATTTACACTCATTTGTGTAAAGAAGAAAAAGTAGAGGTGACAGTACACAGCTTTGAGGTGACTCAGTGGAAGTTTAAAATCTGAGACAGTTGTTTACCCTCTCCCTCTGTGTCCTGTTAATTAAAACATCTAAAATCCATCCAGACAGATTACTGCTTTAGACAAACTGTTCAAGGAGCCTTTTGATTGAAATGTGAGGTTGGATTGTATTCAAAGTTTCTGCAGAACATCAAAGATTGTGCTGGAGGTAGAAGCACGATCCGCTTTCTGATGAATGGACATAACTAATAAAAAGTTGGGGAAACTGGAGGGGTAAGAAAAGGGCCGTAATGACACAGGTAACACAGTTAACAGTTCAACATGCGGTGTGCAAATACGCTTTCTTATTGACACAGAGGAACCGTAACAGACCCCTCCTCCTTCAGTTACCTCTGCCTGGCGGTCCAGTCGCAGTGGAGCCCCAAAGCCTTCAGCGGATAGATTCGTGTCCAGGTCCCGCTCAGTGAGCCGTGTTTCCGTACACACACAGCAGTCTTCGAACGCTGCCTTGGAGTTTGTCCAGTTTATTCTGGACATTTGCCTAGATCAGTGAAGGAAGGCGAATCCGATCTCCTTGTAGTTTCCTCAGCCGAAGTCCAAGTCTTCCCTGCTTTCTTTAACTTGCTGCATTATCTATCCTTGCTCTGTAAGTCTCTCTGGATAACATCCGGTATTTGTGGCCTAAAGTCTGACACATGAGTTAAATTGGCAACATTTGGCTATTCATTCAGTTATTATATATTCATCTTTAAATATAACAAAACATTTTTGCTGATAGTGTTTATTTTGTCAGTTTGGGGCCTGAATTTATTTTTGCACCAGACTGTTGTGCCATCTGCCGGCCTGCAGTACTGGGGAACTATCAGAAAACAAGAAGGCAGCTAAACTAAGGGCCAGCTGACGTCCTGCTACTGCCAGTAAAGTGACCCTCGCCGTGAAGACCAGTCAGATCCACAGTGGCTCCAAGCTCGAGTGAATCCTCCCCAGCAGGAGTAGAAGAAGAAAATAAGAAACACCCAGCTATACATCAAAAATGAAAAAAGGGGAAAGCATCAAAATAATACTTAACGGGGCACGCTTGTGGCGCAGCGGGTAGCGTGACCCATATACAGAGGCCTTAGTCCTCGACGCGGTCGACCCGGGTTCGAATCCGACCCGCGGTCCTTTGCCGAATGTCTCTCCCCCTCTTCTACCCCCCTTCCTGTCAGCCTACTTTCGGAAAAAGCAAGCCACTAGAGCCGCAAAAAATCCCCCAATAAAATTATTATCTTTTACCAATTTAAGATTATGATGCCTTTTCTGTGAATGCAAATTAAAGACAAAAGCCCCATTTCCACTACCCTTGTTAAACCGATCCATGCCGAGCTCGGTTCTGACGACCGTTTACACATCACGCTATCTCGGTTCCTCGCCTCCTAGTGACGATCTGCGGTACTACTGCTCTCTGGGATTGAAGGCGGCACCAAACAAATAAAAATGGCGGCGCCCGTAACATTCAGGAAGTTATGTTTGGTTATATTTCGTTGTTTGTGGAGAGTCAGGCGAAGACGGCAACTTTTGGTGGATTTACTTGACAGAGTCAGCTTTTGGGAAGTGGATAAGACAAACGAACATCTAATAAGGATTTACAGACGCAGGAAACAACGACAGACGCTGAGGTTCATCACACTGCTAAGCAGAATCATCACTGGAAATCATGTGGAACAGTAGGGAAGCTAGTATTTTTATGAATGTCTGAAATGTCAGCTGACCGCATGGAGATGACGCGGTCTGCTCATGCGCTCTTTGTTCTTAGAGAACCGAGCTAGGGAAAAACCGGGCCGAACCCACACATGGTACTGGGCTGCATTTAGCGCGGTCCGGTTGTGTCTGGCTCGGTTCAGTTCAGTTTGCGTTCCATTTACACTCGATAGTTATCTCGGTTACCGAGCTCGGACTGGTCTCGGCTCGGTTAAAGAGGGGTGGTGTAAACGGGGTAAAAATGCTTCTTCTGAGTAAGCACATCATTGGAGACCAGAGTTTTATTTTGTGCTTCTTCACACTTCATCTCGGACTTTGTCTTCTTCTTTTCCCACCTCTGCTGGAAGCTTACTCACTGCGCCAGATTTTACCGCTGGTCATCTGGTCTGATGGCAAATATTCACTAAAGTGCTTTGTTTATTACTAATAGAGCACAAACAAATGCAAAAACACAGATAAATATAGCAAAGCATCAGGGCGTGATAATACCTTTATATACAACCAGAGAGAGCTACTGCCATAGAAAAGACAAGAGTGACTAGGCTCCTTTAAAAAGAAGTTTGAGGTTCCCACTCTGCTCTTTTTTACTCTCCTCCTCCGTCTTTGAGCTTCTCTCAGTAAAATGACATTTTAAGCAGCAGGGTGAGAAAAGCAATCTGCCTGCCTCCCTGGAGAGGAGGAGGAGTAAATGCAGAAATGAGTGGAATAAAAGAAGAAGTCTGCAAAAAGGAGAAGCAGGAGTGAAGCCCACAGTGGGGAAGGTGAAAAAGGTGGCGGTTGGAGATCTCTGCTCTGACAACAGTGATCCACTACCTCTTTGTGTTGCTGCCTTTACTTCTAATCCTCCACTTCCTTTTTTGATTTCATCCGATTCAGCAGAATTAGCCCAGATTCTGCTGGGCTAATTCTAGAAGAGCCAGTTTGCTGCAAACTGGGTCACTAAATAATCCCTCTGACTTCCAGAATAAAAGCTTACATGTGAACCAAACAGTCCTTACTCCTCAAAGGGAAATGTCAGCAGCAGCATTTTAACTGGACAGCAGGAAAATGAGCTTGGTCCGCATTAACTGAGCTAAACCAATTCAAATCAGAACTTTGCTCCATTTATTTCACAGGATGGTCCATATCAGCAGATTCTGTTCACACAGAACCATCACATTCAGACAGAGGTACAATGCACCAAGTACAGGACCCGACAATTCAGCCGAGCAAATTAAAAGATTTATTAAAGCAACAGGTGTAGAGAGGTTGCAGACTGCCTGGCAGGTCCTCAGGAACCACTGGAAGGAGAGAGGACAGGTTGCTGTGCACTGAAATAAAGCCACCAACCTTCCTCGAATCCAGGGTGTGGCACTGAATCCAAGCAGTGGGTCCAGGAGACTTGCCGGTTTGATAATATGAGGCAGTTCTTTGGCACAGAGAAGGCTAGTAAGACGTCCAGGGAACAGTCCAACGTCTCACACAGATAAGCAGAGACAGGCAGAGGTACCAGAGGGTGAGGCAGAGGGTTTGTCCAGCAACGGTCCGACGTCTTGGTCCGAAATCACACAAACACAGGCACAGGCAACAAAGGGAAGAGGCAGAGAGGTAGTTTGGTGTCCAGAATCGGAGTTTAAACAGGCAGAAGTCCACAGAGCCATCTGGGTCAGGCTCAGGAAGGCAGTCAAAGAATGCTGGAAGGTCTGCTCTCATGGTTTAAATAATGCTCCTCCCAGGTGCAGCAACTCCCAGTGATTGGAGCTGCTGCAGGTGTTTGGAGCTGCTCAGACCTCATCACAGGAGCTGAAGAAGCAGAGTGACGTCTTCTTCACAGACGCAAGGCAGAGCTGAACCAACAGCCAGAGGCTGGGATATTACCCAGAGGTGGAGCTCAGACTCCTGTCACAGGTTAAATGATCACATTTCCTCTCATAATCTGTTTCGCCGTCTGCGCGGTAGCAGCTGCTTCCTTGGTTCTGGGTACCAGAGCAGGTAGCAGACCTGCTGCAGGGATGGAGACGGTCCTTGAGGATGTTGTTTGGGTCCAGATGCTGGAAGTTGCAGCCGGTCTGCAGGGAGCCGCACCCTGAAGACCATGTTAGGAAATATAATCTGGCCATTTTCCCCAGAAACAGATTAAATCTATTTTCATTGCTCAGTTGAATGTTTTAAATCTGGTTGCACTTGGATTTCTCAGGACCGTTCTAGTCCTGTGGCTGTTTCTGAAGGTCCCAGAAGGACGTTTGGGCCTGCACCTGTTTCAGTCCTCTTGACTGGTTAAGATGAAGGTTCCTGCAGGAAGAAACCTTTCAACATCTCATCTGAATCCTCATGTCCATTTTCTGTCTCCTCCTGTGTGAAGACGACAGGAGCTCAGATGATCATCATCTGATGGACGTTTCTGCATCTGCATGAGTCAGGCTGGCCTCCAGCAGAGAGCAGAACAGAGTCTCAGAGAACTTCCAGCAGAAAGCAAACACGCAGATCAGCAGGACCCATTGCTGCTGCAGGATCAGAACTGCAGGGTCCAGCTCAGAGCAGAGATCTCAGTCTGGTCTCCCACAGATCAGCTTCCTGAAAGGTCGGTTTGTAGCAGGATGAGTCTGAACGTAGCAGTGCAACTGTGAAGCTCTGAGGCTTCAAACCCTGACCAAGTATCCTTCAGCTGCAGCAGCGTTACGCTCCCTAAAGGTAACACACAGGTGTTACATATACGCCTGTCCTGGAAAGACACAACACACACACACACACACACACACACACACACACACACACACACACACACACAGCAGCCTGCAGAGCAGTCTGCAGTGTCAGCACTTTGGTGCTTCATAAATATGACTCCTGTTTTCTCCTGATTGGCTTCGTGCAGCAGCAGCAACGAGGGAATTATTGATAGATTTTCTCTGCGCCTCGACAATAATTGCTCATGGGGGGGAAGCGGAGCGGTGTATTATTAGCATTTTAAGAGAGCAGGTTTCAACATTTAATAAAGAGGATGATCAATAAACAGAGCCGAGTGTCGAGACACACATATCTACACACTTAGTGAAGCTGAGGAAGACGGAGGGTTAAACCAGCACAGCGCCGTGGTCGGCTTTGATATGTTTGATTGTCCCGAGACTCGCTCACCTTTAACTGCTCTGATGTTTCCTTCATTGTTATTTTTGAGGTGTTAACACTCCCACCCAATGAGTTTCAATCCTAACCAGGAGCTCTCAGTTAAAGGTTGAACGTTCTCCTCATGCATGGATGGGTTCTCCATGGGTGCCACGAGTTCTCCCTAAAGAACAAGAAACGTCCTCACCTGCAGCATCCTCACGTCCTCACCTGCAGCATCCTCACATCCTCACCTGCAGCATCCTCACGTCCTCACCTGCAGCATCCTGCATCCTCACATCCTTACCTGCAGCATCCTGAATCCTCACATCCTCACCTGCAGCATCCTGCATCCTCACATCCTTATCTGCAGCATCCTGAATCCTCACATCCTCACCTGCAGCATCCTGCATCCTCACATCCTCACCTGCAGCATCCTGCATCCTCACCTGCAGCATCCTACATCCTCACATCCTTACCTGCAGCATCCTGCATCCTCACATCCTCACCTGCAGCATCCTGCATCCTCACATCCTTATCTGCAGCATCCTGAATCCTCACATCCTCACCTGCAGCATCCTGCATCCTCACATCCTCACCTGCAGCATCCTGCATCCTCACCTGCAGCATCCTACATCCTCACATCCTTACCTGCAGCATCCTGCATCCTCACCTGCAGCATCCTGAATCCTCACATCCTCACCTGCAGCATCCTGAATCCTCACATCCTCACCTGCAGCATCCTGCATCCTCACATCCTCACCTGCAGCATCCTGCATCCTCACCTGCAGCATCCTACATCCTCACATCCTTACCTGCAGCATCCTGCATCCTCACATCCTCACCTGAAGCATCCTGCATCCTCACATCCTTATCTGCAGCATCCTGAATCCTCACATCCTCACCTGCAGCATCCTGCATCCTCACATCCTCACCTGCAGCATCCTGCATCCTCACCTGCAGCATCCTACATCCTCACATCCTTACCTGCAGCATCCTGCATCCTCACATCCTCACCTGCAGCATCCTGCATCCTCACATCCTTACCTGCAGCATCCTGCATCCTCACATCCTCACCTGCAGCATCCTGCATCCTCACATCCTCACCTGTATTACCTTTAGGTTGGAGGTGTGTTTAGTGACCGCTAGATACCAACTTCATCCCTGCTGGGAATTTAGCCAGGGTTTGTTGGACAGATGGATGGATGGATGGATGGATGGATGGATGGATGGATGGATGGATGGATGGATGGATGGATGGCGGATGGATGGATGAACGGATGGCGGATAGATGGACGGATGGCGGATGGATGGATGAACGGATGGCAGATGGATGGACGGATGGATGGATGAAGGATGGATGGATGATGGAATGGATGGATGGATGGCGGATGGATGGATGAATGGATGGTGGATGGATGGACGGAGGGATGGATGAAGGATGGATGGATGGATGGACAGATGGTGGATGGACGGAGGGATGGATGGATGGATGGCGGATGGATGGATGAACGGATGGCGGGTGGATGGACGGATGGATGGATGAAGGATGGATGGAAGGCGGATGGATGGATGAACAGATGGCGGATGGATGGACGGATGGATGGATGAAGGATGGATGGATGATGGATGGATGGAAGGCGGATGGATGGATGAACGGATGGCGGACGGATGGATGGATGGATGAAGGTTGGATGGCGGATGGATGGACGGACAGATGGATGGACTGAGGTCTGAGGCCCATTGCTGCCTTGCTCGAGGACACATGAGCAGTTAGAACATTTTTGCCTTGGAAGAATCTGCTGTTTCCACATAATCTCAGCTTTCTGCTTTAAACCTACCCCCCCCCCCCCGCCCCCCAGTAGCTGTTTTTCAGCCCCTCTGCGCTCTCTAACAGGCTGCTGATTTAAAGCCCCCCCAACCCTCCCTCACCCCTAACCCCCTCCTTAATCTTTGTCTCCATAATGACTCTTAAAGACTTCCCACTCGACTAACCTTCTCTCTCTGAGTGCTGCCGCGTCATTGGTCAGCTGCTGACATTTTGTTAGACATCGTTAAGGTGGACGACACCATAAAGCAGTCGGAGGTGACACCCCCCACCCCCACCCTCACCCCACCCAGGTTGATGCCTGCAGGGGAGACACAGTGAGGGGGAGAGTTATGAGTCTTATTTAAGGTCTCGATTAACCTTCTTTTCTGTACGACTAATCAATTTTCATGAGTCCAGCTCCATAAAGACCTTTATAACACACACAAGAACCAGATGTCTCCATTAGAACCAGGAACAGAACCTGCACAACACACAACAGTTCTCTGCAGGATTCGGTTCTTCGTTCTGGGCCATGGAACACGGGTCTTTACTTTGGACCAGTCACACAACTTGTTCACAGAGTTCTTAAACTTCTGGTCAACACCCAGAACCTCAACTGTGGACCACAGAACCTGATAATGAACAGTCCAAAGCTCTCATAGGTTACTTTGGACCTCTTCATCAGAACCTCACCAGCCTTTGGGTGAACTTCTGCGAACTTCTGAAAACGGCTCAGTGACCCACATAACCTCCACATTCCCACACTTGCTTTGGTTAGAAGAACAACCTCGTTATCGAGGAGCCAGATAATGTTAAATGTTCTTCACTGAAGCTCAGTTGGACTTTGTGTTTGTTCTGGTGTTTTTATTGCAAGTGCATTATTGCATTATTTCAGTTTTGAGTTAAACAGTGGAGATGGTTGTGGACTTCAGGAAGAACTCAGCCCCAGCTACCCCCATCACCCTCTGTGACTCCACCATGGACACTGTGGAGTCTTTCTGCTTCCTGGGAACTATCATCTCCCAGGACCTAAAGTGGGAGCTGAACATCAACTCCCTCACCAAGAAAGCCCAGCAGAGGATGGACTTCCTGCTGAAGGCAGCTGAAGAAATTCAACCTGCCAAGGACAATGATGGTGCAGTTCTACTCCTCCATCATTGAGTCCATCCTCACCTCCTCCATCACCATCTGGTACGCTGGTGCCACCGCTAAGGACCAGGGCAGACTGCAGCGTGTCATCAGGTCTGCAGAGAAGGTGATTGGCTGCAATCTTCCATCTCTCCAGGATCTGTACGCCTCCAGGACTCTGAGGCGTGCAGGAAGATTGTGGCTGATCCCTTCACCCCAGTCACAGACTATTTCAGTCACTTCCCTCTGGCAGGAGGCTGCGGTCCATCAGGACCAGAACCTCACGCCACAACAACAGTTTCTTCCCATCTGCTACCGGCCTTATCAACAAGGCCAAGAGCCGTAGTGACACTGGACACTGCCTCTCTCCCCCATTCAGGACTTACAAGCTTCTGCATTACATTAACGCACAGTTTACTGTGTATATAGCTTCTGTTTATATATCTATTTTATTTTATTTTATTTTTTTGTCTGCACCATCAACACCAGGTCAGATTCCTTGTAAGTGCAAACCTACTTGGCAATAAACTTGATTCTGATTCTGATTCTGAAGTTGGTCTTTGAATCAATTCCTGTTTATTTTGGTAGTCTGGTTCATCTGTGCTCTGTTTTAATTTACTTCCCTTCACTCAGTGTTTCAATCAATTCTGCTTGCAGGTGGTGCAGGAACTTGGAGTTCATCCTGGGACTGGTGGGTTTAAACCGCTGCGCCGACTATCTCAGTCATGATGTCCCTGGGTGAGACAATTCACCCACTTTGCCTGCTGGTGGTGGTCAGAGGGCTGCTGGTGCCGATTGCCTGGCAGCCCCGCTTCTGTCAGTCTGCCCAGGACAGCTGGGGCTACCGTGTAGCTCAGTTGTATGGAAACTATGTTCAGAAGAGAGTGTTACATTTGAGAGGGCCAGTCCAGCTGCACTCTTGTCTTGCAGGGTTGTGGCAGGAACATTGTACAGGTTTCCACAGATGCCACGTGTCATATAAGGCGCTGTCTTTTTGCTGTTGCTTTGCTTACACACTTATCTTGGTGTTGTGCTACACTTCCAAGATGAAGATGATGCTTCAAACCAGCTCAGAGCATTTTTGGTCAAGCTGCTGGGAACATATGAGGCACAGCAACGCTCCCCTTATCCAAGGAGCAGCTGCGCAGGTATGTATTCTGAATGTTGTCTCCAGTTGCCATCTGAGGTAACTTTAGACCCAGCTGGTTGGGGAAAGTCCTGATACATGGGTTGTACTATCCAACTCTGAATACATTTTGATGAACTTTTGATTCTGTCTCTGTGGTTTATTCATTTCAATCAGAATAAATGAGTTGGGTAAATATTTCCTAACACTCGCCACCATCAGCGTGTGGATGTGGGAGTGGCTGGGTGTAGCGTGAAGCACTTTGGGGTCCTCAGGACCTGATGAAGTGCTGTTCAGGATATTTCCCCATTCAGATTCCTTCAGTTGTCTCAGTCCTCTAGTGTCTCTTTCAGCTGTTTCCACCCAGATGAGCAGTAACCCCCTTCCCTGAGTGTAAATATCAGATCCTGCTGGTTCCTGCTTTGGGTTCTGATTATGAAAAGGATTCTGTATTGCTACATTTCTGGCATTAAAAGACATTTTATTTGCAGACCTGCCTGCATGTTGCCTGGACTCTTCCATTCAGCGCAGGTTACTGAACTATATTCATGCTGAAGAAGGAGCTAAGTTTAGTTTCGGGTACTAATAGTAAACACTTTTATCTTAAGGCCTGTGTTTTACTTGTCTTAAGTTGAGTATCACATTTCTTCAGTACATAAAATGTAGAATATGAATCCTGTGGGCTGCTGCTGGTGAGACCCTGAATGTTGATGACCTTTGACCTGTCATCCTGACTGTTGACTTCACTCATCGTTTGGGTTTCCCTCTTTGGTCTTTGGGGGTAAAGGTTGGTTTTCCTCCCGGTTAAACTGGTCTGTAAAAAATGTTACTATTTCACTTTTTAGTCCCACAGAAGGTAAATGTTGTCTCTCCGTTCAGTACCTCAGGGTATGTGGCGTATCTGTGATCAAGGGTCTTGCTCAAGGACTCAGTGGCAGACTGAGTGTTGAACCTCTGACTTTTGAAATCTCTTCAAGACAGAAACACCGTTCTCCCTAACCACAAGCCACCCCCTCCCCACTAAACAGGTGTATTCCCAAAGAAAGTGGCAGTTTAAAAAGAAATTTTTGTTTTATGACGTTCTGTTAATGTTTAATGTCATTTAATGTTATAACCTCACTTGAGCTTTGAGGTCTAGGTTAAAACAGTCAGCATGAGACAGGTAAACATGGGTCCAGGTGAGGATCAGTACTTCCCAGGGTCAGACTTACGCAGGTAAACTGTTTACCTGGGTCACCTTTCTGACCCAGGTGGATCAGGGTCAGAAAGGTGAATCTGAAAGGTGGATCAGGGTCAGAAAGGTGAATCTGAAAGGCGGATCAGGGTCAGAAAGGAGGGTCAGGGTCAGAAAGGTGGATCAGGGTCAAAAATGTGAATCAGGGTCAGAAAGTTGGATCAGGATCAGAAAGCTGAATCGGGGTCAGAAAGGTGGATCAGAAAGGTGGATCAGGGTCAGAAAGGTGGATCAGAAACGTGTATCATGGTCAGAAAGGTGAATCAGAAATGTGGAGCAGGGTAAGAAAGGTGGATCAGGGTCAAAAAGAAGAATCAGGGTCAGAAAGTTGGATCAGGATCAGAAAGCTGAATCAGGGTCAGAAAGGTGGATCAGAAAGGTGGATCAGGGTCAGACAGGTGAATCAGAAACGTGGATCATGGTCAGAAAGGTGAATCAGAAACGTGGATCATGGTCAGAAAGGTGGATCAGGGTCAGAAAGGTGAATCAGAAAGTTGGATCAGGGCCAGAAAGGTGGATCACGGTCAGAAAGGTGGATCACGGTCAGAAAGGTGAATCATGGTCAGAAAGGTGGATCAGGATCAGAAAGGTGGATCAAGGTCAGAAAGGTTAATCAGGGTCAGAAAGGTGGATGAGGGTCAGAAAGGTGGATCAGGGTCAGAAGGGTGAATCAGGGTCAGAAAGGTGGAGCAGGATCAGAAAGGTGGAGCAGGGTCAGAAAGGTGGAGCAGGATCAGAAAGGTGGAGCAGGGTCAGAAAGGTGGATCAGGTTCAGAAAGGTGAATCAGGGTCAGAAAGGTGAATCAGGGTCAGAAAGGTGGATCAGGTTCAGAAAGGTGAATCAGGGTCAGAAAGGTGGATCAAAAAGGTGGATCAGGGTCAAAAAGATGAAATCAGGGTCAGAAAGGTGGCTCAGGATCAGAAAGTTGGATCAGGGTCAGAAAGTTGGATCAGAGTCAGAAAGTTGGATCAGGGTCAGAAAGTTGGATCAGAGTCAGAAAGGTGAATCAGGGTCAGAAAGGTGGATGAGGGTCAAAAAGTTGGATCAGGGTCAGAAAGGTGGCTCAGGATCAGAAAGATGGATCAGGGTCAGAAAGGTGGATCAGGATCAGAAAGGTAAATCAGAGTCAGAAAGGTGGATTAGAAAGTTGGATCAGGGTCAGAAAGGTGGATCAAGGTCAGAAAGGTGAATCATGGTCAGAAAAGTGGATGAGGGTCAGAAAGGTGGATCAGGATCATAAAGGTGGATCAGGGTCAGAAAGGTGGATCAAAAAGGTGGATCAGGGTCAGAAAGGTGGCTCAGGATCAGAAAGTTGGATCAGGGTCAGAAAGGTGGCTCAGGATCAGAAAGTTGGATCAGGGTCAGAAAGGTGGATCAGGGTCAGAAAGGTGGATCAGGGTCAGAAAGTTGGATCAGCGTCAGAAAGTTGGATCAGAGTCAGAAAGGTGAATCAGGGTCAGAAAGGTGGATCAGGGTCAGAAAGTTGGATCAGAGTCAGAAAGTTGGATCAGGGTCAGAAAGGTGGATCAGGGTCAGAAAGTTGGATCAGGGTCAGAAAGTTGAATCAGAGTCAGAAAGGTGAATCAGGGTCAGAAAGGTGGATGAGGGTCAGAAAGGTGGATCGGGGTCAGAAAGTTGGATCAGAGTCAGAAAGGTGAATCAGGGTCAGAAAGGTGGATCAGGGTCAGAAAGTTGGATCAGGGTCAGAAAGGTGGATCAGGGTCAGAAAGTTGGATCAGAGTCAGAAAGGTGAATCAGGGTCAGAAAGGTGGATGAGGGTCAGAAAGGTGAATCAGGGTCAGAAAGGTGGATGAGGGTCAGAAAGGTGGATCAGGATCAGAAAGTTGGATGACGGTCAGAAAGGTAAATCAGGGTCAGAAAGGTAAATCAGGGTCAGAAAGGTGAATCAGGGTCAGAAAGGTGGATCAGGTTCAGAAAGGTGAATCAGGGTCAGAAAGGTGGATCAAAAAAGTGGATCAGGGTCAAAAAGGTGAAATCAGGGTCAGAAAGGTGGCTCAGGATCAGAAAGTTGGATCAGGGTCAGAAAGGTGGATCGGGATCAGAAAGGTGGATCAAGGTCAGAAAGGTGGCTCAGGATCAGAAAGTTGGATCAGGGTCAGAAAAGGTGAATCGGGGTCAGAAAGGTGAATCGGGGTCAGAAAGGTGGATCAGAAAGGTGGATCATGGTCAGAAATGTGAATCAGAAAGGTGGAGCAGGGTCAGAAAGGTGAATCAGAAAGGTGGAGCAGGGTCAGAAAGGTGGAGCAGGGTCAGAAAGGTGAATCAGAAAGGTGGATCAGGGTCAGAAAGGTGGAGCAGGGTCAGAAAGATGAATCAGAAAGGTGGATCAGGGTCAGAAAGGTGAATCAGAAAGGTGGATCACGGTCACAAATGTGGAGCAGAAAGGTGGATCAGGGTCAGAAAGGTGGATCAGAAAGGTGGATCAGGGTCAGAAAGGTGGAGCAGGGTCAGAAAGATGAATCAGAAAGGTGGATCAGGGTCAGAAAGGTGGAGCAGGGTCAGAAAGATGAATCAGAAAGGTGGATCAGGGTCAGAAAGGTGGAGCAGGGTCAGAAAGGTGAATCAGGGTCAGAAAGGTGAATCGGAAAGGTGGATCAGGGTCAGAAAGGTGGATCAAAAAGGTGGATCAGGGTCAGAAAGGTGGCTCAGGATCAGAAAGTTGGATCAGGGTCAGAAAGGTGGCTCAGGATCAGAAAGTTGGATCAGGGTCAGAAAGGTGGCTCAGGATCAGAAAGTTGGATCAGGGTCAGAAAGGTGGATCAGGGTCAGAAAGGTGGATCAGGGTCAGAAAGTTGGATCAGCGTCAGAAAGTTGGATCAGAGTCAGAAAGGTGAATCAGGGTCAGAAAGGTGGATCAGGGTCAGAAAGTTGGATCAGAGTCAGAAAGGTGAATCAGGGTCAGAAAGGTGGATGAGGGTCAGAAAGGTGGATCGGGGTCAGAAAGTTGGATCAGAGTCAGAAAGGTGAATCAGGGTCAGAAAGGTGGATCAGGGTCAGAAAGTTGGATCAGGGTCAGAAAGGTGGATCAGGGTCAGAAAGTTGGATCAGGGTCAGAAAGTTGGATGACGGTCAGAAAGGTAAATCAGGGTCAGAAAGGTAAATCAGGGTCAGAAAGGTGAATCAGGGTCAGAAAGGTGGATCAGGTTCAGAAAGGTGAATCAGGGTCAGAAAGGTGGATCAAAAAAGTGGATCAGGGTCAAAAAGGTGAAATCAGGGTCAGAAAGGTGGCTCAGGATCAGAAAGTTGGATCAGGGTCAGAAAGGTGGATCGGGATCAGAAAGTTGGATCAGGATCAGAAAAGGTGAATCGGGGTCAGAAAGGTGAATCGGGGTCAGAAAGGTGGATCAGAAAGGTGGATCATGGTCAGAAATGTGAATCAGAAAGGTGGAGCAGGGTCAGAAAGGTGAATCCGTAAGATGGAGCAGGGTCAGAAAGGTGGAGCAGGGTCAGAAAGGTGAATCAGAAAGGTGGATCAGGGTCAGAAAGGTGGAGCAGGGTCAGAAAGATGAATCAGAAAGGTGGATCGGGGTCAGAAAGGTGAATCAGAAAGGTGGATCACGGTCACAAATGTGGAGCAGAAAGGTGGATCAGGGTCAGAAAGGTGGATCAGAAAGGTGGATCAGGGTCAGAAAGGTGGAGCAGGGTCAGAAAGATGAATCAGAAAGGTGGATCAGGGTCAGAAAGGTGGAGCAGGGTCAGAAAGATGAATCAGAAAGGTGGATCAGGGTCAGAAAGGTGGAGCAGGGTCAGAAAGATGAATCAGAAAGGTGGATCAGGGTCAGAAAGGTGGAGCAGGGTCAGAAAGGTGAATCAGGGTCAGAAAGGTGAATCGGAAAGGTGGATCAGGGTCAGAAGGTGGAGCAGAAAGGTGGATCAGGGTCAGAAAGGTGGATCGGGATCAGAAAGGTGGATCAGGGTCAGAAAGGTGGATCAGAAAGATGGATCAGAATCAGAAAGGTGGAGCAGGGTCAGAAAGGTGGATCAGGGTCAGAAAGGTGGAGCAGGGTCAGAAAGATGGATCGGGGTCAGAAAGGTGGAGCAGGGTCAGAAAGATGGATCAGGGTCAGAAAGGTGGAGCAGGGTCAGAAAGGTGAATCGGAAAGGTGGATCAGGGTCAGAAAGGTGGATCAGAAAGATGGATCAGGATCAGAAAATTGAATCACAAAGGTGGATTAGGGTCAGAAAGGTGAATCGGGGTCAGAAAGGTGGATCAGAAAGGTGGATCATGGTCAGAAATGTGAATCAGAAAGGTGGAGCAGGGTCAGAAAGGTGAATCCGTAAGATGGAGCAGGGTCAGAAAGGTGG
Source organism: Fundulus diaphanus (assembly GCA_037039145.1). Lineage (NCBI taxonomy): Eukaryota > Metazoa > Chordata > Actinopteri > Cyprinodontiformes > Fundulidae > Fundulus > Fundulus diaphanus. The sequence continues at coordinate 349,993 of CM073143.1, read as the reverse complement.
ATCAGGGTCAGAAAGGTGGAGCAGGGTCAGAAAGATGGATCAGGGTCAGAAAGGTGGAGCAGGGTCAGGAAGGTGAATCGGAAAGGTGGATCAGGGTCAGAAAGGTGGATCAGAAAGATGGATCAGGATCAGAAAATTGAATCACAAAGGTGGATTAGGGTCAGAAAGGTGGAGCAGGGTCAGAAAGGTGGAGCAGGGTCAGAAAGGTGAATCAGGGTCAGAAAGGTGAATCGGAAAGGTGGATCAGGGTCAGGTTGTGTTCAGAGTTTGTTCCTGGCTCCTGTGAGGCCAACTCAAAGTTTCTGCTCACGTTTGGATCTATTTTATCAGGATGCAAATGTTTTAGGTTAAACTCTGATCTTTCATCAAACTGAAACTAATAGAATCTCTTCACCTTTTCCTCCAACTTTTATTCTTCTCTCATCTGTCTTCATCTGTTTCTCTTTAGCCGGCCGTTCCTCTCCTCCGTCTCCATCACTCCATATTAGCTCCGTCTCTCCTCTATTACCTCCCTCTTTCCCCCATTAGTAACACCTGAATCCTTCTATTAGATTCAGGAAGTTGGCCTCATAAATTCGCCTGTGTGTGCGCGCTGTTGGGCGACGGCTCACTGTTTTTGATAATGGAAGGATCTGAGCTTAAATTCACATTACCTTTGTGATGTACTTCATGCATGATCATATGGGGCTCTTTGATTTTATTAACGTCTCTGAATGGATTTCTTGCTCTCTCGCCGTCCATCTCCGTTTGTCTGCTTCCAAACGTTCGCTCCAATGGCAGCTCCGTCCTCTGAGGAGCCGCTGAAGGTCGAGGTCGTTGCGTCTGCCACTACCTGCCCACTGAAGGCAGGATGGGAGAAGGTTAGGATGTGATTTCTGACTCGGAACAAACCAGGAGGGTCATTTTCTCTGTTCGTTTTATTCATGATGACCTGCTGCAGAGGATGGGCCTCTGCTTGTCATCAACACGTCAAGCTGGCTGTGGCTTCCCCCTCTGCTCTCTTCGGTTCTTTCTGGTCAGGCTTTAGACCACAGCACTGAGACTGCATTGGTAGAGGCTCTAAACGACGGACAGTAAAGGGTCTAGCACTTCTGTCCCGTTAAAACTGGATCTCACTGCTTTGGACTCAGCTGATAACAAACAGATTCATAGGCTGGGACCAGAGGTGGGATTCTCTGAGCTAAACTGGTTCAGATCTTCTTCAGCAGACAGGGAATACCTTGGTGAACAAAAATCTGTCCATTTCCTGGCCTCTTTTATCTCTCATCTAGTCATCTAGACTCACTGAGTCAGTGTGTCTATAACATATATGAGTGAAGGGCTCAGAACTTCCAGAAAGCAACAAACATGAGGATGAAGATTGGCCCTCAACCGGGCTCCAAGAAGACTCAAAGAACTGGAGCAGAGCTGAAGAATAGCTTTGGACAATCCTTCACTAAAGAAGAACACGGAGGTCAGACTCAGCTAGAATTAGCGCCTCCTATAGGGAACCTGCTGCTGCACAAACACCTCCATAACAGGGGCGGTGCTAACCAAATGCTGTGTGGTGCCCTGTTAAGTGTTTTATCTAACGCTCTTACTCTCTTATTTTGGTAATTTACACTCTTATTTTAATAGCGGGTGTATTTCTGTTCCACAATGTAAGCTGCTGTTTCCGGCTTGTTCAGTTCGGCTGGTGAATATAGCCGGGGAGGTTCACTAATAAATATGGCGACAACCGCCTGAAAAGAGTTCTCCGTTTATTATCCACCCACACGAAGAGAGGTGTGCAACCCAACCCTACAGATTATGGGGCCAGGACAGATGGAAATAAGCTGAGATTAAGTTACTCACAAGAAGTTTAACGTGAAGAAGTGACGCGATAAAGTTGTGCGCAGAATATTAGCGCAACAAAGCCACTAAGCTAGCTTAACAGTAAAAGGGGTATAGCAAGCTAATGTCTCTGAATAAATGGTGATAAGAGGACCAAATGTATCTGTATCTCTGCTCTTATTTGATGTGAGGAGAAATATAATTAATGGGAGACAAGATTCCTCACCAACCTGCACAGCCTGAAGATGAAAGAAAGGACAGCTAGCTGAAAAATGCGGACTGTTTTTCAAAGTTGGTTAAAGTGCTGGATGGTTAAAGCCTCTTGCTAATCAGACATGAAGCCGGACAGAGATAGTGGTAGGAAAGCCCAGAAAATCCTACGAGAACATTCTGGGAAAAACAAGCCTCGAAGAAGAAGTGCAGGCGAGTGCATAAGCGATGGACTGATAGTGATCTTCTCTAACCCCCAGTGGGTCGAGGCAGATGAGCGTTCACACTGAGCCTGGTTCTGGTTCTGCTGGAGGTTCTCCTCCCTGTTAAAGGGGAGTTTTCCTCTCCACTGTCGCTTCATGCATGCTCAGTATGAGGGATTGCTGCAAAGCCATCAATAACGCAGATGACTGTCCACTGTGGCTCTACGCTCTTTCAAGAGGAGTGAATGCTGCTTGTCATGGTCGAACCAACCTAGAGGATTTGATTGAGTTTGATTTTGGAAAGAGCCTTGAGATTACATGTGATGTGAATTAGCTCTATATAAATAAAATTGAAATAAATTGAATTTCAAAGGTGATTGACTTGGAGTTACATTGTGTTCCCTTTATTTTTTTGAGCAGTATGTGGTACGGTTAAGATGCAGAATTGAATTTCTCCATTGTAAGATCAATAAAGTTCAATTATTCTTATTACATATATAGGGTTAGGGTGTATATATATATATATGTATATAAGATATGCTTTTTGTAGGGTTAGGGTTGTAAATAATAAAAAAATGTATTATATTTATAGGGTGTATATATATATAAGATATGCTTTTTGTAGGGTTAGGGTTGTAAAAAATAAAAAAAGTTTATTATATTTATAGGGTTAGGGTGTATATATATATATATGTATATAAGATATGCTTTTTGTAGGGTTAGGGTTGTAAATAATACAAAAAATGTATTATATTTATAGGGTGTATATATATATATATAAGATATGCTTTTTGTAGGGTTAGGGTTGTAAAAAATAAAAAAAGTTTATTATATTTATAGGGTTAGGGTGTATATATATATATATATATATATATATATATATATATATATATATATATATATATATATATATATATATATACAGGTTGGACAATGAAACTGAAACACCAGGTCACGACGTGATGCTGGTGGAGGAAAATGTTTCCTGACTCGCTCCTCCAAAACACCCCAAAGTGGCTCAATAATATTTAGATCTGGTGACTGTGCAGGCCATGGGAGATGTTCAACTTCACTTTCATGTTCATCAAACCAATCTTTCACCAGTCTTGCTGTGTGTATTGGTGCATTGTCATCCTGATACACTGCACCTCCTTCAAGATACAATGTTTGAACCATTGGATGCACATGGTCCTCCAGAATGGTTCGGTAGTCCTTGGCAGTGACGCGCCCGTCTAGCAGAAGTATGGGGCCAAGGGAATGCCATGATATGGCAGCCCAAACCATCACTGAACCACTCCCATGCTTCACTCTGGGCGTGCAACAGCCTGGGTGGTACGCTTCTTTGGGGCTTCTCCACACCGTAACTCTCCTGGATGTGGGGAAAACAGTAAAGGTGGACTCATCAGAGAACAATACATGTTTCAAATTGTTCACAGCCCAAGATTTGCGCTCCTTGCACCATTGAAACCGACGTTTGGCATTGTGACGAGTGACCAAAGGTTTGGTTATAGCAGCCCGGCCGTGGATATTGACCCTGTGGAGCTCCCGACGGACAGTTTTGGTGGAAACAGAGTTGACGTGCACATTTAATTCTGCCGTGATTTGGGGAGCCGTGGTTTTATGTTTTTTGGATACAATCCGGGTTAGCACCCGAACATCCCTTTCAGACAGTTTCCTCTTGCGTCCACAGTTCATCCTGTTGGATGTGGTTCGTCCTTCTTGGTGGTATGCTGACATTACCCTGGATACCATGGCTCTTGATACATCACAAAGAATTGCTGTCTTGGTCACAGATGCGCCAGCAAGACGTGCACCAACAATTTGTCCTCTTTTGAACTCTGGTATGTCACCCATAATGTTGTGTGCATTGCAATATTTTGAGCAAAACTGTGCTCTTACCCTGCTAATTGGAACTTCACACTCTGCTCTTATTGGTTCAATGTGCAATTAATGAAGATTGGCCACCAGGCTGTTCCAATTTAGCCGTGAAACCTCCCACACTAAAATGCGAGGTGTTTCAGTTTCATTGTCCAACCCCTGCATATATATATATATATATATATATATATATATATATATATATATATACATATATATATATATATATATATATATATTAGTGCTGTCAAACGATTACAATTTTTAATCGCATAATGTCGATAGTTAACTCGAGATTAATCGCAAATTAATCGCATATTTTATCCTTTTATTTCTGAAAGTGTAATAGCCTTTTTGGGCATTTTAATATGCAATTTTGCAATAAATGACACTAATAAAATACATGCTTGTACAAAAAATATTTTTATTTTGTTATTTTTCAAGCACTTTTCAGAATTGGAATGAAAACATCCTGGTGCCAAATGTTAAACTCTGGACTATAATGGCTATATGACTAATCATGACGCCCTGATGTTTACACAGTGTGTAAACAAATGCATAAATAAATACCTGTTTTCATGCCGATATATTTTTTTTGCCTCTTAAACAAAGATAGACATGGTATTATGCATAAACATATAAATTAATAAAGATTGTACATTTTAATAAAGTCATAAGTTTTGTTCATTTCTTCTCTCTCTCTCTCTCACACATCTAATTCTGAGCTTTCACACCAACAACAATAATTTCTTTGAATATTTTTGCTTGCTGTTTCTATCCATATTCATAGAGTTTAAGCCTGGAAAAAGGTTTTAAATTTCCAAGTCATTCCAGTCTTACACTTTGCTTGCAACTGGGTCAGGAGCTTAATACCCTTGAAAGAGACTGTTTAGGAACTGATTAGTAACTCCAGGTACTTCGTTTGGCAACGTGATTCATCCTTGGTTTGTCAAATACAGAGACAACAAATGAATAAGCATTAAAGTACGGTTTATGGGTTGGGGTTTCTGCAATGTTATCAACGTGTAAAAGCTCATCTTCAGAACCAATATCTGCTTAAAATGGTGATCTGCACCGCCTAATCTACTTTCAGCAGTTACCACCGGTTATTGCACCGTAAACTGCAGAAAATACGTGCAGAGTTCCTCTGTCTGCCTTTACTTCCTATGGCGGAGGGATATTTCAGCTGGATACACTCAAAGCGTCTAGTGCAGGCAGGTCTCATAATAACCCCTATTTCGTCACTTATTTTAGAGCCCAAATAAGCGATTTCACTTTCAGAAACCTGCCCAAAAAAACCGCAACCCGTGACTCATGAAATTTAGAAGCGCTTTTAGAAAAAAGAAGCCCAAAGTCGCATGTGTCCGAGGGTAAAAGAAACTGTTGGCAACAGTGAGCGCGGGTCTGTTTTGCTACAGTTTTCTAGCACTCTTGAAACTACGGAAAGCGCCGAGGGTAAAAGAAACACAGTCCGGAGAGTGCGGTGGGGGGAAAAACATTAGGGAACGGTGTGTGTGTTTTGACGCGCGATTAACGGCGACAAAAAATTGTCGGCGTTAAAATGGGTTTACGTTAACGCCGTTAATAACGCGTTTAACTGACAGCACTAATATATATATATATAAGATATGCTTTTTTTTATCGGGGCTCAGAACTCTCCCCACCCCAACACAAAAATGGTTGGCCATTAAGACAAGTTTTGAAATTAATTTAGCCACTCAAGTAAGGCATTCAAATCAGCGTTTGAGTATGGCATTGGAGCGAAATATAGTATCACCGCAGGAAGCTGCAGCCAGCTGAGGCTTTCGGCTCATTATGTTTGTCCTTTTGTTTTCGTTCGTGTTATCACACTTTTAGTTTTTAATCTTCAGTTTTAATCCAGTATGGGAGAGTGCAGGTCCAAGCAGCAACAACCCACATAACATGGGGAGAGGCATCAGGACCATTGCAGATTATAAGCACAGTGAAGACCCAGCTCTCCTCGACACCTTAAACAGCTTCTTCACACGCTTCGGCTCTTCATCATTATCATCATCATAATCATCATTATCATCATCGGCATCACCACCGTCGCCTTCATCATCATCATTATCATCACCGTCATCGTCGTCTTCATCATTATCATCATCATCATTATCATCATTGTCATCACCACCGTCACCTTCATCATCATCATTATCGTCATCGCCGTCATCACCACTGCCGCCTTCATCATCATCGCCATCGCCATCATCATCGTCATCATCATTATCATCATCATCGTCATCATTGTCATCATCATCATCATTATCATCATCGTCATCACTGCCGTCGCCTTCATCATCATCGTCGTTGTCATCATCACACTCATCATCATCATCATCGCTTGAAGCTTTCTGATTCTTGTAAAACTTTTCTGCAGATTTCACACTTTCCAGCATCCTGCCACCCTGACTTCAAACGGTCGCTCCACTCCAGCCAATCAGAGTCCATCACTGCACACTAATAGACTGCTGAATGGTCAAGCCAGCCGCCCACACACACACACACACACAAAGCCACACACACACACACACAGCCGGAAGGTGGTGACCTCCCATTACTAAGCTTTTCTGCCTCACTGCAGACTGGTAATGATGGTCAGCTAGAAGTGTGTTTGTGTGTGTGTGTGTGTGTGTGTGTGTGTGTGTGTGTGTGTGTGTGCGTGCGTGCGTGCGTGCGTGTGTGTGTGTGTGTGTGTGTGTGTGTGTGTGTGTGTAGGAGCTGTAATGTGTCGGCTGAGTAGCTGACTGACTGACAGTGGGCGGGTGGGGGCATGACAGACGGCATGACAGCAAACGAAGAGGAGAAATGGAAAAAACAGGAAAGTGCGAGAGTGTTGACCCGTCCAGAGTTCAACGTCAGATCCACAGACATGGGACACACACACATACTGAGAAATACACACTCAATCACAGCAGGCTTTTAATTAGTGATGTAGTTTTAGTTGACTGATCAGCTTGTACAGCTAACAATGTTTGCTGCTCTGTACACACACACACACACAGATAGAGAAAGCGAGAGAGTGGAAATTAACCCAAGTTAAATCAATTTCATTTTGTGCTTTTGGGATCAAACGTTGAGTCAACAAACTGGTGTTGTTGGAAGCAGCGGCGGCTTGTATTGACCTGAGAGTTATTAATTCTGTCTGATCCGCTATATGGTGGACCAGAACACACAAACACACGTTCTGCAGGCTCACTATGAAATCATGGCGCACACAAACACACCACAGTGTTTGTCAGCGCCCCCTACAGTCTGCTGAGACCTTCAAATTACTCACATCTACCTGGAACCTCTGCCCTGAAAAAAGGCCAAAAAGCAACAGCACTTCGTGTGCGCTCAGCAAAAACATCTCCCAGATGCTATGGTCGACCTTTCAGTTTATAGAAACTGAAATATGCTACATTCATTTGTTTTCTTCCATTTACACAAGACTGAGCCACAAGGTGAGAGGTCCTGGTGTCACTCTCCTGGTCATTTTGTGGGACCTCCAGGTATTCCCAGGCCTTAAGGGGTATGCAGCCCGTCCGGTGGATTCTGCGTCTGCCTCTAGTACACCTTTAAGTGAGACATGCCTGAAAAACCTGCAAGGGAAGCAGTCAAGAGACATACTGATCAGATGTTCCTCACCACATCTCCACTAAACCCTCACTGGCTATTTATACTACTTGTTTTCCATTGGCGTCTCTGGCAGGATAAGTTAAATGGGGAACAAGAACTCAACACCTATTGGCAGCAACTAATATTTTTTGTGATGCATACAACCTGACTTTGATCGATTTTAAATTAATAGTAATAGTAATATCATCTTTATTGTCATTGAAACATACATTGAAACATACATTACAATGAAATGTGTTCTCTGCTTTTAACCCATCCCCTTGGGGAGCAGCGGGCTGCTTTTAAGACTAATCTTAAAACTTTCCTTTGTGATAAAGCTTCTAGTCAGAGTGGCTCATGTTACCCTGAGCTACCTCTATAGTTATGCTGCTATAGGCTTAGGCTGCTGGAGGACATCAGGGTCTATTTCTCTCACTCCACTGATTTCTCCTACTGCTCTCCAATCTGCATTGTTTGTTGTTATTTCAGCTTTTAACTTTTTGCTCTCTGTCATTTTTCTCTTCATAGAAGGTACACCTGGTCTGGCGTTCTGTTAGCTGTGACATCATCAGGGGAGGCAGATCATCCACTATTACCATCTAACATAGAAAGTACTCCTGGATCAATGTGAGCTTCTGAGCTTTCTGTGTCTCTGCTCTGTCTTCTCTAATCCCCAGTGGGTCGAGACAGATGAGTGTTCACTATATACAGTATATAGGAGACTGTAGTCCAACGCTTTAAAATCACTCTCACTGTTACAAGCCCGTCATATGTTACAATCACCTAAATGTTACTGCCTACTTCACACTATCATCTCAGAATATCTAAATGCTCATCTCTGTAAATGAAGCTTCAAATCATCATTGCACAATAAGCACCTTACTACCCCATTATCTGTTTGTTACCTGTGACTTTCCTGAATGCTACAAAAAAACAAAAATGTAACAATTCTCCGAGTCTGAGGAGCAGCAGCGCTGTTTGTGTGTTGAGAGGAAAGAGAGCTGAGTGGGCGGGCCAGGCTGAGCCTGCGTGCTGATTGGGTGGCGCCGCTGAGCCACGTGATGATGCAAGAGGGTGATGAGAGGGGAGGAGCAAAGTGACACAGACAGGGAGACTTTGGTGAATCTGCTGCAGTCAGTGCGTGCGGGAGAGAGTAAAAAGTATCGACCTTTTTAAACGAGTATTGTTCAATATCAATGCCAGCGTTGGTATCGATGGGATCGATACTAGGATCGAACCACTCACCTCTAGCTCGCTTGGCTATATTTTAATGCCGTAAATAAAACACGGCAAGCTGTATGGTTTGTAAAAAGCTGGTTAATTACAGTGGAAACACAACAAATTTATATAAGCACATGGAAAACCATAAGCAAGAAAACGTCGAGCTGCAGAAACGGAGAGGGGACGAAACGTTGCTCATTGCCCCGACAGAACCCAGACCCACAGACAGACGTCATTGACAGAGGAGTTGCAGTACTCCAGAGAACATCCAGGTAGAGAAGAGTGGTCACCTTCAGCAGCAGTTCATGTTAACTTTAAACGTACATATTATATGTCATAAGTTACTGGAGCTCACTCAGAAAGTGTAAAAGTGAAAAAGTGTTAGCTAAGATACGCTAACATTAGATAATCCTTTATTTATCACACAACGGGGAAATTTATAGAATTAAAGCAACAGGCACCTGCACACAACGCAAACAAAATTATATAAGGATTGAAAGATATAATATCACAAGAGGTGGAAAAAACACTATCAACAGAACATTTTATTATTATTATTATTATTATTATTATTTAACTATAATAATAAAGTAAAAATCGCATAAACACCAAAAGGTCAACAGTTTCCTGATACATCAAGCTTAAATATAAAAAAGTATCGGTATCGGCTATACTGACCCTGTATTCCCTTGGTATTGGATCGATTAAAAATTCCCGGTATCGGCCACCTCTAGTAATGTACATATTAAAATGTGTTTTTAATACCGACTTTCAGTAGATGGCAATTTTAAAATAAGTATATAGAACATAAAGACAACAAAAGGTTTATTCTAAAAACACTCAATTTACATACAGAAAACCTACATATAGTGGTATTTGTTCGTATTTGTAAAGAATAAGTATTTTAAATTGACATAGTAAAAAAATAAATGAAAAAGATTTACAAAACATGTGTGGAAAATATATGTCAACATCTTTTTGCTTGTATATCACCTACTGTCAGGATCCCGGGACTTTGATTATTCTGTCTTAGGTTCCCGGGGATACAGCAATTCTAGTTCTATGTTTTTCTTCCTTACAACCCCTGTACCTCGCATTTTAGTGTGGGAGGTTTCTTCTTTCGTCTGTTAATTTCAGTTTTAGACATTTTATACATGTATGTAATTATCTGGACAGATTCCACGAACCTTATTCTGGGTCTGTGCATCTGGAGCAGTTTCAGGAACCATTTTTTTTCTGGATCTATGTATCTTATGTGGGCAGGTAAGCAGCAGCCATGTGTTTTTTGTCTTTATGTAATTTTTTTCTTCCTCTTGAACTGATGATGAAGATCAAACCTGAAGTCTGTGTTAATATTTCATATCACGGCGGGATAATTCATGCGTGCAGACCAGAGCCTGTGCACTCTCACGTGCACGTCTAACGAGGTCTGCTGATACTCCGGTGCTGAAAAATTCACATTTAGCATCAAAGTTTAAAGAGGATTTTCCTCTCTGTCCTAATGAATCTCAGTTCATTTGTTCACATTTAAATAACCGATGAGACCAAGCGATACATGACAATCACACAATTTCAGACACACGTTCAGCAACACCGTTTAAAGTGGTTCTGCTCAGGCTGTTTTTACAACACTCCTCTTACAGAAACATGTCGACTTTCTGTGTGTGTGGACTGATTATTCATGCGTGTCAAATGAAAGAGGAAAACTCTCATGACTGTTTAGCTGCAGGCGTAATGCTGGTCAGTCCATGCAGCCGCTCTCACAGGCTGCGTCTCTATGATTGTGTTCAATAACTTAAAACTCGCAGTTGTTGGACTCCATATCATTTAAGCTCATAATCATAAAATGTTTACATACCTTCAGTTTACATACCTGTCATGATATCCATCCATCCATCCTTCATCCATCCATCCATCCATCCTTCATCCATCCATCCATCCATCCTTCATCCATCCATCCATCCATCCTTCATCCATCCACTCATCCATCATTCATCCATCCATCATACATCCACCATCCATCATCCATCGATCAACCATCCATCCATCCATCTTTCATCCATCATCCATCCATCTTTCATCCATCATCCATCCATCCACTCATCCATCCACCATCCATCCACCCATCCATCATCCATCCACCATCCTTCCATTCATCCATCACCCATCAATCCACTCATCCATCCACCATCCATCCATCCATCATCCATCCACCATCCTTCCATCCACCCATCCATCCATCCATCCTTCATCCATCCATCCTTCATCCATCCATCCATCCATCCACTCATCCATCCATCCATCCTTCATCCATCCATCCACTCATCCATCCATCCATCCTTCATCCATCCATCCATCCATCCTTCATCCATCCATCTATCCATCCACTCATCCATCATCCATCCATCCATCATACATCCACCATCCATCATCCATCCATCATCGATCAACCATCCATCCATCCATCCATCCTTCATCCATCCATCCATCCACTCATCCATCCATCCATCCACCATCGATCCACCATCCATCCATCCATCCATCATCCATCCACCATCCTTCCATTCATCCATCCATCCTTCATCCATCCATCATCCATCCATTGACCATCCATCCCTCCATCCTTCCATCCACCCACCATCCATCATCCATCCACCATCCTTCCATTCATCCATCCATCCTTCATCCATCCATCCATCATCCATCCATCGACCATCCATCCACCCATCATCCATCCATTCATCCACTCATCCATCCACCATCCATCCATCCATCATCCATCCACCATCCTTCCATTCATCCATCCATCCTTCATCCATCCATTGACCATCCATCCCTCCATCCTTCCATCCACCCACCATCCATCCATCCACCCATCATCCATCCATCCATCCATCCTTCATCCATCCATCCTTCATCCATCCATCCATCCTTCATCCATCACCCATCAATCCACTCATCCATCCACCATCCATCCATCCATCATCCATCCACCATCCTTCCATTCATCCATCCATCCTTCATCCATCCATCATCCATCCATTGACCATCCATCCCTCCATCCTTCCATCCACCCATCATCCATCCATCCATCCACCCATCATCCATCCATCCATCCATCCATCATCCATCCACCATCCTTCCATCCACCCATCCATCCATCCATCCATCCATCCATCCTTCATCCATCCATCCTTCATCCATCCATCCATCCTTCATCCATCCATCCATCCATCCACTCATCCATCCATCCATCCTTCATCCATCCATCCACTCATCCATCCATCCATCCATCCTTCATCCATCCATCCATCCATCCTTCATCCATCCATCTATCCATCCACTCATCCATCATCCATCCATCCATCATACATCCACCATCCATCATCCATCCATCATCGATCAACCATCCATCCATCCATCCTTCATCCATCCACTCATCCATCCATCCATCGACCATCCATCCACCATCCATCCATCCATCCATCATCCATCCACCATCCTTCCATTCATCCATCCATCCTTCATCCATCCATCCATCATCCATCCATCGACCATCCATCCACCCATCATCCATCCATTCATCCACTCATCCATCCACCATCCACCCATCATCCATCCATCCATCCACCATCCTTCCATCCACCCATCATCCATCCATCCATCCATCGACCATCCATCCCTCCATCCTTCCATCCACCCATCATCCATCCACCCATCATCCATCCACCCATCATCCATCCACCCATCATCCATCCATCCATCCATCCATCCATCATCCATCCACCATCCTTCCATCCACCCATCCATCCATCCATCCATCCATCCTTCATCCATCCATCCTTCATCCATCCATCCATCCACCCATCATCCATCCATCCATCCATCCATCCACTCATCCATCCATCCATCCTTCATCCATCCATCCACTCATCCATCCATCCATCCATCCTTCATCCATCCATCCATCCATCCTTCATCCATCCATCCATCCATCCACTCATCCATCCATCCATCCTTCATCCATCCATCCATCCATCCTTCATCCATCCATCCATCCTTCATCCATCCATCTATCCATCCACTCATCCATCATCCATCCATCCATCATACATCCACCATCCATCATCCATCCATCATCGATCAACCATCCATCCATCCATCCTTCATCCATCCACTCATCCATCCATCCATCGACCATCCATCCACCATCCATCCATCCATCCATCATCCATCCACCATCCTTCCATTCATCCATCCATCCTTCATCCATCCATCCATCATCCATCCATCGACCATCCATCCACCCATCATCCATCCATTCATCCACTCATCCATCCACCATCCATCCATCATCCATCCACCATCCTTCCATTCATCCATCCATCCTTCATCCATCCATCATCCATCCATCGACCATCCATCCCTCCATCCTTCCATCCACCCATCATCCATCCACCCATCATCCATCCACCCATCATCCATCCATCCATCCATCCATCCATCATCCATCCACCATCCTTCCATCCACCCATCCATCCATCCATCCATCCATCCATCCTTCATCCATCCATCCTTCATCCATCCATCCATCCACCCATCATCCATCCATCCATCCATCCACTCATCCATCCATCCATCCTTCATCCATCCATCCACTCATCCATCCATCCATCCATCCTTCATCCATCCATCCATCCATCCTTCATCCATCCATCTATCCATCCACTCATCCATCATCCATCCATCCATCATACATCCACCATCCATCATCCATCCATCATCAATCAACCATCCATCCATCCATCCATCCTTCATCCATCCATCCATCCACTCATCCATCCATCCATCGACCATCCATCCACCATCCATCCATCCATCCATCATCCATCCACCATCCTTCCATTCATCCATCCTTCATACATCCATCCATCATCCATCCATCATACATCCATCGACCACCCATCCCTCCATCCTTCCATCCACCCACCATCCATCCATCCATCCACCATCCTTCCATCCACCCATCATCCATCCATCCATCCATCCATCCATCATCCATCCACCATCCTTCCATCCACCCACTCATCATCCATTCATCCATCCACCATCCTTCCATCCACCCATCATCCAACCATCCATCCATCCATCATCCATCCACCATCCTTCCATCCACCCATCATCCATCCATCCATCCACCATCCTTCCATCCACCCATCCACCATCCTTCCATCCACCCATCATCCATCCATCCATCCACCATCCTTCCATCCACCCATCATCCATCCATCCATCCATCCACCATCCTTCCATCCACCCATCATCCATCCATCCATCCATCCACCATCCTTCCATCCACCCATCATCCATCCATCCATCCATCCATCCATCCACCATCCTTCCATCCACCCATCATCCATCCATCCATCCACCATCCTTCCATCCACCCATCATCCATCCATCCATCCATCCATCATCCATCCACCATCCTTCCATCCACCCATCATCCATCCATCCACCCATCAACCATCCATCCATCCATCGACCATCCATCCATCATCCATCCATCCTTCATCCATCCATCTTTCATCCATCCATCCATCATCAATCCATCATACATCCATCGACCACCCATCCCTCCATCCTTCCATCCACCCATCATCCATCCATCCATCCATCCATGCACTCATGCATGAACACAGTGAGACTGGATGGTAATTTGGAGCAACCAGTTAGCTGATTATTTTCCGATGTTCTCTCCACGCCTGTCATGATGATACTGCAGCGCACTCTGTGTGCGGCCTGCTTCTGTGGATTCAGAATAGTACAGAAATGTCCTCTATTGCACCACGGTGTGGAAATTCAGATGTACCTGCATGTAGATACACATAAAGGTAAACTATATGAAAACAGATAGAAAGGAAACTTTAGGAAGGATGGTGGATGATCAGGAGAGACGGCATTCATCCCACTTTGGATGGTGCAGCTCTTCTTTCTAGGAATCTGGCCGGATTTATTAGTTCTCCTAAATGCTGACAACCCAGGGTCCAGACCAGGAAGCAGAGCCGTAGTTTAACACACCTCTCTGCAGCTTCTGTACTGTTACCCACCCATTACCCTATTGAGACGGTGTCTTTCCCACGGCCAAAACTTAACAGATCAAAAACTGATCTAAAGGGAACAAATCATAAAAATCTAATAAAAATCCATACGGATCACTTTGAACCAAAAAATAAAAGAATTAAATGTGGTCTATTAAATATAAGGTCTCTCCCTCCAAAGACTTTGTTAGTTAATGAATTGATTTCTGATAATCAGATTGATTTGTTTTGTCTCACAGAAACCTGGCTACAAGAGGACTACGTTAGTATAAATGAGTCAACTCCCTCCAGTTATTCAAATTTCCACATTCCCAGATCTGTGGGAAGAGGAGGAGGAGTGGCAACCATCTTTCAGTCTGATTTATTAATTAGTCCCAGGCCAATTAATAATTACAGTTCTTTTGAACATTTAACCCTCAGTTTCCCTCATCCAAACTGCAAAGCAATAAAACCTCTTCTGTTTATTGTTTTGTATCGTCCACCAGGCCCTTACACTCAGTTTTTGGATCAACTGTCAGACTTCTTATCTGATTTGGTGTTAAATACTGACAAGGTTATTATAGTGGGTGATTTTAACATCCATGTTGACACTGAATGTGATAACCTTAGTCTAGCCTTTAAAACTATCCTAGATTCAATTGGTTTTGCTCAAAATGTGCATAAGCCGACGCACTCTCGGCTCCATACTTTGGACCTTGTGCTGACATATGGCATTGATTGTGAAGAATTAACAGTATTTCCTCACAACCCTGTCCTATCTGATCATTTTTTAATAACATTTGAGTTTAATCTAACCGATTTCTCCACCCCCAAAAGAGGGTTCCATTATAGTAGATCTTTATCGGATAATGCTGTATCAAAACTTAAAGAGTCTGTCCCCCTCTTAATATCCTCAGTATTGCAGAAATGCCCTGTAGATGGCAGCAATGCTGTTTCTTCCCAGTCACAAATAGATACATTTGCTAACAGTGTGACTTCCTCATTGCGTTCTGCATTAGATAATGTAGCTCCCTTGAAAAAGAAGGTGATAATTCACAGGAAGCTGGCTCCCTGGTTTAATTCAGAGCTGCGTTCCTTGAAGCACAATGTTAGGAAATTGGAGAGAAAATGGCGCTCTACACACCAAGAGGAATCCTACTTAATCTGGAGGGACAGTCTATTGTTGTATAACAAGACCCTTCGCAGAGTTAGAGCAGCATATTTTTCATCATTAATTGAAGAGAATAAAAATAATCCTAGATTTCTCTTTAGTACAGTTGCCAAACTTACTCAGAGCTGCAGCTCTGTTGATCCATCCATCCCCTTAGCTCTTAGTAGTAATGATTTTATGGGATTCTTCATAAATAAAATTGATGCCATTAAAAATAAAATAATTGGCATCCTCCCAAACATGATTACCTCATCCCCAGTAAGTAAGGCAGCATTGGAGGAATCTTTAGAACCTGCGCTGTGTCTGAACTGTTTAGAAGCAGTAGAGCTTTCTGAGCTATCTAAAATCTTAGCTTCATCTAAACCTTCTACCTGTATGTTAGACCCAATCCCAACCAAGTTGTTTAAGGAGGTATTCCCTTTGATCAGTGGTCCTATTTTAGACATGATTAATCTATCCTTAGTAAATGGATATGTACCACAGGTTTTTAAAGTAGCTGTTATTAAACCTTTACTTAAGGAACCTTCTCTTGATCAAGATGAGCTAGTAAACTACAGACCTATATCTAATCTTCTTTTCTTATCTAAAATTCTTGAGAAAGTAGTTGCTAATCAACTTTGTGAACATTTACAAAGTAATGACCTACTTGAGGAGTTTCAGTCAGGCTTCAGAGCTCATCATAGCACTGAAACGGCTCTGGTGAAGGTCACTAATGATATTCTCATGGCCTCAGATAATGGACTTGTGTCTGTACTTGTCCTGTTAGATCTTAGTGCTGCATTTGATACAGTTGATCACAATATTCTCCTACAAAGACTTGAACATACTGTAGGGATTAAGGGGAAAGCATTAGGCTGGTTTAAATCTTATCTGTCGGACAGATTCCAGTTTGTTCATGTTAATAATAAATCTTCCTCAAACTCTAGGGTCACCTGTGGAGTACCACAGGGTTCAGTCCTTGGACCAATTCTCTTTACTATATATATGCTTCCGATCAGCAAAATTATCAGACAGCATGGGATTAATTTCCACTGTTATGCTGATGACACTCAGCTATATCTATCCATAAATCCTGATGAATCCAATCAATTACTTCGACTGCAGTCATGTCTTGATGACATCAAAAGCTGGATGACTTTAAATTTCCTGCATCTAAATTCTGACAAGACAGAAGTTGTAATCTTTGGGCCAGAGTCCTCAAAAAATAAACTTCTTAACCAATCACTTAATCTGGATGACATTAACTTGGCCTCTGGTAATAAAGTAAAAAACCTTGGTGTTATTTTTGACCAAGACATGTCATTTAAATCCCATATTAAACAGGTCTCCAGAGTTTCCTTTTTTCACCTCCGGAATATCGCCAAAATTAGAAACATTCTGTCCAGGAGTGATGCTGAAAAACTAGTCCATGCATTTGTTACTTCAAGGCTGGACTATTGTAATTCTTTACTATCAGGAAGTCCACAAAATGCAATTCAAAGTCTTCAGCTGATCCAAAATGCTGCAGCAAGAGTTCTGATGAAAATCAACAAGAGGGATCATATTTCTCCAATTTTAGCTTCCCTTCATTGGCTTCCTGTTAAATCAAGAATAGAATTTAAAATTCTTCTTCTAACGTATAAAGCCCTTAATAATCAAGCTCCATCATATATCAGAGCTCTGATTACTCCGTATGTTCCTAACAGAGCACTTCGCTCTCAGACTGCAGGTCTGCTGGTGGTTCCTAGAGTCTCTAAAAGTAGAATGGGAGGCAGATCCTTTAGCTATCAGGCTCCTCTCCTGTGGAACCAACTCCCAGTTTTGGTCCGTGAAGCAGACACCCTGTCTACTTTTAAGACTAATCTTAAAACCTTCCTTTTTGACAAAGCTTATAACTAGAGTGGCTCATGTTACTCTGAGCTACCTTTATAGTTTTGCTGCTATAGGCTTAGGCTACTGGAGGACATCAGGGCCTATTTTTCTCACTCTACTGATTTCTACTGTTCTCCAGTCTACTGTTCTCCAGATTTGCATTGCATTACATTGAAATGACTGTTGTCATTTCAGCTTTTAACTTTTTGTTCTCTCTCTTTTTTCTTCATAGTAGGTACACCTGGTCTGACGTTCTGTTGACTGTGAAATCATCCAGGGAGGACAGATCACCGACTATTACCATCTAATGTAGAACAGATTACTAGATCAATGTGTGCTTCTGTGCTTTTTTGTCTCTCTTGTTGTGTCTCTGCTCTGTCTTCTGTAACCCCAGTCGGTCGAGGCAGATGACCGTTCATACTGAGCCCGGTTCTGCCGGAGGTTTTTTTTCCCCGTTAATGGGTGGTTTTTCTTCCCACTGTCGCTTCATGCTTGCTCAGTATGAGGGATTGCAGCAAAGCCATGTACAATGCAGACGACTCTCCCTGTGGCTCTACGGTTCCCCAGGAGTGAATGCTGCTTGTCGGGACTTTGATGCAATCAACTGGTTTCCTTATATAGGACATTTTGACCAATCTGTATAATCTGACCCAATCTGTATAATATGATTGAACTTGATTTTGTAAAGTGCCTTGAGATGACATGTTTCATGATTTGGCGCTATATAAATAAAATTGAATTGAATTGAATTGAATACAGTAAGAGCAAATTTGCAGCATTAGAAAAGAAAATACTGCACAAAGAAGAACCTGTCCACAGGATCTACTCAATATATTTTATGTAAATAGTGCAGTGATTTAAAAATGTACACAGATTAAATCAAATGTGCAACTGAGTAGGGTGATTTAAAAAATTTACAACATGCATGTGTAAAAGGGAGCACATTACTGGCTTCCCTTCATTGGCTGCCAGTGTATCTTAGAGCTCATTTTGAAATCCTTTTTTAAAGTGTTACATAACTTGGCCTTGCCCAACTTGGGCAGGGCTACACCCCCAATCGGTCTCTTCGTTCTGGTGGTTCCCAACTCAAAGCAGAAGCTTAGAGGAGACGGGGCCTCTGTGTTGGGGCCCCAAAGATATGGATCGCTCTACCCGTGAACATATGACAGGCCCCTCATTGTCCTTTTTTAAAATTCATTTAAAAACGTATATTTACTGACTGGCCTTCAACCAAACTAAGATTTGGTTTTACTTAATTTTTACTGGAATGTTTCTTAATTTATCACTGTGTGCTTAGTTTTTCCATTTTATCCCTTAGTATAGTTTTATGGTTTTTAATGTGGATGGCGGTAAAATTCTTTATAAATAAAGTTGATGATGATAATGATGATGCTTGAATAATTCTGCATAAAAACACCACCAGACTTTTTACACGAAATCTAACTGTGAAAAAACAGCAGGGTTGTAATCATGTTGCATTTGATGCTCCTTAGTGCATCTGGGGCTCCACAGTGTGTGCAACAGCTTCATGCTTTGGCAGGCGGGAGACATTGTCCATCAGTGATGTTATTTTTGTCAGAGTCACAGAGCCCAAAAAGGTCTTCAGGAGCGCCCCCTGCCATTCAGAAGACCTCAGCGTCCTCAGCAGGTAGAGTCTGCGCTGAGCCTTCCTGTAAGAGCATCAGCGTTGAGACTCCAGCGCAGTTTATTGTTCAGGAGGACACCGTGGGGCTTGGAAGTGTCCACTATCTCCACATCAGCTCCTTGGATGTTAACCGGTGTCAGTGAGGTGGGTCTGCGATGGCCTCATCCACCCTGATGGCAGGCTAGTGGGCGACATGCAGGGGATCCGACATAGACCTTGCTAGGGTGCGAAGATGGTTGAAGAGCAACCTCTTTAGAGTCTTCATTAGATTAATGGGCTCTGTGTGTTATTTTCAATGAGTTTTTAGTTATTCGGGCCATAATGTGAAACCAGAAGAAACAGACTGGATTAAAACAGTTCACAAGATAATGTTGATGCATTATTCCCTCATAAATTCCCCCTATCATCAAAAACCCTTTTATTGACTGAATTCACATTTATTTCTGCTAATAAAGGATCTAAAACCAGACTAAATATGTTCCATGTGAGCAGTATCCCAACTGTTCACATGAAAGAATCAGCCACTCAGCGGGATCTGACCAGGTAAGGTAAGGTAAGGTACGTTTATTTATACAGCACTTTTCAGCAAAGACATTCAAACTGCTGTCCACCAAGAACTACTCTGAGGACCTGACAGGACCGTCTTTAACTGGCTGGATATCCCAGTGCTTCAGCAGGATGGAAATGTAAAGAAGTATTATTTTATGGAGAGATAGACTTTAACCAGGGAATTAAAGTAACTATAGTAAGAGTCCCATACTCAGCTCTTAGAGACTTAGCATTATTTTCTCAGTACAGTTTGTAATAAATGATGCAGGGAATCATGCATTGCCCTGCAGCCTATTTAACTTCTTAACCCCAGCTGTTCATGCTTTAGGTTTGCTTGGGTTCTCCTCTTACATGTCCCTGCTTACACATTCAGCCAGTTATTTGACTCATTTGCTGCCTAATATTCAGACTTTTGGAACTTCCTCCTCACCAGCTGCCTAATGGACTGGAGGTGATGTAAAACTGTGCAGTTTTTAACCATTCTAAAGCAGCTTAAGGCAGATATATTCCTGTACAGCCCCTGCTTAATATTTTACTTAATAAGCAGTTTTAATAACTAATGCTGCCTGCTGGTGGAGTCTTGAATTAAACATTGCTGCTCATAAACCCACTACTTCATCTCCAGCAAGATGGCAGCCAATCAGTAGCCAGTGAGCTCCAGCCCTGAGCATTAATAGTACCAGAGACAAAGGTTGGATCACAGGCTTTCTGAATAACAGACCACAATATGTGAAGTCAGGCCGCTCCTGCTTCACCACTGCCACACTCAGCACCGGTGTGCCACAAGGCTGTGTGCTGAGTCCGTTCCTTTACTTCCACTCACCCACAACTGCAAACCTGTGCATGGATCCAACTGTAAAATAAAGTTTGCAAGTGAAACTTAAGGGATGGGCTCCGGGTTTGTAGGGGTGGGCTTTCCCCTCTCCTGGGACATCTCAGGTCTTTACTTATAGGTCTTCTCCACTGGGCCGTACTCCACACAGCGCGCTTTGAGGGGTTTTCTAGGGGACTTTTTCTATGGGCCTCTTCTCCATCACGTTGGGAACTCCTCGTGTTTCACACAGTTTGCTTCTCTCACTGTGGGAAGAGGTCGTTAGCCTAGCTTTAGCCTAGCCTAGCTTTAGCCTAGCTTAGCTTTAGCTTTACAATAGCTTCCTCCGCTATCACTCCATCAGCTTCTCTGTCTCTGTCTAAGTCTCCCACTCTCTCCTGCTCTCTGTGTCAGATGTTTAGTTATTCCTCTGCCTCCTTTTCTAATAATGGTACATGTAATAAATGTAGTGTTTTTGTAGCTTTGGAGGCGAGGATGTCAGACTTGGAGACCTGGCTCCGTGCTGTTGAAAAACCAGCTGATAGCCGCCCCTTAGCTAGTACGGAGCCACAGAGATTAGCTTCATGTAGCGGTCCTCCAGCAGCGCCCGAGCAGCCGGGTAACCAACACTGACAAGGTTATTATAGTGGGGGATTTTAACATTCATGTTGACACTGAATGTGAAAACCTTTATGTAGCCTTTCATCTGGGGCGAGTCCTAAGTGGGCTCTAGAGAAACCATTTCCTAAAGGCTCTCGCCCTTATACTGACTCCCTTCCAAGCCTTCAAGTAAGTCTCTCAAGATGACCCATCCTCACACCTCGACCCCTTCATTTAATGAACCTGCTGTCTCTGTGGTGGGTTCCTTGCCAGGGAAACCAAGAAAGGCTATCTTCCATTATTTTAAGGCAACACATTTGAATGGAAACAACACATCACTGGTTGATGATATAAATCAAACAGATAGAGAAACAAGCCTTTCTAAGAGAAATGCTTCCATTAGTATTTTTAAGGGGGTCTGAGGGACAGACTCCACAGCGGTTTTGATTATCTTTGGTGGCTCCCTGGGGATCCTGCAGTCTGGTTATTTTGTTATGTTCATTCCTAGTTCCTCGTGTTTGTCATCTATTTAGTTTTCTGTTCAGCATTTGTGTTTATAATATATTTATATATAGGAGTGACAGTGGCGCAGGAGTTAGGGATTTTGTCCTGCAATTGGCGGGTTGCTGGTTCAATTCTCTCCTCCAACTGCTTCAGTCATTGTGTCCTTGGGCAAGACACTTCACCTGGATTGCCAGCCTCTGTCAGTCTGCCTCAGGGCAGCTGTGGCTGCTAGCATAGCTCATCACTATCAGTGAATGACTGACTGTGGTGTGAAGCGCTTTGGGGTGGTCGTACAAGTTAGCACGGACAAGTTAGCACGGACAAGTTAGCACGCGTTATTCTCAGATATTATTTGACTTCTGCATTATTTGCATTTTTAATGGAAGCTGGGATACTCCGTGCCTTTTACTTGATCTTGATTAATTTTGCACATCTGTTACATTTGACTACAATGTGGATTTGTTTAGTGTTGTGTCACTTTTATGGTAATGCAAATGAGTTAAATTATGTGGCTTACAACTCTGTCACCTTGTCACTCCCATTCTGTATCGTGTGATAAGTAATAATAGCAGCTTATGATCTGGCTACTTGCCCTGTAGATGTCAGAGGGTCATTGTGTCAACTCAAACAGAGATTGGGAGCTAAAACTTTAGATTTTGTTAATTTAAAGAATTAAAGTTTGTTGCCCGGTGCTGCACTTTTGGTGATTAAGTGGTTTGTTAGCCACCTCAATAGGCTTATGAAAAATTATGTCCACCTCACTTGGTGAGAGCTTGGTAACTCCCGTCAGTGTGGCTCTGGGACCTCTTGACACCAGTACAGGGAATTTGGTGTTGTGAGAATCAAAGATATGAGGAAAGTCATGAGGGATCATAGAAGGGAAATAGTAGTGTGCTCCGAGAGCATTGCAATTTAAAATGCTGCATAGAGCACAGGTTTGCCCAACCTGTCTCTGCAAGTATAGAAAGGGTGTCTTTCCAACATTGGTGACGTCACTGTCTTGTGGAAAGATGCAAAAAGTTAAATCATGTCCTATTTGAAATTCAAAAAGATTTGTAAAGTGGAGCTTCAACTTGACCTTTTTCTGTCTGTTTTGACCTTGATGTTGGCTGGATAATGAGTATATATAAGGAAAAATGTATAATGTCATGACATTTTGAGCAAGGAAAAGTATTCTTCAGCACTCAGTTATGGGATGGCAAAGGACACTAATGGAATAAATACCCCTGAACTTTATGACCTGCCCTCTGCTCTTCAAAATAAATGCCTTGGAAAGCATAGAGACCATCCCTTCATTACACTGATTAAGTATCTCAGCTAATTATGAGTATTTGTATAAGAAAAGCTCCTCTCTTGCTATCCAGCGTCCAGCGTTCACACCAACAAGCTTTTTTCATTCAAATGATCTGATCTTTTTGATTGTGTTAGCAGCCCCAGCCTGTCCTTGTCTTGTTCTTTGAAAGTTGGTCAAAATTAATTCAAAAGAATCTCCCACCACCACAAGCGCTGCATTGATTCAGCCAGTTTAACTCGATCGGGTCCAGCCTGGTCGTTGACCGTCCCCTTAAGTGCCGAGAGGCCGTGTGTGTGTGTGTGTTAGCTTTAGGACTAAGATGTCAAGTAAGCTTAGGGTTAGGTCATAGAAAGGGTTGAAAATGAATGGAGATCAATGCAAAGTCCTCTGTAAGCATATAAAACACGGATGTGTGTGTGAGAGACCAATTAAACAGATGTTGAGATATTTTTTTATTAAAATGGATCGTTGAATCCACAGAGAAGTACAAAGCTAAAGAGATTATAATGACCAATGGCAGGCCAACCTGAGGAAGCACCGATGTGTGCGGGACTGATGACTAATGCAGCTAATTAACCGCGGATCACGTGATACTCTGATTGGCTGTCTGATGCACCTTTAATTTAGATGGAAATTTCCGACTCAGCATCTCTGCTGAGAGAACAGTGAGGGTGTTGTTATTGCTGCTGGTGATGATGATGGCGATGATGAAGGTGATGGTGTCAGTTCTTATGATTGATTGTGTTTCCATGGTGACTATTGCTGTGTCCATTAACTAGAATGATTAATTCACTTGTAACTACCAAACCCTGACGGATGTCCTGTCTGTCAAATGATCTAAAACATCTGGAGTGCCCCCTGCTGGCTGATCACAGTACCACTGAAGGCCCCAATGCTGTCCTGGTCAGCCTCTTTCTCAAGCTGATTTCAGATCAGCATCATTTATAAGCCAGGTCTGGATATGGATGACCCTTGGGTTGGCAGCTGCTTCTGGATCAGCCTCTTTCAGTAAGTTTGAAGCTTGTTGAGCAGTACAATGCTAAATGTCTATATGTTATGGTTTAGTTTATCACATTCAGAAACACTACTTGTTTCATGCTTTAAATCTTTCTTCTTCTTGTGTTTTTCTGCTCTCTGCCGTAATGATCTCTCAAAAGCACAAAAGCAGTTAAACCAACAACAAGCTGCTTCATTAGAAAATTAGGTTTAATTAGTCTGCAGTCAGAGTTCCTGAGCTGGGAGGAGCGGCCTGGAAGTAACTGTCCTGATTTAATTACCCACTGATTGGTGGGGGAGGCAGCTACTCGTTAGCATCAGCGTGTTAACGAGCTGCTCAGTGTTTACACGAACAGTTTTAGTCTAATTGTTTAATGGTTTGTTTTCATAGAAAACATCCTTTCCGGCTGTCAGGGACTCGGTACCAAACCATCAACCTCTTTTCTACGTGCTGTTAAATTAGATTATATTAGATTAGATTCAACTTTATTGTCATTACCCAGGTACAGGTACAAGGCAACGAAATGCAGTTTAGGTCTAACCAGAAGTGCAATAGCAGCAAGTGCAGGATAAACAATGGTTCCATAAGTACAGGACATGGGATGGATACTATTAGAAACAGAATTTTACTGATAGATTTGTCCTATGAATATAATATATAGATAACTAGTATTGTGAACTAAATTTACAGCTGGATATGTACCGAATATAATATACAGGTGGATATTACTATGAATAGAGTTTTACAGATATGTACAATAGCATAATATACAGATGGTTGTTATTATAGCAGAGTTTACATGTACTATGAATATATGTACAGATGGCTATTACTATAGGCAGAATTGTGAGCATGATATACAGGTGGCTATTACTATAAAATGAATAAATAAAGTTTGGACAGAAGCTATTTAAATTAAAGTGCAGTGGAAGGTAATTGCATTTTACAGTTAAAGTACGGTATTGCAAATGTATATGTAAACAATTGGTACTGTGAATAAACAGTCAGCAGTGCAAATCAATATTCAGTCATAGTGAGTAGTGCAAGATGCATGTAAACAGTTGTTACTATAGTAACAGTCAGGAGAGCAGCTGAACATTACAGTCTTGTAAATAGCAGAATAACAATATGGAGGTAGGTGTGAGGAGGGAGAGGAGAGTCTATCAGTGAGGGTTAGAGTTAAATAAAGAGACAGCTCTGGGGAAGAAGCTGTTCTTCAGTCTGCTGGTTCTGGTCCAGAGGCACTTGAAGCGCCTGCCGGAGGGCAGGAGAGAGAACAGTCTGTGGGCTGGGTGGGATGAGTCCTTAAGGATGCTGTGAGCTCGATGTAGGCAGCGTTTCTTCTGGATGTGCTCAATGGTGGGTAGTGGAGTCCCAGTGATGTACTGGGTGGCTTTCACCACCCGCTGCAGTGCCTTGCGCTCTGCAGCAGAACAGCTCCCATACCACACTGTTGCACAGTTGGTCAGGATGCTTTCTATTGCACAGCGATAGAAGTTCACCAGGATAGTGGAGGATAGCTGATTTTTCCTCAGTGTCCTCAGGAAGAAGAGGCGCTGGTGAGCCTTCTTGACCAGGCAGGAGGTGTTGGTTGACCAGGACATGTCCGCTGAGATGTGGGTCCCCAGAAACTTGAAACTGGAGACACACTCAACAGCCGTTCCATAGATGTGGATGGTGTCGTGCGTGCCTCTTGAATCTTTTCTGAAGTCCATGAAGAGCTCCTTCGTTTTGGTGGTGTTGAGGAGCTGGTTATTTTCAGTGCACCATGTGGCCAGGTGCTTGATCTCCTCCCTATAGGCAGTCTCATCGGTGTTGCTGATGAGACCAATCACCGTAGTGTCGTCCGCAAACTTGATGATGGAGTTGGACGCGTACACAGGCTTGCAGTCGTGGGTGAAGAGGGAGTAGAGAAATGGGCTTAGCACACACCTTAAATCACGGGCTTAAATCAAAGTTGCTTCAGTCGAACTCGCTCATCATGACTACAAAGAGTTTCTCCTGACAGCTTGCTGTACTTTCCCTCATAGACAATCTGAACACTAAATCAAGCTTTTCATTTTGATTCAAGGAGGCCAGATTTTCCTAAAAGAAATAAAGATAATGATAATTTCTACTCCGCTGGTGGCACCAAGAGTGTTTAGGAAGGTTTAATCCCAGCCGGACGCTCCTCCTTTTCCTCAGCTGACTGTGACCTGGATGATCAGGTGACCTTGGAGTGAAAGTATTTTACAGGTGATGAAGAGGAGGAGGATGAAGAATGTCCAGATGTTGGGTTCTGTCTCAGGGTTTGAATATATCTACAGCAGCTCAGCGATTCCTCTCCTCTTCCTCCCTCTTCATCTCCGTCGTCCTGTCAGTGTGTTATAGCTGCAGGACTCTGAGCGCAGCTTCTGACTGGCTGCTGAATCACAGAGGGGCTCACTTTGATTGGCAGCTGGGAGGCCACAGTAACAGCTTGGCACAAAGAACACGGGACGGCTAATTACTGACAAGGGAAGCTGTGTGTGTGTGTGTGTGTGTGTGTGTGTGTGTGTGTGTGTGTGTGTGTGTGTGTGTGTGTGTGTGTGTGTGTGTGTGTGTGTGTGTGTGTGTGTGTGTGTGTGTGTGTGTGTGTGTGTTTGTTGCCGGA
The DNA here is from genome assembly GCA_037039145.1 of Fundulus diaphanus. Classification (NCBI taxonomy): domain Eukaryota; kingdom Metazoa; phylum Chordata; class Actinopteri; order Cyprinodontiformes; family Fundulidae; genus Fundulus; species Fundulus diaphanus. The sequence goes on along the minus strand of CM073143.1, from coordinate 322,914 downwards.
TGATGGGACGATCATGTTGTTCCCGGCGGTCATCAGAGAAGATTAGCTCTCATCTTGGGGGGAGTGCACACTTGTCAGGTTTCTTGGCTGCATCAGACGGTTTCTCCTCCTTTTACGGAACAACCAAACCATCGTGTGTTCCCACTGAGAGAAACAGAACCAGCACCAGAATCTAGACTCACACCACTTAGTACCCTCTAATGCAGGATGGTGGATCTGGATCAGGTCTGACAGATTGTCCGGTCAGGAGGTTCCACAGAGAGCAGGAAGCATGAAGAAGACCAGAAAGAGCTCCCAGAATGAAAGCTGCAGGGCATAGAGGCGATGAACACATAAAGTGAAACTGTTGGATAGACAACAGCTCCACATTCTCCTGCTTCAGCTTCATTAGGAAACCTGACCTGTGTTTCTCAGAACCAGATGAGAACCGGTTTACCTGCTGACAGCCTGACTCTTGGTGCATTAAAGCAAGTGTGTGAAGTTATTGTGAAGCTCATGAAGAGGCAGTAATTGTAAGGCATCGGGGCTGTACTGCAGAGTTCTCCCAGAGGAACCAGTTCCTGGTGTCCTGGGGTTCTAGGAAAATCAGGTTCTGGTGCGGTACATTCTAGATGAGATGATCAGAAAAACTGCAGACCGTAAATCCTTCTGCAGTCTAACAGCTTGTCCACATCTATCTCGCTTTATTGATGAAAAACCTTAAATTCCCCTTTAAGTGTTTTCCTGAAGGACCAGAATCAGCTTCAATCACAAACGGGTCACATGTACTTGTTTTTGATTGATGATCTGACCAGTTTTGATCTATCACAGAGCTCAGAGTTTACCAACCCTGAAGCCTTTTGGAAAATATCACATATTCTATCTAAAGTTGCCTCTGATCAGTGGTGGTGCATGACCAGTTTAACATGAGATCAACGGGAACGTGATGGTAAACGAAGTCCGTATCAAGCCCTGGTGATTATCTGCACTAACTAATTCTCCATATGTGCATTAACGAGTTACTGTAATGAGCAGCAGTAACAAGCGGCTGGTTACAGCCATGAAGAACCATGGCCACATCTTTGTTAGTTAAATCCCACATCAAAACAGGACTTAGAAATATCCTGCCCAGGAGTGAAAACAAGTCGATACATTTGTTACTTCAAGGCTGGACTATTGTAATTCTTTACTATCAGGAAGTCCACAAAATGCAGTTCAGTCTTCAGCTGATCCAAAATGCTGCAGCAAGAGTTCTGGTGAAAATCAACAAGCGGGATCATATTTCTCCAATTTTAGCTTCCCTTCATTGGCTTCCTGTTAAATCAAGAATAGAATTTAAAATTCTCCTTCTAACGTATAAAGCCCTTAATAATCAAGCTCCATCATATATCAGAGCTCTGATTACCCCGTATGTTCCTAACAGAGCACTTCGCTCTCAGACTGCAGGTCTGCTGGTGGTTCCTAGAGTCTCCAAAAGTAGAATGGGAGGCAGATCCTTTAGCTATCAGGCTCCTCTCCTGTGGAACCAACTCCCAGTTTTGGTCCGTGAGGCAGACACCCCGTCTACTTTTAAGACTAATCTTAAAACTTTCCTTTTTGACAAAGCTTATAGTCAGAGTGGCTCATGTTACCCTGAGCTACCTCTATAGTTATGCTGCTATAGGCTTAGGCTGCTGGAGGACATCAAGGTCTATTTCTCTCACTCTGCTGAGTTCTCCTACTGCTCTCCAGTCTGCATTGTTTGTTGTTATTTCAGCTTTTAACTTTTTGTTCAGCTGTAAAAACTCGCAACAAGAAGCTGCAGTAATGTGCTGAATTTAAAAGAAACTGCTGTGATACGTTTCATTAAATAGTGAGCGTGTGTGTGTGAGAGAGAGAGAGACTATGGACTCACCTTTATAGGATCGATAAAGTCAGATCTTAAGTCGACATGAAGCAGTCATCAGAGCTTAAATCTGTCAGACTGTCTAAAGGTCGACAGTGGCAGAGCTAAAAGCTAATGAGGAGGATAAAACTCACTCTGTTATGTAGTGTGTGTGTGTGTGTGTGCGTCATTAGTTGGGCTCTAAAACAACATTAATGACACTCATAAAAGGAAAAGTTTTAATGTATGGCAGTCATCATCCAGGGGATGTGTATGCATGTGTGTTTCGAGGGGTTCTGACCGTAGGCTAGTCAGTCTGTCCCATTAATGACTCCTCCCACATTAACGAGGTGCAAAGGAGGCCTCGTTAAGACACACCTAGCTCAACCAATAAAAAAGCTGTAGCCCAACTGCTGTAACCACGGAAATAACATATTTAGGGTGAAAGCCTTTCAGTCATGGATCTACCTGTGAGCCAACAGAGGTGAGTCCAAAGGTTTGCTCTGTTAAACCCTGAACACAATGATCAATAAACAATCAATTAAATGAATTGACTCTTACTAATTATCTAAACTTTCACATTCCTAGAAATACTGAAAGGGGAGGAGAATCTTTAGAAGCTGCGCAGTGTCTGAACTGTTTAGCAGCAGTAGAGCTTTCTGAGCTATCTAAAATTTTAGCTTCATCTAAACCTTATACTTGTATTTTAAACCCAATCCCAACCAAGTTATTTAAGGAGGTATTCCCTTTGCCTTAAGTCCAGCTTTTTACCATCTGTTAAATGTGAGACTTAAAGGAAAATCATCACCTAAAATTCAGAGCTATTTGCAGAGTGTTGGCAGATGGAAGATTCTTGAGTTAGAAAATTACAGCTGTGTTTTTTTCAGATTTTGACACTAGTCTAGACCTGATGATGTGATTTGCCAGTCTGCATTAGCCTTCCTGGATCAGATCGTAATTGTTCTTATGCCATAACCTTCTGGATCACCAGGCACATTCTCAGTAAAGGGATTGCTGCAAAGTTATCCGCATGATGCCATAAACCTGTAGCTGCAGTTTCATTCACCTGATGTAAGTGGCTGGGCTTCCCTAACAGAGAAAACTTCTTACCAGCCTGAATAATGTTAATGATTATTGGATCACAGAGGCAGGAGCTGCAGCTAGCAGCAGATAACTCACAGACAGCAAGAATTTCACAGATATGGCATGCATAAACCAATGGACAGTTGGTTCCCGCATGGTTTCATGTATGAGAGTCCAGTATTGAAGCTGTAGCATTCCTCTGGCTTGTTAGATTAAATATGTAAAAGTACAGTTTCTGTCATTTTATTACTAAAATAGTCTACGATGAAGAATAGGACTTTTACAGGGAAAGAACCTGAGTGACAGGACCGCAACAGCGTACAGTTAAATGCCCGGTTCTTATTTTTAACAAACCTGGCTGATGAACTTGGCCACAGTGTTTTATTACTAGCTTTGAATTGAAATTAATGTATTTTAATCTTTCTGAATTGATTGCATTGTATATTTCTAAATATAAACTGAATCTTGGAAAGTGCCTTGTGAGAAAATTTGCTGTCGGCACCATAAAAATAGACTGAGTTAAATTCAAGGAAGAAATTCATTGTATGAACCATAGCTCGGGTCAAACCTTGGGTCTTTTCCAGCTACCAATGTCCAGTCCACAGTCACTGTTACACTTCCTCCAACCTGAAGTTCTCCCTTCAGGAAACAAAAGGATTCATCAGAACCAGAACAGAGTGATGGAGGGAGCAGTGCTGATTTTGATTGAATTTCTTTAAGTGACATGACCACCAAGAACTCCTGAGTAAGATCTGATCTGAGCAGTAGGCATCCAGGGAGTTCTCCGTACATGGAACGGAGGTCAGACTGAGAGGAATGCAGCGAAATCAAAGGGAATAAAATCTGCTGTGGATAATCAGGAAGATTTTAGGATGGATCTCCAGGAAATCACCTGTAGCGCATCAAAGAAACACTGTGAATAAGAGATGAAACGAGGAGAGGAGGCTTGTTATCAGATGTCCCTTAACGAGGTGTCGTGATCAGAAACGCACGGTTATCTGCCGTTACCTTAGAAACGCCGCTATGGAAACAGCTCAGCAGAACTCATGGTCCTGTTGTTGAAGAAGGAACAGCTGGACTACCAGACAGCTAATAATCCACAGAACAACTGGATCTGGCCTGGTGTTCAGTTTATTTTAAACTCCTGGTGTTCTGGTCTTATCTGCCTTAACTCATCCAGGTGCCTCCCTCTCGGCTTCCTGTCCCTTATTTGGTCAAAGGATGTGCTGCAGCCTGGTCTGGTTGCAGGATGCACTTTCATCAGAGAAAGTCCTGCAAAACGATCATAGAGGTGTCCCAGTCTTCTATGAGGGAAAGAAGAAGCTATGGCCTTGTTGGTTAGAGGACACCATGGACCTTTGTTCTTAAGGGACCAGGGCCTGTTTTGGTTGGTGGAGGCCTCCTGCTCAGAGGAGGAGCTGTGGCCTTATCTGCTTAAAGGAACCTGTCTCTGAGTATGAATGTTTGTTTCAGTAACCTCTGACACCTCTGAAGATGCAGTTCTAGAACAGCAGCCGGGTCAGTTCTCCATATGGCTTGTCCATCTAAAGCAGGTAAATAAAACTAAGTGGGTCTTCTGGACGGGTTCTTTTTTGTCGGAACGTTTCGTCTCCAAGACACTTCTTCAGTCTGAGGAGTTTTAGATTTTTTTATCGAGATGCATCAGGACATTCTGAGCTGGTCTTGTTAAGCATAAGTCAGTCATCACTGCAGGAGAGATGCCACACAGAAACTGGACCGGTTTGGGTCACTGCTACTGGTGCAGAAACAGAAATTCTCTGTCACTGACACTAGCACACCAGACCACCAGAGTTTAAGTCTCATTGACCCTTGATATAATCTGGAGTTTGTTCTGATCTGGTTCTTACTGTTTTCTGACCTGGTTCTGTTCCTCAGGCCTTGTTGATGTTTGCAGTGACTTGTTAGTTTTCTGCTGCTGAGAAAACGTCTGAAATCTTTCATCCTGCAGCAGCTTCCTCACTCTGTGTGTGTTCTTCTACCTGCAGCTGAGCGAAAACATTTTGGCTAATTTTACTAGTGAAAAACAAATTCTCACTTTTTTTCTGGGCTGGGGGTCAGATTCAGCGCCGTGGTGCCAGTTAGGTTTAGGTCAGGATTCAGGATGATTGGAAGTCAGGACACGGGCCTCACTTTGTGCACTAAACAAGGTGTGTGTGTGTGTGTGTGTGTGTGTGTGTGTGTGTGTGTGTGTGTGTGTGTGTGTGTGTGTGTGTGTGTGTGTGTGTGCGGTTGGTTCTGATCCACAGAGGAAACATGTCTGTGTGTCCAGGTCCAGGACCTGCTCCAGGCCTAGTTTCTGGTCCACCTTGAAAACACATCAAACAGGTTCTGGAGAACCCTGCATGGTCCTGGAGGAGTGGGGAGTCGAGGGGCTGGGATCAGTTTGATCCAAAGAAGAACAAAGAGGCGCGAGCTGCAGGAGGCTGGAACTGATCCAGTGTCAGTTTATCAGAGGAGACAAGGAGGAGCGCTGGGACCTGCTGCTGGAACGCACACTGAGACGCACATAAACCCAACAGCTGGTGCTGGAGACGAGTTCACCCGCCGCAGACTGAAGGTTCTTGGTGATCTCAGTGTTCATCACAACTATTTACATACTGGTCTCTGAGGTTCTGACGTAGTTTCAACGTCATGTTCTTCAAGTTCAGCAGGCATGTGCGTGGCGGTCTCCTGGTACCGTCAACGAGACCCAGTCATGGGGGACAGGAGGTTCCTGTTCCTTCTGAACAATGCAGATTCAGAGCAGTTCTGAAAATAATATTAATATTCCTCAGATTCTGATCCGTTTCTCCTGTGGTTCTTTTGACATTCTAGCGAGTATCTGGTAAGGTTGTGGAGAGATTCTGCTGAGGTTCTGTTCTGGTTTTGCGGTAATAACCCTTCAGAACCTACCTGTGTGGCAGCAGTAAAGCTGCTATTCCTAAGCAGTGCCACAGCCCCACCTGCAGGCTGCAGGGAGAACTGACAGAATCAGAACACAGCTCTGACCCAGAGTATGTGTTTGCATCCTTAGAAACTGCTCCGAATCAGAGACCGGAACAGAACCTGCAAACAGACAAATTGATCAATAGTCCTGTGAAGACAGGGGAGAGGACCAGATACAGGAGAGACTTCTCTCTACAGTTGGATCAGAACCACCAAAGGGTTCAGATTACAAACCGGTTGAGTCTAGGCTCAGCAGATTATGGTTCTGATTATGGCTAGAAGAGGTATGTGGCATATAGGTGGTAGGTGGGGACAACAGACAATGCAACCCCCCCCCCTCCACACACACACACACACACACACACACACGCACGCACGCACACACACACACACACACACACACACACACACACACACACACACACACACACACACACACACACACACACAGTGTCTGAAACCTGCTGTCCTCACAACACAAGGAAAACTCTTCAGACCCTGCTCCTATTAATTGGTTCCTGCGGCAAACATTCAGATGAAATTCTGACTTTACCAACCTGTCATCGATCCCTGGATGAGTGACGGCTGACGGCCCAACAAAGTGTGTGTGTGTGTGTGTGTGTGTGTGTGTGTGTGTGTGTGTGTGTGTGTGTGTGTGTGCTTGCAGCAGAGTGGTAACAATTTATATTTTTAGGTCTAAGGTGTCAGTTAGGTTAGGGTCAGGTATGTACTGGTAACGGTTAGGCTTGAGATAAAGCCATAGAAAGGGTTAAAAATGAATGAGTGTGTGTGTGTGTGTGTGTGTGTGTGTGTGTGTGTGTGTGTGTGTGTGTGTGTGTGTGTGTGTGTGTGTGTGTGTGTGTGTGTGTGTGTGTGTGTAAGTACTCCTGGATCAATGTGAGCTTCTGTGCTTTCTGTGTCTCTGCTCTGTCTTCTCTAATCCCCAGTGGGTCGAGGCAGATGAGCGTTCACACTGAGCCTGGTTCTGGTTCTGATGGAGGTTCTCCTCCCTGTTAAAGGGGAGTTTTCCTCTCCACTGTCGCTTCATGCATGCTCAGTATGAGGGATTGCTGCAAAGCCATCAACAATGCAGACGACTGTCCACTGTGGCTCTACGCTCTTTCAGGAGGAGTGAATGCTGCTTGGAGAGACTTGATGCAACCTGCTGGGTTTCCTTAGAGAGGAAACTTTCTCACCAACCTGGAGGATCTGATGGAGTCTGACTTTGGAAAGAGCCTTGAGATGACGTGGTGGGAATTGGCGCTTTAGAAATAAAATTTAATTGAGCATTTCATGAGGTCAGATGTAACAGTGATGCCATCAGATGGTCAAAGAGGTAAAAACATTAATTTGCTGCAGGAAGTCTGCTGGTTTCAGTTCTGGTTCTGATGCAGCAGGCGGACCACCAGAATCTAGGTTCATGTAAAGACTGATTCTGTGGTGCAGGTTTTACTCCAGCTGAGTTATCAAATGTTTCTAAGCTAGAACCAACACCCAGTTCCTGATCTGTTTGCAGAAATGCAACAAACTCTGTCCAATGATGTCAGCAGATGTCCAACAGACACAGATCTGTTGGACATCTGCTGGACATCTGATCAGTATCTCATGGACATCTACTGGGATGTTTTCTCCTCCAGGTCTTGCTTCTTCCACAGTTAATCCTGGCCTCTATGGTGAACCCAGTGGTTTGAGGGAGACCTGGAAGACAAACTGAAGCTGTTTTCATTTGTCTGAGTTTATATTTAAAGAACTTTCTGCTCAGGGGTGAAGAAGAACTAGAGAGCCTCTCTGAGACCCGGTCCGGATTGATAAAATGTGATCAGAACCTGACAGAAATGGTCCATGATGGGCCTGGCTCTGGGTAGGTTTACGTTTTCTGCAGCAGAGGCTGTTTGTTCAGGTGGAGACGTTACAAAGGGAGGTAGAGGAAGACGGTGTTCTGGGACATTTTCCGCTCAGAATCCTTCAACATGAAGATGATGAGAAACAAGTTGGACCGGTGGCGGGGCTGCAGCGCTGGGGGGCCTCAGGGACTGGAGCCAAACATAAAACAGCATTTAGCACTCCACTGACCTTCATCCTCCTCCTTCTTCTCTGTTTGTTCTTTCGCTCCGTTTGTTCAAACAACTTCTACTCGTTTAGCTGCGTCTCAGGAGACACTCTGCATCTGTCCAACCGTCTCTCACTACGTTTGTCCTCATCCATCCTGACCCACCTGTCCGTCCCTCCATCAGTCCTCTACAGTCTCTGAATCTGACCGTCCCTTTATCCAGCACCTGTTTGCCCTCTTCCCCCACCTGTCAAGCCTCCCGTCACCTTAAATCACTTCCAACAAAGGAGGACTCCTCGGTTTCATGGGTTCTGTTCACTGATCCGATCAGAGCTCAGTAGAACTTGCAGAACAAAAAGGAGGTTTCCCACAGAGCTGATCCTCAACTGCGTCTCAACTGATTCTTCTGAAAATCTCTGATCTCTGAAGGTCCCCTCCTGCTGCAGGGGGAGGTGAACGTTTGTCTCCGTGCAGCAGCAGAACCACAGAACATCACTGCCTTGGTGACTTAGTGAAAAGGGAACATGGACCTGAAAACAATGGCTGCAGGGGCTTTGACCTGCAGAAGGGATGTTGACCTGCAAGAACGCTGTCCCTCAGCATGCCAGGAGTGGTTTTCATTTCTCCTTAGCGTGTTAACATGGGTTTGAAACTGTTTTATCCTGGAGAATGTTTCAGTATGATGTGGTTCTGGTGTGAGTGTCAGCGTTCTTCCTCCTGCAGCTGATTTGTTCATTTTGTGTTTTAGCCTTTAAACTCCATCAGGCTTTTATTTTGCTCTAAATTCTGATGCCTATTTAATTATTGCCACTTAATTTAATCAGTGAAATCTACGATCGAACACATTATAAGCATCAAAGGTCACTAAACGTGTAGTTTATCAACCTTTTTATCATTTTATCATCATGATAAATGCAGTTTCTGTAGTTACAGTAGAGACAGAAGAGCGAGCGAGCAGCAAATGACTCTGCTGCCCTCTGCTGCTCAGTCCATGTACCTGCAGCATCAGCCAGACCTCATAACAGCTCCAGCTTTATTATGTCTTTTTATTTAGTCATGCAGAAAACATAGAGCTCATTCCATCCTATAATAAATTAACTTTTCAATAATATTCCCATTCTAGATGAAATTAAAACAGATTTAAAGATGTACAGAGGCAGCAAATCAAAAGTTGAGAAATTACTGATTAACTAAAAGCCTTTTAAAAATATAAAATCCTAAGAACTAATTGATCAGTTATTGTAACCATAGAGAGAAACAAACGGGTTGTACCAGTCAAGCTAAGCACTGAACCGCTTCCTGAGGACCAAAGGGTAACTTTGTCATTGGGCAGCCCTGCCTTGCAGGAAGGATGGTCCACAGGTCGACCAGCAGGAGTAGTGACTGTTTCTGAGGATTCAGATTCTGACTAAAGCTGCTATAAATGCAACCAGACCGTCCCTCAGCAGGTTGGAACCGCTTGTATTGAGCTGGGTCGCTCCCATGCAGCGTTATTTACTGAGATCTATCCTGAGATCCATCCATCCATCCTGAGATTCAATTTTTCAATTCAATTCAGTTTTATTTACATAGCACCAATTCCCACCACGTCATCTCAAGGCTCTTTCCAAAGTCAGACTCCATCAGATCCTCCAGGTTGGTGAGAAAGTTTCCTCTCTAAGGAAACCCAGCAGGTTGCATCAAGTCTCTCCAAGCAGCATTCACTCCTCCTGAAAGAGCGTAGAGCCACAGTGGACAGTCGTCTGCATTGTTGATGGCTTTGCAGCAATCCCTCATACTGAGCATGCATGAAGCGACAGTGGAGAGGAAAACTCCCCTTTAACAGGGAGGAGAACCTCCAGCAGAACCAGAACCAGGCTCAGTGTGAACGCTCATCTGCCTCGACCCACTGGGGCTTAGAGAAGACAGAGCAGAGATACAACACGCGAGACAAAAAAGATCCACCCATCCATCCTGAGATCCATCCGTCCGTCCATCCATCTATCCATCTATCCATCTATCCATTTGTGTTGCTGTTTTCAGATCAGTTTCCAGTTTATTTTGAAGAGGTTCTTGTTTCTAATACAGTTTTGGAGCAATTACTGTGACCTGTTATCAACTTTTCCAGTAGGTTCTGGGTTATTTTCAACCAGAACTTTAAGTTGGAGACCTTGGACCGTGATACAGAGGAGCTTGGATTCTGGTTTCACATTACCTGCCAGACAGTTATTGATACTGAGGCCCCTTTTAAAGCCAGATGAATTCAATCTGAATCTGAGCCCTGGCTGAATGATCCCACACCGTGCTGCCAGACCTGAGTCTCATAGAGCTGAGCACAAATGGAAAAGGGACAAACTGGAGGTTTCCTTTCAGACAATGAGGGTAGCGGGGTGACATGCCTCTGGCCTGCTGTTTGAATCCTTTCTGTGGTAAAGCCAGACTCCTCGCCTTCAGTCCACACCTGCTGCTTGTGAAAACTTTCTGCATCTCTTGGTAGATAAGATAAGATAAGATAAGATAGTCTTTATTGATCTCACAATGGAGAAATTCACTCGTCACATCGGCTCATACAAGAAGGTGCAGAGTAGGGAAGGTGCATTCAGTTATATACAGTGAATCTTCATATCTACAATGGATCAAAAGAATACCAAAAACAAAAAATACAAAAAAGGAAATAGGAATGTAAATGTCTCATTTACATTCTTAGTGGTCTATATATATATATATATATAAACATATCTATATACTTAAATATATACATATATCTATGCGCCTACTTACATACGCACCTACGCGTATGTAAGTGCATATACATTGTATACATTTGTACATACATACATACATGTGTACTGACTTATGTTCAAGTGTTGATAGCAGCAGAAGTCACTACATCAGGATTATTGCACGGGTTGTAGGACAGTGTATTAAATAGATTATTGCACCTTAGTTATTGCACATTAAATATTACAATATTACAGAAAGGGTCGCTCCTGCAGGGTTCTGATCCCATTCCCTGGTTGAGACCCGTCTGTCTCCTCCTGTCGTCCTGCTGTTTGTCCCCGCTCACAGCCTCTCCTGAGAAGAAACTGTCTCCCAAGGTTAGAGCTCCTGCCAGACTTTCTGAGGAGCCGATGCCTGCAGAACACTCCTCTCTGCAGCCTATCTTTGGATCAGGATCTATTTATGCACTAAACAGGTGTGCAAGCCACCACAACACATAGTGAGAGAAGAACTGGGTCAAAGGAGGAGGTAGAAGTGTTCAACCTGCCTTTTTGTTTACTATATAAATTAGAATCTCAGAAACTCTACATATGATTTGAACCCTAACCCATAAAGTCATGGAGCAGGCAGCAAAATCTCAAATATTAAAAGTTTAAATGTTTATCCAACTACCAGGATTAGAAGGTTTTCTCTATTTTGGACATGTTTTATTAACAAAACTAGAAGAACTATGGTAGTCCATTAGTCCTGAATCTTTATGTGAGATAAACTGGTTAAAGAAATATACCAAATTATTTCCACTTTGTGTGTTGGATAAATGGAAACGAATGGCTTACATGATATTTTTAATTAAAATTAAAATGGCTTCAGTCATTTTTCTGAAGTCAGCATCAAGTTCATCCTCCTTAAATCATATGATCACACTGTCATCAGTAAGCTCTCAGATCTGGAAACTCATCTGCAAACATAGTAAAGTAGATAATTCTGAATGAAACTGGGTTTTGAATCAAACCTTCTGGGAGGAAAGGATTTGGGGTGTTATTCTCAATAAACTGGTCATTTGCTGACATGGAGGTATAAACCCACCCGCTGAGAATAAAACCTGTGGCTGCAAACGGTTCTGTTCGTTCAAGGTGTTCTGGTTCTGGCGCTGAAACACCTGCATGAAACTTCCAGATGTTTAATCAGCTCTCCAGTATTGGATCTAACGGGAATAACTGCCCTTTATTATGTAAAGTTATAACGTATGGAAAACAAAAAAATACAGTTATTGGAATAATTTAATTTGTAAAAAACAAAAAACGCCAATACTCTTTGCCTTAACATTTAATACCATAATTTTGCTTGTTTTTATTATATTTCCTGCACAATCTAAAGAAATAGAAACATTTTGTATTAAATAAAGTGATGTAAGTATATGAACTATATTAAGATAATGTGTTCATTTCCTAACCAAGAAAGTATATTTTTGAATTTAATTCTTGGCCAGTTTCTGCATCCCGCGAGAGTTTTTCTTCACTTTAATTGGCCCGCTTCACTGTGACGTCACAGCATTTGAAATAGAAGCAGTTGTGGAAAAAAGTTACTTACGCCTCTCGATGTCACACGTCAAGCTAAGATAAAAACTACTTCCGGTCCAGTTAGATAAACTTCAGAATAAAAGCACCGAGAAGCTAGATGAAAAGCTGTGCGTGTATTCTTTTTAAAATGTAATTATTTTTTGACAAATGTACAGTAGTACAAAGTACATTCAAGTACATATGAGGTCTGTTACAACAACTAAATAAGGAAAAATAAAACTAAACCGTATAGTAAAGGGTGTTATTATAAGATGAAGGAACATTTTTTCTAAATTGTTTTTCCAAGGACAACTGGAGGATCGTTTTAATTAAAAGGAACAGACATTTTAAAAGGGAAGATATTTTTCCACAGAGACGTTTTATTCAGAATCAGAATCAAGTTTATTGCCAAGTAGGTTTGCACTTACAAGAATTTGACTTGGTGTTGATCGTGATACTTTATCTAGTTTTACACTATATTCTAAATTGTATTTAGATTTTTCTCATGAATTTCGTTCTCTGAAGAGTTTAATGTATCCCTCATTGACACCCACCTGTCTGCTCTGACGCTAACATCAGTTAAATGTCCTGGATCTTTGCAGAACTGCTTTCCTGCTGCTTTTATTGTGAAGGGGGACGTCCCTTCCACACAGGAAGTGGCTGCTGCGGTTAGCTTCATGCTACCGTTCAGCAGAAGGTCGGAGAGCAGCAGCTGCAGCGTGTTTGGAGCTGGTCACCGGTCACTACCTGATAACCGGGCAGGTAACTGCAGGTTTAACCGGAAGCTGTTCTGTCGGCCGCACAGGTAGTTCCGTCCAGGCCGGAAACAGGTTGGACCTAATAGGCTAACGTTAGCATGCAGGGAGCTAACCTGCTGAAGAGGAAGGGGGCGGAGCCTCGGAGCTGCCAGCAGGTAGGACGCACCTGGAGGAACAGACTGTGTTGCTAGTTACATGTAGCTGGTCGCTGGTTAACTAGGTAACTAGTTGTCCCTCCTCATGGCTCGTTGCTGACTCTGACACGTTGGATAAGGGAAGTTGTCCCTAACTCACCCATCACTCATGATGCTCTAGTTTCTGCTGGGTTCCTCTGCAGGAGGACCTTCACTGGTCCCACACAGGCGGTTTTGAAGACACCTGACCCAAACACGCTATAAAAAGTCCTCAGAGCTGAGAGGATCCAGGTCAGAACCGGTCCTTTCTCACCACTCCAGTAGATCATGTGCAGAGGATGTTCTCAGCACACAGCAGATATGAACAAGTGGAACAAATATTTAAATCTGACAGAACACATTTTGAGGGAGATGTTGTAGACATTCAGCCATGGACATGATGAACCCAGATGGAGGGGATTTCTCTCCTTCCCTTCCACTAAGAATAAACGTTTATTTTGCTTGTTTAGTTGTGCTGCCAACTTCTGTTGGATCGCTGAATAACAATAATGTTCCAACAATAAGAAAATAACCAAAATGATTAGAAATGACAGCGAACCAAGCGACGGGAGGCGGCTCTGGGTGCAGCTGGATTGTCTCGCTCTGCAGCAGCCTCAGGGGCCGCACAGTCAGGCTGGTTGGGGGCCTCTTGTGTTCACGCAGGTAACCTTTGGCTACATCCACACAGAGCTACTGAATCCATGCAGAGATGAACTTGCCAGCGGAGCCTTAACGTGTAATTCAGAGCCTAAAGGAGGCGGTGCCTGGTGTGGTCTGGGTTACCAGAACAAGGTTAAGAAAGCCTGAATAAACTTACTAAATGCTAAGCTTATAAATTGATAACCTTAAAATTCATAGATGGCAAAGCTCACTATTCAATTTCAGATTTATTTATACACTGCTAAAAGTAAGTAAACATTTTCTTGAAACGAGTGTATTTGTCCTTGACTTGAGAAGGTAAATAAGATGATCTGCCAGTGGAATAAGATTTCTGCACTTAAAACAGGAACAACTCATCTCCATCATCTTATTTCAAGTGAATATATCTAATTTTCTTATTTTAGGGGTAAAAATACTCATTCCATTGGTCGATAATGTTATTTATCTGCTCAAATCAAGGACAAATACACTAATTTCAAGAAAATGTTACTTATTTTTAGATCTGTCAAGTGTATGGTTTTTCAACTTCCAAAGGAAGGTGGAAACAGATGGAAGAGTCAGGTCCACCAGCACACTGTTTACGTGCTGCAGAGGAATAGGCACAGCCTGGGGAAATGTCTTATTTCTGGACCAGAACCTTTAGAACAGGAGGTTACAGGTTCTAGACTTGGCTGAACAATTATTTTACTGTTCCCACTTTTACGTCACATTCACCCTCCATTCCACTAGGTGGCAGTAATGTACCAAAGCATTGCTTCCCGTCCCCATTAAACACAAAGATCAGTGGGATTTGTAGTTTGTTAACTAGTTTGTCGTTCATCTTGTAACTAGTCTCTGGTCTTAGCGGCGCCCTTCCGACGGCGGCACCCTTCCGACGGCGGCACCCTTCCGACGGCGGCACCCTTCCGACGGCGGCTTGGGCATACAGCTTCGACCAACTCGCGGACATTTTTCATAAAAAATGCCACCAAACTCGCTACAAACTACTCATCTACCCAGCCGATCGGTACATGACCGCCAGCGCCTGCTGGAGTTATGGTCATGTAGTGTTTTTGGACTTGTAACCACTACTATGCTCGATTGTTTACGCGGCTTCGGAGTACTCCAGGAGCGAGTCCCGGAGGCCTGCGACGCGGCGGACTCGCCGAGCAGCTCACGCCAGAGGAGGGCCAAGCGGAAGCGGTGCAGCCCGCCGAAGAAACGCGGCTGTCGCTGGGGTTTAGCAGCTAGGCTTAAGGCTAGCCCCCATAGATCACCGCTTCCATCCATCCTGCTCTCCAACGTCCGCTCACTGGACAACAACATTGACCATCTACAACTTGAACTCTCTGCAAAGAGGGAGTTTAGAGACTGCTGCGCTCTCATCCTGACGGAGACATGGCTCACCTCATCAATCCCGGACAACGGCGTTAGCCTGGAGGGGCTAGCTACTTTCCACGGCCACAGAAATAAACAAGTCAGCGGTAAGACCCGAGGAGGCGGACTCTGCGTTTACATCAATAACACCTGGTGTAAAAATGCTAGAATAGTCACAAGCTTTTGCTCTCCGGACATCGAGCTCCTGATTGTTAGCTGCAGACCGTTTTACCTGCCTAGAGAGTTCACTGTTGTTATCATCACAGCGGTTTACGTCCCTCCCAGCGCAAACACAAAAGAGGCTATGAGTGTTCTCTATCGGACTCTCTCTGAGCTGCAATCTGCACACACAGAGGGTGTTTTCATCATTGCTGGGGATTTTAACCAGGCAAATATGAAAACTGTTCTCCCTCATTTCTACCAACACGTGGATTTTGCAACTCGGGGAGAAAACACTCTAGACTTGGTTTACACAAATATTAAAGGCGCATTCAGGGCAGCTCCCCGCCCCCACCTGGGCTCTTCAGACCACCTTTCTGTGATGCTATTCCCTGCATACAGGCCCCTGCTGATCAGAGCTAAACCTACAGTGAGGCAGGTGAGGGTGTGGACTGAGGGAGCAATGGAGGCGCTCCAGGACTGTTTTGAGTGCTCTGACTGGAACATGTTCAAAGCTGCAGCAACTTATGAGGACAAGATCGACATCGATGAGTACGCCATGACTGTGTCAGCCTACATCAACAAATGCATCGAGGACGTCAGCACCACTAAGACCATCATCACCCGAGCCAACCAACGACCCTGGATTACTGAGGAGGTCCGTCAAGCGCTGAAAGCACGGAACTCAGCCTTCAAGTCTGGTGACAAGGAGGCACTGAGGACAGCGAGAGCCAACCTGAAACGTGCCATCAGGCTAGTGAAGCGGAACCACAGTCAGAAAATCCAGGAGCTTTTCCATGACGCTAGCAACACCAGGAGCATGTGGAGAGGCACACGAGCGATCACTGAATACAACACGCCCCCCCCCCTGGTGGGTGAAGTTGATGCTGACTTCCTTAACGGACTAAATAACTTCTTTGGGAGGTTTGAGGCACTAAACAGCACTCAAGCAGTGAAAGCTGTTCCCCATCAGGAAGAGGAGGTACTCTGCCTTGACTCCGCCGACGTGTGGAAGACTTTGAGGAGAGTCAACCCGCGGAAGGCCCCAGGTCCTGACAACATACCTGGGCGGGTGCTCAAGGAGTGTGCAGGTCAGCTGGCTGGTGTCCTCACAGACATTTTTAACACCTCGCTGGACCAAGCCACAGCAACTGGCTGCTAGACTTCCTCACCAACAGACCTCAGTTTCGGGTCGGACAGAACACCTCTGATGTCATCACCCTCAGCACGGGCTCCCCTCAGGGCTGCGTCCTGAGCCCCCTGCTGTTCGCCCTGATGACTCATGACTGCGTCCCCAGGTTCACCACCAATCACATCGTGAAGTTTGCAGACGACACAACGGTGGTGGGCCTGATCAGAGACAACAACGACCAGGACTACAGAGAGGAGGTGGAGCAGCTGGTGGGCTGGTGCAGAGACAACAGCCTGATCCTGAACGTGGAGAAGATGAAGGAGATCATCGTAGACTTCAGGAAGAACCGGCCTCACCACGCTCCACTGCTCATCAACAGCTCAGCTGTGGAGGTGGTCAGCAGCACCAAGTTCCTGGGGGTGCACATCACGGACAACCTCACCTGGTCTGTGAACACGACGTCACTGGTGAAGAGGGCACAGAAGCGACTGTACTTCCTGCGGAGGATGAGGAGAGCCCACCTACCCCCGCCCATCCTCACGACCTTCTACAGAAGCACCATAGAGAGCATTCTGACCAGCTGTCTCTCTGTGTGGTGTGGAGGCTGCAATGCCTCCGACTGGAAGAACGTGAGGAGAGTTAGTGAGGACAGCAGAAGGGATCATCGGGGCTCCTCTCCCCTCCATCAAGGACATTTCGTCTCAGCGATGTGCGTCCCGAGCCCGTAACATCATCAGGGACCCCCACCATGGACTGTTCTCCCTGCTGCCTTCTGGGAAGAGGTTCCGCAGCATCCGCTGCAGGTCCTCCAGGTTCTGCAAAAGCTTTTTCCCTGTTGCCATCAGACTGTTGAACTGCTGAACTATAAACTGGACTCTGCACCACATTTGCACATTCGCATCACTGCATCTCTATCTAGCATAGGGCTGGGCGATATAGAAAAAAAGCTTATCGATTAAAAAAAAATGCATATTGATCGATATTGATAATTATTGAAAATATTTAAAACCATATTATATGTGCAGCTCTGCCTGGACATTTTATGATATTGCTAAATGATTTGATTTAAATAAAGAACACAAACACAGAATTCCAATTAAATCTTTATTTAACTTTAACTTTAACTTTTTTAACCATAACAGAATTTTTTTAAAGAAAAATAACTTAACTTTATATCGCGGATCAAGAGTGGCAGGTTTTTCAGCTGCAGAGAACAGCAGACATTACTATGAAGCACGTTACTGCATGCGTTATGTCCTTATGCCGCTTGGACGCTTTGTCATTTCATCACAAAGAAGGGAGCCCAGTTTAGCTGCTATACCTGCTTGGTTTTGGAAGATGTTCCAGAAAATTCCGATGACGCGGAGCCGCACAGCTCGCGGGGCCGCGCACAGCTCGCGCTGCTGCGGGTGTGAGCGACTTATGTGATGAATACTGGTGGGTTGCGTTACCAGACTCTGCTTTTACCGGTTCCTTGCAAGTTTTACACATCACTGTGGTTTATTTCTATCAGGCTGGCAAACTAGTAAAACCTCGTTTTGGGAACGTTTCCTCCGCCGCTCCTTGCTGCAACATATTCACATGCTCTGTGTTGTGGTTTGAGAGGGCGGCGCTTAGTGACGGCGTGCCGACTGTAGCAAGGAAGTAAAACTGTCTATCGAAGTTTTTATCGACCTTATTTTTTCCTATCGCGCCACACGCCTATCGATCGATATATATTGTTATTGAATTATCGCCCAGCCCTAATCTAGCATTACAAATGCTGCCGAACGTTTAGTTTCTAAATGCATTTTCGCACAAATGCCTTTTTGCACCATCATTTCTGCATATACAAATGGTTTAAATATTCACCTGTACACTGTGATCGCACACTGTTTGTTTACATTTCAATTGTTTACTTTTTAATCACTGCTGCACTTTATGCATGCAACTGTATGCAACAAAATTTCGTTCTGAATGCACTCTGTACATACAAAATGACAAATAAAGTTGTCTGTCTGATTAAGGTCTCTGATGCTCACCTTAAAGCCTGGTTCTGATCCGCAAGCATAAAGCCTTTTGATGGGGAGTGGATGCAGAGGGAGTAGAGACGTGCATGGAGTAGCTTCCTGACCAGACTGGACCCCAGTCGATAATGATGTGAAGGAATCACTGTAACGATGTCTCTGTGGTGATGATGTCACTGTGCAGATGATGTCACTGATTATGATGATGTCACTGTGGAGATGATGTCACTGATTATGATGATGTAACTGTGGTGATGATGTCACTGATGATGATGTCACTGATTATGATGATGTAACTGTGGAGATGATGTCACTGTGGAGATTATGTCTCTGATTATGATGTAACTGTGGAGATGATGTCACTGGAGATTATGTTTCTGATTATGATGATGTAACTGTGGAGATGATGTCACTGTGGTGATGATGTCACTGATTATGATGATGTCACTGTGGAGATTATGTCACTGGAGATTATGTATCTAATTATGATGATGTCACTGTGGTGATGATGTAACTGTGGAGATGATGAAAACTAGTCCATGCATTTGTTACTTCAAGGCTGGACTATTGTAATTCTTTACTATCAGGAAGTCCACAAAATGCAGTTCAAAGTCTTCAGCTGATCCAAAATGCTGCGGCGAGAGTTCTGATGAAAATCAACAAGAGGGATCATATTTCTCCAATTTTAGCTTCCCTTCATTGGCTTCCTGTTAAATCAAGAATAGAATTTAAAATTCTTCTTCTAACGTATAAAGCCCTTAATAATCAAGCTCCATCATATATCAGAGCTCTGATTACCCCGTATGTTCCTAACAGAACTCTTCGCTCTCAGACTGCAGGTCTGCTGGTGGTTCCTAGAGTCTCTAAAAGTAGAATGGGAGGCAGATCCTTTAGCTATCAGGCTCCTCTCCTGTGGAACCAACTCCCAGTTTTGGTCCGTGAGGCAGACACCCCGTCTACTTTTAAAACTAATCTTAAAACTTTCCTTTTTGACAAAGCTTATAGTTAGAGTGGCTCATGTTACCCTGAGCTACCTCTATAGTTATGCTGCTATAGGCTTAGGCTACTGGAGGACATCAGGGCCTGTTTTTTTTCACTCTACTGATTTCTACTGTTCTCAAGTCTACTGTTCTCCAGATTTGCATTGCATTACATTGAAATGACTGTTGTCATTTCAGCTTTTAACTTTTTGTTCTCTCTCTTTTTTCTTGATAGTAGGTACACCTGGTCTGACGTTCTGTTGACTGTGAATTCATCCAGGGAGGACAGATCACCACTATTACCATCTAATGTAGAACAGATTACTGGATCAATGTGTGCTTCTGTGCTTTTTGTCTCTCTTGTTGTGTCTCTGCTCTGTCTTCTGTAACCCCAGTCGGTCGAGGCAGATGACCGTTCATACTGAGCCCGGTTCTGCTAGAGGTTTTTCCTTCCCGCTAACGGGTGTTTTTTCTTTCCACTGTCGCTTCATGCTTGCTCAGTATGAGGGATTGCAGCAAAGCCATGGACAATGCAGACGACTCTCCCTGTGGCTCTACGCTTCTCCAGGAGTGAATGCTGCTTGTCGGGACTTTGATGCAATCAACTGGTTTTCTTATATAGGAACATTTTTTGACCAATCTGTATAATCTGACCCAATCTGTATAATATGATTGAACCTAACTTGTAAAGTGCCTCGAGATGTCATGTTTCATGAATTGGCGCTATATAAATAAAATTGAATTGAATTGAATGTCACTGATTATGATGATGTCACTGTGATGATGAACTCTCTGTGGTGGTGAAGATGTCACTGTGGTAGTGATATCATGGATGATGATGTCACTGTGGTGGTGATGTCACGGATGATGATGTCACTGTGGTGGTGATGTCACTGTGGTGATGAGGATGTCACTGTGGAGATGATGTCACTGATTATGATGATGTCACTGTGGAGATGATGTTACTGATTATGATGATGTCACTGTGGAGATGATGTAACTGATTATGATGATGTAACTGTGGAGATGATGTCACTGTGGAGATTATGTCTCTGATTATGATGATGTAACTGTGGTGATGATGTCACTGATGATGATGTCACTGTGGAGATTATGTATCTAATTATGATGATGTCACTGTGGTGATGATGTAACTGTGGAGATAATGTAACTGTGGAGATGATGTCACTGATTATGATGATGTCACTGTGATGATGAACTCTCTGTGGTGGTGATGATGTCACTGTGGTAGTGATATCATGGATGATGATGTCACTGTGGTGATGATGTCACTGTGGTGGTGATGTCACGGATGATGATGTCACTGTGGTGGTGATGTCACTGTGGTGATGATGTCACTGATTATGATGATGTTACTGATGATGACTCCTGATTTCAGAAGCGGATGTGTTTGGAGGCGGAGCTCCAGATAGCAGAGTATCCAATGGAAATGTCCCATGACGTGCCTGTGACCAGTCAGCAGCCGGCGCCGCAGGTCAGTGCAGGTTGTCATGGCAACAGATCAGTTTAAGTAGCGTCAGCTGTCACCATGGTAACAAGCTCCTGAGCTGAATGATGGACATGCCTGTTTCATCTGGCCACCGTGTGGTGTTGCTCTTTCCAAACCTGTGCTTCTATCTGCACAGGTTGGTTCGACCCGGCCTGGTCCTCCTCAGCTCTGCTGCCCCCGCTGTCTCGGAGGAGAACCGGTGAGTGTCAGTGAATGTTCTGCCTCCTGATTTCAGTCTGTCGCTCATGTTAGGGTGATCAACAGGGTCTCTTCTAGGATCTTTTAAACTGTGGAGGAGGCTGTGGGGCTGCTGCCATGACAACAGCCTCTCTCCTCAGCAAGGAAAGTCGCTATTGGCTGTCCTAAAGGTTGCTAGAAGTCGATGCATCCCCAAAGGAAGGACAAGCAAGACAGAAAAGTGATTAAAAACCACTAAATGTGTTTGGAACTACAAATAAACTTTATAAAATGTTGAATTTTAATTCATTGCCCGAATCCATACATAAAACAAATTGTACCATTTTCATTTTGTCAGACTGGCGTAGCTAAGATTTTGGCACAATTTATCCAAACGTGCCAGAACTGTTCCAGATGTGTTTTTCACCTTATAAAAAGGACACAGGTCGAATTAAAAGCAGATTTCCATCTGCACAAGAAAAAAACCTTTGATATTAAGATTTACTGTGTTTCATCCACATGTACCATTGTGCACAGCATAAATTAATAAACTCAAGAGAAACGGCAGAAATCATGACCCATTTCTTTTTAAAAGGCTTCTAGAACGACCTGTTCACTCCTCTGCATTGCTATGGTGATGGACGGTGAGGGAGGAGAAAAAACATTGCTGCAGAAAGTTAAATTGTTAATTGGTCACAGCTGCAGCTCGTGAGAACGTGCGCGTGGGTCACTGAGCGCACAGCAGCAGCGAGGGAGAGTTTTTTCAGCTCCGTTACGCAGTGGAATTACTTCACCAGGAGTCAGGGGGCAGAGACATGCTGTATCTTGTTTAAAAGGCTGGACTCTAGTTTTTAATGATAGCAACCTTGGGGGGATGAAGTTAAGCATGTTTGTGCAGCGCAGGTGTCTGAGAGAGTCAGCAATGTTTGATAGACAGTTAAACGGATTTTGGTGTGTTTAAAATGCTGTAAAACCAAAAATATTTGAACAAAATGAGGGACTTGTTTTTTAAACATTAAAGCTTCCTCCTTAACGGCATTGACCGTTTCTGACCTACCTTTAAAGCTGATACAATAGGCGTGGCTCTGCTGGAACCGAGATCGGGCCAGACGGGTTAAAAAGTTAAAGGTGACATTTTATTTCTGTGCAGAGAGGTTCAGCTTAAAGTGTCAACCAATCAGATTTAGTAGGAGCATTTCCTGTCACTGTGATGTCGTCGGCTGATCAACATGATGGACCGATGGCTCTCTCACTATCTTTGTTTACATGCACAAAATTTCACGATCGGATTAAAATGTATTCAGATTAAATAATTGAATTGTGCTGTTTATATGGGCACACATTCAATTAATCCAATCATAATGTGCGTTTTTATGCACCTGGCTTTATTCAGAATAGAACCACTCTGACATGCGCAGTTATCACATTCCCTTAAAAAAACATAGAAGAAAAAGAACTTGCATCCATCCTCTTCCTCCTATCCGGGGTCGGGTCATGGGGGTAGCAGCTTCAGTAGGGAGGCCCAGACGTCCCTCTCTCCACTTGGGCCAGCTCCTCCGGGGGAATCCCAAGGCGTTCCGAGGCCAGCAGAGAGACATAGTCCCTCCAGCGTGTCCTGGGCCTCCTCCCGGTGGGACGTGCCCGGAACACCTCACCAGGGAGGCGTCCAGGAGGCATCCTAACCAGATGCCCGAGCCACTTCAACTGGCTCCTCTCGACGTGGAGGAGCAGCGGCTCTACTCTGAGTCCTCCCCGGATGACTGAGCTCCTCACCCTATCTCTAAGGGAGAGCCCAGACACACTACGGAGAAAACTCATTTTGACCGCTTGTATCCGGGATCTCGTTCTTTCGGTCACGACCCAAAGCTCGTGACCATAGTTGAGGGTAGGAACGTAGATCGACCGGTAAATCGAGAGCTTCGCCTTTTGGCTCAGCTCTCTCTTCACCACAACGGATCGGTACAGCGCCCGCTTCACAGCAGACGCCGCACCAATCCGCCTGTCGATCTCCCGCTCCATCCTCCCCTCATTCGTGAACAAGACCCCAAGATACTTGAACTCCTCCACTAGGGGCAGCACATCCTCCCCAACCCGGAGAAGGCACTCTACCCTTTTCCGGTTCAAGACCATGGTCCCGGATTTGGAGGCACTGATTTTCATCCCGGCTGCTTCGCACTCGGCTGCAAACCGCTCTAGTGAGAGCTGTAGATCACGCCCTGATGAAGCCAACAGAACCATATCATCCGCGAATAGCAGAGACGCAATCCTGAGGCCACCAAAACGGATCCCCTCAACACCTTGGCTGCGCCTAGAAATTCTGTCCATAAAAGTTATGAACAGAATCGGTGACAAAGGGCAACCTTGGCGGAGTCCAACTCTCACTGGAAACGAATCCGACTTACTGCCGGCAATGCGGACCAGACTCTGACACCGGTCGTACAGAGACCTGACAGCCCTTATTAAAGGGCCCGTTGCTCCATACTCCCGGAGTACCCCCCACAGGACCCCCCGAGGGACACGGTCGAATGCCTTCTCCAGATCCACAAAGCACATGTAGACTGGTTGGGCAAACTCCCATGCCCCCTCCAGGATCCTGCTGAGGGTGTAGAGCTGATCCAGTGTTCCACGGCCAGGACGAAAACCACACTGCTCTTCCTGAATCCGAGATTCAACTATCCGACGGACCCTCCTTTCCAGAACCACTGAATAGACCTTACCAGGGAGGCTTAAGAGAGTGATTCCTCTGTAGTTGGAACACACCCTCCGGTCCCCCTTTTTAAATAGGGGGACCACCACCCCAGTCTGCCAATCCAGGGGAACTGCCCCCGATGTCCACGCAATGCTGGAGAGCCGTGTAAACCAACACAGCCCCACAATATCCAGAGCCTTAAGGTACTCAGGGCGAATCTCATCCACCCCTGGGGCCTTGCCACCGAGGAGCTTTTTTTTTTCCATATATATTTTTATTGGGTTAGAAGGGTGCCATACATTAATTTACATGAGAATACATTTCACCTATCCCCCACCCCTCTACATTCCCAGGAATACAGTGAAAAATGTTAACAATAAGCAAACCTGATTCTCTCCCTCTTAACGAGAAAACTTGAGGGGAGAACAGTTACCTAACCAACAAGCAAATTACATAAAATAATAATAATAAAATAAATAAATAATAATAATAATAATAACAACAAATAAAATTTAGAGGAGGGATCTGAAATGCTTAGAAAGCAAAATCAAAAATATAATTATAGCAGTTATTATATGTTGTGCTTAAGGTTCGACCACCAAATCCCTAACCCAACCGCTGGCCTCTCTTAAAATCCTGGCTGGAAAATTAGGAGTGATTCAATTAGAGAGGGGTTATGTCAGAGTATCTTAATTAAAGCCATACTTTTTAATCATCTAAGAAGAGAGGTGAATCAACTAAGGAAAGAATGGGATTCCAAGTTTTATAAAATTTGTCGACACATCCCCTAATGCTGTACTTGATTTTTCCTAAGTGTAGGAGTGACATTAGATCCTTCAGCCAAGAGTCAGGGGACGGAGGATTCTTATCCTTCCACTGAAGTAATATGCGTCTCCGGGCTACCAGAGATGTGAAAGCAATAGTGTTACTTTCCCTGTTCGTGAAGTGTGTGGATTCCTGAAGCACACCAAAGATAGAGGTCAAAGGACTCTGAAGCACTGGCTTGTTTAAAGCTTTTGTGAAAGTATTATAGAAAGAGGACCAGAATGAGCTTAATCTGGGACAGGAAAAAAACATGTGTGTATGACTGGCTGGTGACAGAGAACACCTGTCACATGTATCACTTGTATTAAAGAGTTTTTTAAGTTTAGCTTTGGAGTAATGTATCCTGTGTAGGACCTTAAACTGAATTAAAGTCAGACTGGCACAAGACGAGGTGGAGTTGACCCTGTCAAGGGCCCTCTCCCACCCCTCGTCTGACATGGTGCAGCCCAACTCCTTTTCCCATGAGTTTCTAGTCACCAGCGAGAGTGGTATTGATGACAAGATTAATTTTGTCACGACTGAAATGAATCCGCGAGCGGCCGGGAGAGATAGAATGACATCAATAAGAGTACGAGGAGGTTTATGGGGAAAATTGGGAAAGTTACAACGAACAAAGTCTCTAGCTTGAAAATACCTAAATAAATGAGATGGTGGGAGGGAAAACTTAGTTTGGAGGTTATTGAAGGAAGTGAAAATGTTCTTGTTATAAAGTTGATCAAAGTTTACCAGCCCCTTCTCTTTCCACAGAGAAAAAGTTGGATCAAGTGACGCGGGTGGAAATAAGTAATTTTCACAAAAGGGCATTAGTGGGGAAAGACAGGTGATTTTAAAGTGCCGTTTAAACTGTCTCAGGATTTTTATAGTAGATAATACAATCGGGTTGGAGTTGACTTTAGTGGGATGAGCATTTAGAGGGGAACATACTAAAGCTGATAACAAGACAGGGGTACATGAGTAAGCTTCCATCTGACATCAGTCTGTGTTGGGGGAGTTATACCAGGTATAGACTTTTTGAATATTGGCTGCCCAATAATATGACCTGAAATCCGGCAATGCTAGGCCTCCATTGTTCTTGGGTCTTTGCAATACTGAGTATTTTGCCCTTGGAGTCTTTCCTGCCCAAATGAAATGTGAAACAATCTTATCCAATTTGATGAAAAAATTTTTGGGCAGGTATATAGGTAAACACTGAAAAAGGAATAAAAATTTTGGTAGAACATTCATTTTGATAGAGTTTATCCTACCTAGAAGTGACAGTGGGAGATTATTCCAGCGTAATAGGTCTGACTTCACCCTTCTGACCAGCTCTACAGTGTTATGTTTATGTAGTAAAGGGAGACTATTCAAAATATGAATTCCTAAATATTGAAACCTAGAAGAGGCTAAGCAGAATGGTAGTGATTGAGCCGGGATCTGTTTTGCTAGATCATTAAGAGGGAAGCATTCGCTTTTTTCAATGTTCAATTTATACCCAGAAAAGGAACCAAAAGTGTGTAAAATGTCCAGAATTTTGTCCAAGCAGACAGTGGGATTTGAGACATAGAGTAAAAGGTCATCAGCATAAAGTGATACTCTGTGCTTGATCCCGTTCCTATATACACCAGTAAAAAGCGGTGAGCTCTTAAGGGCAATGGAAAGCGGTTCTATTGCAACGGCGAACAGCAATGGTGATAGTGGGCATCCTTGGCGGCAGCCGCGTGTTAAAGGAAAGAAGTTGGACTGTGTCGAGTTTTTACACTGGCAACTGGGGCATTGTATAATAATTTAATCCATGAAACAAAGCCCTGGCCAAAGCCAAACCTATTTAAGACTGAGAATAAATAATTTCATTCCACTCTATCAAAAGCTTTTTCCGCATCCATAGAGATTACCATCTCAGGGTCTTGTGATTCAGGCTTGGACAGTATTATGTTGAGCAGACGGCGTACATTTGAGGATAATTGTCTGCCTTTTATAAACCCAGTTTGGTCCTTTGAGATTATTTTTGGTAGGCAGGGGTCGAGGCGGCAGGCGAGGGTCTTAGCCAATATCTTTTTTTTTTTTTTTAAAGAATATGTTTATTCATTTTCCATTTCACAGCAAGTAGACAAATATCCAATATGCAATGGCTTAAACAAACAAGCAAACAAAAAAACAAAAAAAAACAAAAACAAAAAAAAAACACACACACACAGAGGCTCAGCTATGCATATACAGTTCCATATATGGAGAAAAAAAGTAAAAATAGAAAGTGCAACAGCATGTCTTCCTTTATGACCTTTCAGGAAATCCTTTTAACAAAATGGCTGATACATTCGGGTCAAGGTAGTTCAAATAAGGTTCCCATACTTTATAAAATTGTTTCGATTTGGAGTTATCATACATGTTAAATATTCCAAGGGTATCAAATCAAAAAGCACCTTATGCCAGCCTTTAACAGTTGGGTCTCTATTATTTATCCACTGCAATAAAATATTCTTCCTAGCTGCATATGTAAGAATACAGAACAGTCTCTGATTTTTTAACAGAACACATCTTGCTGGAAGGCCTAGAATAAGAGACATTGGGTCCATCTGTAGCTTCAGTCCTAATATCCTTTCAATTTCAGTTAAAATATTAGACCAATATCTTTGTAACTTATGGCATGACCAAAGACAATGAGTTAATGTTCCCACTTCAGTTTTACATTTAAGACACATTGGAGATAAAGTGGGATTGAAATTGTGCCTACGGTTAGGGGATATATGCATTCTATGCAAAATCTTAAATTGTATCGACTTGGCACGGTTACATACTGAAACTGATCTAGCATAGGTCCATATATCTTCCCACTCATTATCATGAATTGTAACAGAAAGCTCTTTCTCCCATTTCTCTCTAAGCTCTTGCAAAGCTACAGGTGGAATATCATGCATAGCTCTGTAGAGTATCCTAATGGACATTTTCCCAACTGCTCCAAACAGCACTTTCTCAAGAGGAGATGTCTCAGTATTACTAATTAGGGTTGTGCTTTGCACTATATAGTGTCTTATTTGCAAGAAACGAAAGAAATCACGTCTGGGGATATTGTATTTCTCAACCATCTGATCAAATGACATTAAAGAATTATCAGAAAATAAATCTTTCAGGACGTTAATGCCAGAGATACCCCACTGTCTAAAGCCAGTGTCAAGCAGCCCTGGTTGGAAATCAGGATTGTTAAGAACAGGAGTGAAAACTGATGTTAGTTTGGACCTACCCTCAAGTCTACGCATTAGTCGCCATGCCTTAATTGTGTTGAGCGTAACAGGGTTGTCACAGCACAGCCTGATAGTCCTAAAACTCTTAATAAACAACAGGTCTCTCAGTGGATATTTTGATAGGGAGGTTTCAGCACCCAACCAAGTAGAAGTTTTATCATTTAAGATCCACTCATGAATAAATCGCATATGAGTACACAGCTGATACTTTCTGAAATTTGGTAAGTCTAAACCTCCCTCAGTGCTTGGCAGCTGTAAAGTAGCTATCTTTAGCTTTGGTTTGCGTTTGCTCCATATAAAAGAACTAAGCCAGCCATTTAGTTTTTTCACAACTCCATTGGAAAATAAAACAGGGATCATTTGGATATGATAAAGTACTCTAGGCAATATGTTCATCTTAATGAGGGCTATGCGTCCTAACCAGGAGACGGGTAGGGAATTCCAGCGCTCCAAATCTTGTCTCACTTTCTCAAATAAGGGAACAAAATTAGCTTTATACATTTGCTTAAATGTAGGGGTTATAAATATACCTAAATAGGTAAAGCCTGTTGGAGACCACTTAAAGGGGAAAAAGGGGAGTGCTTTAGGTATTGAATTTAGACTCCCAATCGGCATGGCCTCAGATTTTGTCAAGTTAATTTTGTAACCAGAAAATTTGCTAAACAAATCAATAACATTAAGTAAAGCAGGTACTGATGTATCAGGACTTGAAACATAAATTAGGACATCATCCGCATAAAGGCTTATCTTATGATGTATCCCATCAATTTGCAGGCCTTGTATAGAGGGGGCTGCTCTAATGGCCTCTGCCAGTGGTTCAATAACCATGGCAAATAAGAGGGGAGATAAGGGGCATCCTTGCCTTGTTCCTCTATGTACTGGGAAGTTGTCTGATCGGACCCCATTTGCCATAATGGCAGCTTGAGGATAGCTATAGTGGACTTTGATCCATCTAATATAATCATCCCCTAAGCCAAATTTAGCCAAGCAGTAGAATAGGTATGACCATTCAACTCGGTCAAAGGCCTTCTCTGCATCCAGAGAAAGCACTAGACCATCGACCTGAGCTTGCTGGAAAACCTGAATAATATTTAGGAGCCGTCTGACATTATTAGAAGAATTACGTCCTTTTATGAAACCAGTTTGATCCTCTTTAATAATTTTGGGCAAGACACCTTCAAGGCGTGTGGCTAAAATTTTTGCCAATATCTTCCGGTCTACATTAAGAAGGGAAATGGGTCTGTAGGATGCACAAGACTCTGGGTATTTACCCTTTTTAAGAAGGACAGAGATATTCGCTTCTCTCAAAGTCCGGGGTAACTCAGTATTTGAGAATGCATCATTAAACATTCTGACTAGAGGATCTACTAATAGGCCTGAAAACTCTTTGTAAAATTCACTACTGAAACCGTCAGGGCCAGGAGCCTTTCCATTTTGTAGGTTCCTTATCGCGTTGACCACCTCTTCATTAGAAATAAGGGAGCTGAGAGCAGGTTTATTTTCTGCTGGTGTAGTGGGCAGGCTGAGTTGGGAAAAGAACTTATCCATTAACAGATACGCATCACTTGGCTGTTCAGATGTATAGAGATTATGATAGAACACCTTAAATGTGTCATTTATAAGCTTGTTATCATATATACGGTTGCCCTGCGTGTCACAAAGGGCTGCAATAATTTGTGACTCTGCCCTGTTTTTTGTAAGGCGTGCTAGGTATCTCCCAGGCTTGTCTCCGTGTTCATAGAATTTTTGCTTAACAAGTCTAATTTTGAGCTCCTCATCTTGTGTTAAAAGATTATCTAGGGTCGTTCTGACTGCAGATATTTCTTTCAGAATAGTGGGAGATGGGGATTGGACATATGCGCTTTCTTTAGCTTTAAGCTCACCCATTAAAATGTTTTGCTTTTCTCTTTTTTGCCTTTTTTTACTGGCTGAGAAAGAAATGATCAGCCCTCTCGCATATGCTTTAGCAGTCTCCCACAATAAGGCAGGGTTATCTGTGGATTGAGTGTTAATGGTAAGAAAGTGTCTGAATTCAGTAGTAAAATAAGTAGAAAAAGAACTATCTTTCAGAATAGATGTGTTCAATCTCCAATATTTAATTCCACTACTTACCCCTTTGAGGGTAAGATCCAGTATGACATTGGCATGGTCAGAAATTAAAATACTGCCAATGGAGCAGGCCAGAACTCGGGGCAGAGAAAGCCCTGACAAGAAAAAATAATCAATTCTACTGTGACAGCCATGAGGAGCAGAAAAAAAAGTGTATGCTTTATCTGCGGGGTGAGTCGTTCTCCAAACATCAGCTAGTCCTAACTCTTTACATATATTACTGAGTGCTTTGGTTTGTGGAGATAGAGGCACAGCTTTAGGGGGTAGTCTATCAATAAGTGGGTTTAGAATGCAGTTAAAATCACCACCTACAATAGCAATATCTGACTTAATTACAGAAAAATCTAAGAATACCTTTGTTATGAAATCAGAGGGGTGTGCAGGAGGGTAATACACATTCAGAATAGAGATAACTGTACCTTGCAAAACACCCTTAACAATAACATATCTACCACTTTTATCCTTAATACAGTCCAGTAATGAAAAAGGCAAGTTTCTTCTTACCAGTATAGCCACTCCTCTGCTACTTGAGGTGAATGATGAGAAGAACACCTGATTAAAACCTTCTCTTTGCAATTTCAAATGTTCTGCGTCATCCAGATGTGTTTCTTGCAAAAGAGCTATATCGATACGTTCTTTTTTTAAAAATGAAAGCACTTTTCTCTTTTTAACAGGATTATGGACCCCTCTTATATTCCATGTACATAGACGTAGTTTATCACATGCCATACTGCCTGAATTTACCTTTTATACAGAAGGAGTATCTTGACGAGAATCCCAAAGACATGACACCATACATGTACACACTGAGCCAAAAACAAACAAAAACAAAATAAAAGTAGTATTGTGAACAAGAACTATAATACAGAAAAAAAAACAAAAAAAACCTGAAGCCTAATGGCTTGAAGGGGATGTCCCTGCCACTTAACCTGCAGGGGGATCTTAACATCTTCCAAAGCAAGCTAAAAGAGCTTGCCATCCCATCCTCCGTACTAAACAGTAGACCTATCATTAAACCACAACACTCCGTGGTGGTAACTAGTTAACACAACAACAAGAAAAAAAACATACACTTCAGCCTGCTCACAGGGACTATTGTGTGCTGCACAAAAGGGATATGCATCTGCATAGCAATCAAACAGGAGTTCACATACCATACGGAGCTCCTCAGGATCTGAGTCCGGACCATGTCCCTGGATGCGCCTCAGTTCGCAGGCCGCGCCCCCCGGAGGATCTAGCCCGCGGACCGAGACGCAGCTACTCTGTACCTGTACGTCTTTGTTCCAATGACTGAACCAGCAATTCGGCGTCTTCTGGTGAATAAACCCTTTTCTGCTTTCCATCCACCATCACCCTTAGAGTAGCCGGGTAGAGCAAAGCATAATCCACGTTCATCTTCTTTAGTCGGATCTTGGCACCATCAAACGCTTTACGCCTCCGAACCACTTCGGCCGAGTAATCATTGAAGAAGGAGACTTTTGGTTCCCTGGGTGTGTGTCCTTGTTCGGATTCGCGAGAGCCAAGCCGACGTGCAGCCTCCATGGCACGTTGTTTATCCCGAAAGTTGTGAAACCTCAGTATCAATGGTCTTGGACGCTGGTTTGGGCCGGGCTTCGGCGCCCATGATCTATGAGCCCGGTCAAGCTTCACTCGGCCGTCCTTCGTGGTCATCTGAAGATATTCAGGAATCCATTTTTCTAAAAATTTCACACGATCTGGACCTTCTGCGTTCTCCGGTAAGCCAATCACACGTACATTACACCTGCGACCTCGGTTGTCCAGCTCGTCAATATGTTCCCGCATGTCACGTACTTGCTTCTCAAGACAGGCTAACTTAGCTTCTGATGATGTAGCCACATCTTCAACATTAGCAATTCGCTGTTCAGCTTCCTCCACACGCGTGGCAATAGCTTGTAGCTGTGAGGTCTGATCTTTAATGGCTTCTAAGACCGTGGCAACCTTGGCCTCAATAACTTTAGTGAGGTTCTCAGTTATCTTATCCAAAGCTTGAGTAAGTCTCGAATCCATTGTATTTGCGCTAGCCTCTGTTAGCTCACCGCCATCGTCAGGGTTCGATGGGGAACTGGACTTCGACGTTTTCTTCGTTGTTTTCTTCATACTGTCTGAAGTTTGCAAGAAATAACCGTCCAGGCTCATGTTAGGGAACCTCCTGTTCAAAAATGCATACTTTTACCGCACGTACATGAATAATTTAAGTATATATTGATAGATGCCACTGGAGCTTGCTTTCAGCGATGTTTACTCTACGACGCCATCTTGTTCCCCCTCCCTTAGCCAATATCTTAACATCACTATTGAGCAAACTGACAGGTCGCCAGCTGCTGCAGTTCTCAAGGTCTTTATTTTTCTTTGGGATGAGCGATATCGATGCTTGAGTTAAAGTCAAAGGAAGGGTGCCACGCTCAAGGGAGTCATTAAACATGTCCAATAATAAGGGGGCGAGCTGGTCAGAAAATTTCTTGTTAAAGTCGGAGGGAAAGCCAGCCGGGCCTGGTGCCTTGTTACTCTGCATAAATTTAAGGCTGGCTTTCACCTCTTCCAGATTGAGAGGGGCATCTAGAATGTTTTTGGAATTAGTGTCCACAGAGGGGATAATTAAATTATCTAGGAATTGGTATATTGGACTAGTGTCTGATGAGGCTTCTGATTTGTATAAATCAAAGTAATATGAAGCAAAAGTTTCGTTGATCTCAGATGGGTCTGTAACCAAAGTTTGGGGGTTCTTACGAATTTGAGTAATAAATTGGGAAGAGGATTGATGTTTTAGTTGCCTTGCTAGTAACCGACTAGCCTTGTCTCCATATTCATAATAAGTGCCCTTTATACGCCTTAAAAGAAACTCTGCTTTGTTTGTGGAAATAAGGTCAAATTCAGTCTGTAATTTAAGTCTCTCCGTCCGGAGAGTGGCATTGGCTGAAATGGAGTGCTGTCTATCAATCTGATGAATTGCTGTGATCAGTTCAAGTTGCCTTTGCCTCTCATCCTTTCGTGTCCTGGCATATGAAATAATTTCTCCACGGAATACTGCTTTGAGGGTTTCCCACAGGAGAGAAGGTGAAGTAGAGTCAGATTTGTTGTTTTCGAGAAAGCGTGAAATTTTATCAGAGATAAATTCACAAAATTTGTCAGATGATAAGAGCCCAATGTTTAATCTCCAGTTTGAGCAGCCTTTGGTTTTAGGGGCTAGTTCCAGGTCTAACAAAAGAGGGGCATGGTCTGAAATGACTATCGATGACTATTCACATTGTTTCACTGATGGTAGTAAGAGCTTATCAAGAAAAAAGTAATCTATCCGAGAGTATGTCTGATGAACCTGGGAATAAAATGAAAACTTTTTTGCTGTCGGATGGTAAAAACGCCACACATCCACACTGCCAATTTGATCTGTAAACACAGATAAACATTTAGCTGCTTTGGATTCAGTTATTTTTCTGAAACAAGATCTGTCAAGCATGGGATTGATAGATAAGTTAAGATCCCCTCCAAAGATGAGATGATGTGTGTCTAGGCATGGAATGGACAAAAAAAGGGAAGAAATAAAGTTAGGGCATTCCCAGTTAGGGGCGTAAACACAAACCATAAAAACAGGGGTTTGAAACAGCACACCAACAACAATAATATAACGGCCACTGGGATCAGATATGACCTGTTCTGCTGAGAACTGTACTCGTTTGTGCAGTAAAATAGCTGTACCTCTCGAGCGGCTGTTAAAGTTGGAGTGGAACACCTGTCCCACCCAGGGTTTTCGCAGTCTGATGTGGTCGCAAAGACGAAGATGGGTTTCTTTCACTCTCCAGTACCCCCTCCAAGGACTCCAAAAAGGGTGGGTAATCCGAGCTGCTGTTTGTTGCATAAGCACAAACAACAGCCAGAACCTGTCCCCCCACACGTATGCGGAGGGAGGCCACCCTCCTGCTTGTCGCCTCTCACCATGGGGCAACTGCAGAGTGGAAGAATGTCCAAACCCTTTCAAGGAGACTAGTATTTCCATCTTTGCTAAACTACAGAAAATAGTAAACAAAGCAGTAAACTACGAGTTTGTCTGTCTTCCCAGGCTGGATTTGCACGATGTTGAGGTTGAAACGTTACTGAGTAAATAACAATTTTGAGCTCTTTTATTTTTTCCCGATACAGCTCCCGATAAAACCTTTGTTGTATCGGGAGCTGTATCGACAGTTATGCTTCCTGACGTATTTCCGCCAGTCAAAGCAGAAATATGTCACGTTACGTTGGGCGCATATGCGTACTCGGGCCAGTTTGACACATTAAACCTGACAAGCGTTTACATGCATAAACCACCCCTCTCATTCAGATTACAATTTAATTCCGATTGAGCTTAATCCGATCATCATATTCTGATTGGCTTGTTTACATGACGCTTTTTTTATTCTGATCGACCCTTTATTCCAGTTACCTTTGTCCATGTAAACATAGCACTGTACTGTGTAGATCAAAGCTTCTACGTCTGATGTGATTGGCTGCTACTTGGTGAAATGCATTCTGGGGGTTGGAGTCGATTTGTAATTGTCTCAAAATCTTTCCATTCCATTCCCTACATTCCAGGTAGGGATGAAAACCAACAATCAATTTACGGCTGTCAGTTAATGGTTTATTAGATTAAAGTTTGTTCCATCTGTTTAACTGATAACGTCCACTTATGGACCTCTTTTTAATGTGGTAGTATGACCACCACCCAGAAGAGGATTATCAGTGTTTCACATATTTTATTTTAACTTAAATAGGTTCCTGATTTGTTATATTTAATAAACATGTCAGACTATAATAATGTGAGAAAGCCACAATTCTATTAATTTATTAAGTCAGTATTTAATACAGGAGCACAATAAGTTGTCAAAATATAATGATGTGCTTCTTTTCAAATACAGAACGTTGTTAAAAAAATTACCCTCCATGTTATATAAAGACCCTCTTGATACAGGAGAAAACCCAGGTTCTCTTTCATTTGTGTTGTCACATTGGGAATGCCAGAGGGTGATCCCAATGTGACACTCTCACTCAGGTAACCTAAGTTTTTAAGAAAATGGCCAATTATCAGTTAATCGTTAGTCAACAAGATCAATAAAGTTTAGATTAACTTATTAACCGATAACTTTCATCCCTAACTCCAGGGTCACATCCGCCACATCCTGGGTCAGTGAATGCAGGAGCAGGAGGGGAAGCAGGAGGAGGTGTCCAGAAACCGTCCAAATACATGTCTGCCCTTCCACTGGAAGGGCCAATCAGATGCCTTTCCGTCTCTTTCCCAGGAAGTTTGTAGCAGCTGACTCAGAACATCTGGAGACATTTTTTCTGAGTGTCAGCTCAGTCTGAAAGCAATAACATTGCATCGTCATGGAGGCGGCCAGTTAGCCTCATGAGATCGCTGATAGTGTGTTTAAGAACACTGATTAAACGTGTGTCCCTGAACACACCACAAGTCTGTCTCTGGGCTCTGATCACATCTACATCAGCTGATCAATAATCAATGACTCAGATTTGTCCTTTGATCTCCTGGTGAGGCGTTTACTGCCCATCATTTCACTCAGTAAAGGGCTATTACACAGTTTACAATCAGGGCATTTTCCCTATCAGAATTCTTCTTCTGTGATATTAAGGAACTACTGTCTGAGGCGTTAAAAGCAGAAACCTAAATGAAAGTTATACAATGTCTTCCTGTTCATATATTCTATTTTTGCAAAAAGTTTGTATATTTTTAATTAAAATCTGACTGAATGTAATTCAGCTTCCTGCTGACATCATTTTGTGCTCCAGGCTGACCAATCAGAGGGCAGCATTTGTGCTGTTGACTGATTTTGAAATAAAATGTTTAAAAACCGCTCTGGTGTCTGTGTGATTTTCACTGGTAAAGAACCCCTGTTTAAAGGAGAAGTCCGGTCAAAATCAGAATTCAAACTGCTGAAAGTACTTTAAATATAAAACTACTACATACTGTGCAAAAAATTATAAGTTTTTTTAATTAATAATAATTCTCATTTAATCATGTTTATGTGGAGGAATCCATCTTGGTCAAGAATAGTACTGTCACCTCCCATTTTTTGACGTCACTCGGCGGACCCGCTGTTGAGCAAGTTTCAACGCTCTGTTTGTCACGGCGCACTATTTTCCAAGATCAAACTCAGTCGGGTCCTACAGTATATATCTATACACGCGTGTGTGTGTGCGCGCTCCGCGCAGCACGGCGCACACACACACACAGCGGAGGAGAGATCGCTGAAGTGACTTAAGTTAGCTGATTATTATAGTATAAGTATTAAAATATAAGAGCATTCCAGCACATGCTGGGCTGAGCACGGCTTTGCACCGGCGCTGCAGCTGAGCGCGCGCACACACACACACACACACACACACACACACACACAGTGGAGGAGAGATCGCTGAAGTGACTGTGTTGAAATAAGCGATGTTTTTTCCTCTTTTACCAGTTGTGTTGGAACATCCGATGGCCATGCACGTGGGCATTGTTGCTTCAGCAATAGCTCTTGGGAATGTCAGCGGTGAAGTCCTCTGGAAATCCGAAATAATTATTGATGATCGCAGCTGTGTAGAACGGCTCCTATTGACTTTGCATGGAAAGCGGAGAGAAATACTATCGCCGCTTCCGCTCTTCCACGTCGCAGGATGTGATGTCAAACGCCCCTTACTGCCCATATTTGGGCAGTAATGTCAGCCCCCATACACAGTGATTCAGACGACAATTTATGTTTTTATTTTCTTATTGATTAAAGATAAGTTCATTAAATAACCACAAATGTATTAGTTTTAGTTATAGCTAATGATACCCTGATTTTTCCTTGTTGACCGGACTTCCCCTTTAATATAACCGCCCATCCATAGGATCTCTGTGCCGTTCAGAGCAGCCTGTGATGTCATCAGCCACGCTCCGCCCACTGAGAGAGACTTCAATTAAATCCAGGTAAGTCATATAGCGTCTATCATGTCAAGGCACTTCACAGAACAAACTGAATCCTAAAGGTGTGATCACAGAGCGCGAATCTGGCAGATTTATATGACATCCCTATGCACAGGTGCCACAATGGAGCGACATGATGCTACACGGAGCCACAGAGGCGATTCTAGCGACGCAAAAGGGCCAATTTTGGCGATTAAAGTGCTGCCAGAGTGACACGAAACCATGCGGAGTGTCAGATGCTGGAGTGGAAAAAGATTAACTTTTGTGTCTAGTCGCGCCGCGACAACCAATCAGGAACTGAATGGGACTGTGACGTAACGCGAAGGACTGCAGTGGAGACAAAGCTGTTTTCATTTAAGATGGAAGACAAGCTGATAGTTTTATGACTCAATTATTACCACCGAGACAAGTCCAGAAAGAAGCAAGCCTGGAGAAGAGTGAGTGGCACAGCTGGAGTTGTAGTTAAGTTAAGATTGTCACTAGATGGCGCCATTGCACTGCTGTATTTCTGACTGGTCGCCTGCTGTGCAACCGGCGATGATGTCTGACAAGCAAAAGTGACGACATTGTGGTGCAAATTTAAACGCACCTTCAAAGGCACATTCAGAGTAAATTCAATCCATTTCAATTCAATTTTATTTCTATAGCAGCAATTAACAACACACGTCATCTCAAGGCTCTTTCCAAAGTCAGACTCCATCAGATCCTCCAGGTTGGTCAGAAAGTTTCCTCTCTAAGGAAACCCAGCAGGTTGCATCAAGTCTCTCCAAGCAGCATTCACTCCTCCTGAAAGAGCGTAGAGCCACAGTGGACAGTCGTCTGCATTGTTGATGGCTTTGCAGCAATCCCTCATACTGAGCATGCATGAAGCGACAGTGGAGAGGAAAACTCCCCTTTAACAGGGAGGAGAACCTCCAGCAGAACCAGAACCAGGCTCAGTGTGAACGCTCATCTGCCTCGACCCACTGGGGCTTAGAGAAGACAGAGCAGAGACACAGAAAGCTCAGAAGCTCACATTGACCCAGGATTACTTTCTATGTTAGATGGTACTAGAGGATGATCTGCCTCCCCTGATGATGTCACAGCTAACTTTGGTGATGCCTCACGGACCAAAACTGGGAGTTGGTTCCACAGGAGAGGAGCCTGATAGCTAAAGGATCTGCCTCCCATTCTACTTTTAGAGACTCTAGGAACCACCAGCAGACCTGCAGTCTGAGAGCGAAGTGCTCTGTTAGGAACATACGGGGTAATCAGAGCTCTGATATATGATGGAGCTTGATTATTGAGGGCTTTATACGTTAGAAGAAGAATTTTAAATTCTATTCTGGCCTGGATGTCTACTGTCGAATGTATGGTGAGTTGTTTGAACGTTAGTGTTGGGGAGGGATTAAATCTACGGGAGGGGGGGGTTGGGGGCGTTGACGTTCTGGTGGGCTTGTGTCCGGCCCCCTGTCCCGGTCCTGGTCCGTGTCGTCTTCCGGAGCGGGTTTCACCTGGGGGTGGGGTTTGGGATGGCTCGTGCGGGCCGGCTGGCCAGTGTCCCACCCTCTTATTATTATTAATATTATTATTATTATTATTATTATTTATTATTTATTTATTTAATTATTTATTTAGTTTAAGTAGGCTTGGTGGGTGGGCTGGGGGGGGTTGAGGTGTTGGTCCTGGTGGGTGGTTGGCTGGCGGGCCCTGCGGCCTCTCCCTGTCCCCCGGGCTACGGTGGTGCCGCTGGCGGGGCCCCCTTCTCTGGGTGGGGCTTTCGGGGAGCGGGGGTGCCTATTGGAGTCAGTAGGGGAGCTGGCTCCCTGGGTTGGCTTCCCAGTCATTTGCTCCCCATCCCCGGACTCCTCCCTCTGCCTGCTCCATCACGCCGCCACACATGTAGGTCATGAGGGAGGGGGCGTTACTGGAGGTTGCCACTTTCTGGTGACGCCCCTCTCCCCAATTTTATCATGCATCTTAGACACTTTCACTTCAAACATTTTTCACATCGCACACTCATATAGGCCATGGTAGGGGGGGTGGGGGGAAGACGTCTGGGGGGGGGCTTATGTTGTGTGGGCCTCACCTCGGACGGCTCCCTTCACCTCCTCTCCCACTTAGACATTGAGGGTTCTGGGCAGTCACACGGAGGGGGTGCGCTGGCAACAGCTACCTTCCGGAAGGGGGGTGGGCTGTGCCGTGCATCCCCTTCGGCGCTCCCAGTTTTTAAACGCACTTGAGAACAACATGCAACAACACAACATTTGAGCAGGCGTAGGGAGGGTCGGGGTCTTCTGCACACCCCCGTTCTCCGATGGCGGCAAGGAGTCTGGGGCCTGGAGGAGGTGCGGGCCACTGTG
Source organism: Fundulus diaphanus (assembly GCA_037039145.1). NCBI lineage: Eukaryota > Metazoa > Chordata > Actinopteri > Cyprinodontiformes > Fundulidae > Fundulus > Fundulus diaphanus. Next base: position 283,687 of record CM073143.1, on the reverse strand, counting down.
TCCGGGGTCTTGGTGGGGGGCTGCGGTGTGCAGTCAGCGGCTTGCCAGGTCTGGGGCTGATACCTCTGCTCCCTCCAGGGGGCGGGGGGCAGGGATGGCAAGGGTAAGGTGGGGGGAGGGAGGGGGTTTATTAGGTATTTAGGGGGAGGGGGGGGCTCTGGCCGGGTGGCTCGTGCGGGTCGTGTTGGCCCGCCCTCTTGGGGGGGCCCGGTCCGGGGGGCGTCTGGTCTGGGGCCGGGGCCGGGGGTCGGGCACAAGCAGTCGTATAGTCGATTTGGGGTGACCCCCCCCCCTTTGGTCAGTGTTGGATGTGAGTGTTATGTGGGAATGTGTGTACAGCGTCTTTTTTTTTTTTTTCTCTGTGTGTGGTGAGTGGGGCACAAGGGAGGGATGGTGTGAATGAGTTTTTTTTTTTTTTTTTTCCCAGGTATGGGTGTGGTCCGCTCCCTCTCCCAAGAACATCTCAAGTCTCCGCTAGGTGCGGAGCCCATCCCCCCACGTCCTGCCCTCCTCCACTTCGTTGGCGGGCGCCTTGGCCCCCTGGCGCGTTGGTTGGCTTCGGGTTTGGGGCGGGTTCCCGGGCGTGCGCCGGCCCACTCCCGGCGGCCTCTTCGCGGGCCCTGGCCCCCCGGGGGGCGGCCGGGGCCCTTGTCGCGGGGGCGGGGCGCCCCTGGGGCCTCTGGCCCTCAGGGCCCATGGCCGGGACCACTTCAGCGGGGCTAGCTGCCGGCGGAGCCCACGGGCTCGTCTCCGCGGCTCTTGAGGGCGTCTGCGTTGCGGTGGCTGGGGGATTTCCTCTGGGTCGTCTCTGCTCCTTCCTTGGGGGGGGTGTTGCAGATATCCTGTGTCGGCCCCTCCTGGGCGACCTGCTTTAGGGACCCCTTTGGGAGTCCGGGGTTACGGGTCCCCTGACGCCTGCCTCTGTGCTCAGGGAAGGTGGGTCTTCGGTTCTCCACAATCACTATCAAGCTATTTCTGGATAATCTTCACCTAAACTAGTGCACTTTCACATCTCCCACAGGTGCTGGGTCCCAGGTATTAAGTGTTCACTTATATACAGTAATCTTATAATTTGTTTATTTATTTATTTATGTTCTTTCACTTTCTTTTTTTAAATATCACATTACACATATCAGCTTACATAATAATATATATGATTTAGCAATGGCATCTAGGTGTTATTCGAGTGTAGCTGTTGCTTTATGTCTGTTGGTTGTGCTGTTCTTTTTGTGTCTCTTTCCAGGTGATGGAGCAGACAAAGAAGGTTTTATCACTCTCTCCCTTTTATCTCCTCTTTCTTTCACCTCTACTCTTTTTTTTTTTTTCTTTCACTTTTTCTTCTTCCTTTACTCTCCCATTGTCATGTCCATATAATTTGAAATTCTCCTTGCAGGAATCACAATAAAGCTATTTACAAGCATAAATCAAGTGGAGCACTATGGCGAAAACTGTTTGCTCCACTTGTAAAAGCAAAATCTGTCGAGCTCTATCTGGCATTGAGACATCAATTCCTATTGCCATATTGCTAGACAGGACACTGGGAAAAAAAAAATTAAATTCTATTCTTGATTTAACAGGAAGCCAATGAAGGGAGGCTAAAATTGGAGAAATATGATCCCTCTTGTTGATTTTCATCAGAACTCTTGCTGCAGCATTTTGGATCAGCTGAAGACTTTGAATTGCATTTTGTGGACTTCCTGATAGTAAAGAATTACAATAGTCCAGCCTTGAAGTAACAAATGCATGGACTAGTTTTTCAGCATCACCCCTGGACAGAATATTTATAATTTTGGCGATATTCCTGAGGTGAAAAAAGGAAACTCTGGAAACCTGTTTAATAATGACATGTCTTGGTCAAAAATAACACCAAGAGTTTTTACTTTATTACCAGAGGCCAAGTTAATGCCATCCAGATTAAGTGATTGATTAAAAAGTTTATATTTGGATGCAGGCCAGCTGACAGCTTTGCTAGGGCCCGGGACAACACAGTCTTTTTGGGCCCCCCATCTACACCTGCCGCCACCACACACACACACACACACACACACACACACACACACACACACACACACCAAAAAAAAGTCAACTTAACTGTATACTTCATGCCCTGGAAATCTCTGTATTTTATATTGGATATGTTCAACCCATCTATTGAATTTAGTGCACTAGTTGATCTTTTCTTCATAAGAGAACAGCAAGCACTGCGGCCAAAATATGGCCTTTATTAACCTGCTATATATCAGCCAGTCCCTAACAAATTTTTTCCCTTCCATTGCAGGAGGTAGAATATGTTAGATACTTTGGGAATTCTCTGCCCTCTGAATCTCTGAGAAAGGCTTCCTTTTTGCCATTAAACGCACAACATTCACAGATACTTTTGACATTTAAGCTTGATGTATCATGAAACTGTTGACCTTTCGGGTTTTGTGATTTTTATTTTATCATTACAATTATATAATAATAATAATGATAATTTTATGTTCAGTTTTTTTCCTAATCCACCTCTTATATATTTCAATCCTTATGTAATTTTGTCTGTGTTGTGTGCACCTTCCTGTTGCTTTAATCCTATAATTTTCCCCGTCGTGGGATAAATAAAGGATTAGCTAATGTTATCTTATCTTAAATAACACTTTTTAATAGGATATATGTACTGGGTTCTTTCAAGGTCTTAATTACATTTTCTGTGTGGGCTCCAGTAACAAATGATAGATAATATCTACTTTGAAAGTTAACATGAACTGCTGCTGAAGATGACCACTCTGATCTACATGGAAGTTCTCTGGAGGACTGAAACGCCTCAGTCAGTGACGTCAGTCTGTGGCTCTGTCGGGGCAATGACAGAAGTTTCGTCTCCTCTCTCCGTTTCTGTCGCTCGACATTTTCTTGCTCATGGTTTTTCATGTGCTTAGATAAATTAGTTGTGTTTCCACTGAATTTAACCGGCTTTTTACAAAACATACAGCTTGATTTCATTTACGGTATTAAAATAAAGCCAAACGGCGCTACTTTCCCTCTTCATGTTTTTCCGCTCTTGCGGATCTCTCTCCGAGTCTGAGCAGCAGCAGCGCGGTTGTTTGTGTGTTCAGTGAAGAGAAGCTAAGTGGGCGGGCCAGGCTGAGCCTGCGTGCTGATTGGCTGGCGCCGCTGAGCCATGCACGAGAGGGGAGGGGGAGCAGCAACGTGCCGTGACACAGACTGGGAGACTTTGGTGAAGCTGCTGCAGTCAGTGCGCGCGCTGAATGACACTCTGACCATTTTAATGGTCAGTCAGAGTGTCAGTTTTGGGCCCCCCCTCTGTCCTGGGCCCGGGACAACTGACCCGTTTGTCCCCCCCTGTCGGCGGGCGTGTTTGGATGACTCTGGTCCAAAGATTACTACGGAGCCCCAGAACTGACACGGGAGAAAAAAGAGATACAGCGTGTGCACAAAATACTAATTTGTTCCCACTAAATATTAATTTGTGGCCACGAAATATTAATTTGTTCCTACGAAATATTAATTTGTTCCCACGAAATACTAATCTGTTCCCACAAAATACTAATTTGTGGCCACGAAATATTCATTTGTGGTATATATAGTAAAGCAATGTGCTGTTAGGGTTAGGGTTAGTTACATGCCTTTGCATATAACAATGTAATAAAAGTACAAGAGCATTCCATTCCAGAGCCGCAATCCACCGTAACGCATATCCCATATGGTCTCAGTTTGTCATATGAGTATGTGCCACACAAACCTAGCTCCCTAAGCAAAATATTGCCTCCTTCTGAGACGTCTGGCCTGGCGAGCTTGAGAACCAATGGGGTCCAGCAGAGAGAGGAGGACATCCTCTTTTCTGACACGAATACCATGTTGTACGCACTTAGCATACATCCACCAATAACCGTGGTCCTTTCCAGAGCCTTGCAGTTGGTCAACAATAAAGTCTATCCCAGCATCCAAGTTGTACTTCTGCCGGTGAAGTGACCTGGCTCACTAATGAGAATTCCTTGAAACATCAAACTTCTCAGAATGTCTTTGTAGCTCATCCCCAGCATAAAATAAAACTCGATCAGGCTATCTTTGTCCATCACGTTTTGTTCCTCTGAGAAGGTGTGCTGTGCAGGAAGATTGTGTTTAGTGTTTTGTGCACACCTTATATATGTTTTGTGGCCACGAATTAGTATTTCTTGGGAATGAATTAATATTTCGTGGGAACAAATTAGTATTTCGTGGGAACAAATCAATATTTCGTGGGAACGAATTAGTATTTTGTGCACACGCTGTATCTCTTTTTTTCCCCATGTCAGTTCTGGGGCTCCATAGATTACAACTTCTGTCTTGTCATAATTTAAATGCAGGAAATTAAAAGTCATCCAGCTTTTGATGTCATCAAGACATGCCTGTAGTCGAAGTAATTGATTGGATTCTTCAGGATTTATGGATAAATATAGCTGAGTGTCATCAGCATAACAGTGGAAATTAATCCCATGCTGTTTGCTAATTTTGCCGACAGGACTGCTAACAGGACAAGTACAGACACAAGTCCATTATCTGAGGCCATGAGAATATCATTAGTGACCTTCACCAGAGCTGTTTCAGTGCTATGATGAGCTCTGAAGCCTGACTGAAACTCCTCAAGTAGGTCATTCCAGGCAGCCTGAGGTGGTTTGGATCTGGCCCAGATTGCTTGTGTTACCCTAGAATAATGTTCAGAATCATTGTATCACAGAAGGTTTTCAGAGCTTGATCAGAACCTTTGAAACTACAGATCCCATGAGTCCTCAGTGCTCTTCTCTTCCTCCCCCAGTATAGGGTTGAGAGTGGGAGGAGGAATGGAGGAGCAGAGGGGGAGTTTGGGAAAGAATGTTTGGAATTCATTTCCTGTTGGGCAGCTCTCACAGTGAGGAGACCAGGAGTCATGGCCAAGTTTAAAGCTTTCCTCTGGAGCATGGTGAAGACACAGCGCTGACTCCTTCTACTGGAATACTGGCTCCAGGACTCCTGCTCTAAGAAGAGACCCATGACCGACTACTGTGTCTTCTATTGGAATATTCACTCCAGGGCTCCTTCAGCAGGAGAAGACACATCGCTGACTTGCTTCTCTTGCTGAAATATTGAGTTCAGGACACCTGCACCAGGAGTAGAAACAGGATTTACTCCTGCTTTTCCTGGAGTAATGCTGAATCCATGACTCCTGCTGCAGGAGGAGTCACAGGACTGACTCCTGCTGGAATATTAAAATCTTTACTCCTGCTGCTGCTGCTGCAGGAGGAGGAGGACAAACAGGATGGCCGAACCACTGCTGCGAAGAACCTTCTCCAGACTGAGGGGCAAAGACAGGAGTCATAGAAAGACAGACCCCAAACTAAGCGGTGAGGATCCCACTCTCCAACACTCTCAGACTTTCATTGAATGCATCATGATGGTCAGTTTAAATCAGAGTTTGTAAAGCTACCATGATGATCAGCTTAACTACTCTCAAGCTTCCCTCAGGGTCAACAAATGCATCTTGTTTGTTGTTGACTTTAGTCAGAGTCAGTGAATGCATCTTGTTGTTAACTTTAGTCAGAGTCAGTGATCGCATCTTGTTTGTGGTTGACTTTAGTCAGAGTCAGTGAATGCATCTTGTTTGTTAACTTTAGTCAGAGTCAGTGAATGCATCTTGTTTGTGGTTGACTTTAGTCAGAGTCAGTGAATGCATCTTGTTGTTAATTTTAGTCAGAGTCAGTGAATGCATATTGTTTGTGGTTAACTTTAGTCAGAGTCAGTGAATGCATATTGTTTGTGGTTAACTTTAGTCAGAGTCAGTGAATGCATCTTTTTTGTGGTTAATTTTAGTCAGTCAGTGAATGCATCTTGTTTGTGGTCAACTTTAGTCAGAGTCAGTGAATGCATCTTTTTTGTGGTTAATTTTAGTCAGTCAGTGAATGCATCTTGTTTGTGGTCAACTTTAGTCAGAGTCAGTGAATGCATCTTGTTTGTTAACTTTAGTCAGAGTCAGTGAATGCATCTTGTTGTTAATTTTAGTCAGAGTCAGTGAATGCATCTTTTTTGTTATTAACTTTAGTCAGTCAGCAAATGCATCTTGTTTGTGGTTAACTTTAGTCAGAGTCAGTGAATGCATCTTGTTGTTAATTTTAGTCAGAGTCAGTGAATGCATCTTGTTTGTGGTTAACTTTAGTCAGAGTCAGTGAATGCATCTTGTTGTTAATTTTAGTCAGAGTCAGTGAATGCATCTTCTTTGTGGTTAACTTTAGTCAGAGTCAGTGAATGCATCTTGTTAACTTTAGTCAGAGTCAGTGAATGCATCTTCTTTTTGGTTAACTTTAGTCAGTCAGTGAATGCATCATCATGGTCAGCTTCAGTCAGCAGAGATTATTTTTATAGATTAGATGGCTTCAGCTCTGTCAGATCCAATAAGAACCAGGATTGCCAGATTTCAGGACCTGGTCTCTAGACGTAGAGTCCAGCTGAGGTCAGGTTTTCCTTTCCATGGAGATGTGGCAATCAATGGTGTTTATAAGGAAAACAGCTCAAGATGGTTTACCAACAGACTGATGGTGTAATCTCTGCCCGTACCAACCTCACGGTGAAGTCCAGTGTAACCAGTAGAACTGACAGAATGTGGCATCTGCTGTAATTTCTTCTGTTATCGAGGACTCAGTGGTCCAGATCACGTTTCTGAGAGGAACCAGAATTAATGAGTTTGACTAGGTGCTGCAGACCCATGAGTGCCTCTTTAGGCAGAATCAGGGACTGGAACTGGGTTCAGGGAGCCATGGTGGAGCTGGGGAGGAAAACATGAGGAAGAGGAGAGGCTCCTTCTGGTTCTGAAGCATCTGGAAGGAGTTCACTTGAATCACGGTGGACTTTGCCTAGAAATGGAGGTAATTCTGCATCAGAATCAGAACTCTGGTTCTGGTTCTCCAAGAGTCACAAGCAGCTCAGAAATGTACTCGGGTCATTGAGTGATGTAGAACATCCTGCAGATGAATTGGATCAGCTGACCACTTCCTATCATTAGCTGAGTGTGTGTGCTGGGACTTCCTGTTTATGTGTCTGGGATGCTGCTGTTGGCTGGACTGATGGCAGAAATCCAATGGTTCACTGCCACACAAGACTTTGGGTTGGTTCTGTTCACATTAAAGCAGGATTGTTTCTGTTAACAGTAGGACTGGATCCTCTGGGTTCTGCAGATTTAGAGGCACATCGTATTAGGTCAGCCCATCTTCTCAGGAAACTTTCAGATTTGTCCTGGAAAGGTTCAGATGGAGACAAACTGGAAGCTACCGCAAAGATTTTTCACTTCTGACAACTGCAAGAGTCAGAAACATGATCAGCGCTAACTCAGAACCTGACAGCACCAGCAGTGTAATACAGCCTAGCATTTCTCTCTACAACCCTGCACAGAGTGTGTGTGTGTGTGTGTGTGTGTGTGTGTGTGTGTGTGTGTGTGTGTGTGTGTGTGTGTGTGTGTGTGTGTGTGTGTGTGTGTGTGTGTGTGTGTGTGTGTGTGTGTGTGTGTGTGTGTGTGTGTGTGTGATGAATAGTGAATACTCAGCAGTGTGTGTTGAACACAGAAGCTCCTTTCACATCTGTGCAGCTGTTTATTCAGCCCTCCCCCTCCTGCTCAGCCTCAAATCAGGAACAGATGGACCATTTTTGGGTCTCAAACCCATTTAGATGACAGGAAGAGAAGCCAGCCTCTGGAGAGTGTCACTTCCTGTTTGGTCCTGTTTCTAGCTTCAGGAAGCAGTTGGGCAGATCAATTAGACGGTTCCCTGGCCACAGCAGAATCGTCTTCTTATCGCAGAATATCTCAAAAAATGTTCTGATAAATAAACAGGAGGAGGAACAGTTTGTAGAAGCTTTGGGGTTAGTCAGGCTCAGTTTTTCAGGATGTTAGTTGGAGTTAGGGTTAAGGTTGGTGATTTAGGGTCAATGAGTTTGAGTTTCTTTTTCCAGTAAGAAACTTCCAGCAGAGCCGAGCTCTGTTGGGTCATCTGCTGTGAGCAGTTCTGGGTTTGAGAAGACAGTGCAGACACACAACAACACACATAAGCACTGGTCCAGGAATATGTCCACATTAAATAAAAAGGTAAGGAGTGCTCTGTGAAATCATCCAGGGGGGCAGAACATCTGACCTGCTGCAGTCAACAGCTTAACCTTCTAGATGATCCAGCTGGTTCTGTCTCTCAGAGTCTAACCTGTTTCTCTCCTAGATGGAGCTGCTGGCTGAGCTTTACTATAATTGTCTGAGGTCTATTTCAAAAACTGGATCAGAGTTATCCGTTTTGTGTTTCTCTCCTAGACACAACCACCTATGAAGCTAGTCTGCCATCACCCTCTCTAACATAGAAAGTACTCCTGGATCAGTGTGAGATTCTGTGCTTTCTGTGTCTCTGCTCTGTCTTCTCTAAGCCCCAGTGGGTCGAGGCAGATGAGCGTTCACACTGAGCCTGGTTCTGGTTCTGATGGAGGTTTCTTCTAACCTGAGTCTCACCAGATGGGTTTCATTCAGCAGAGCTCCACACATCCATCTGTAATCGCTCCATTGGAGATGTATTTCAGAAGGAGGGGCCTTATCAAAAATCCTTGCATATGATTGGATAAACCACTTGTCCGTCATTTTTACTGACGTGCTACAAACTCTAGCCAAACCTGTTCGTGAGAAGGGCGAAAACATAATTTGCATTAACAAACGCCTTCAAAGCCATTCTCTGGTGTTCTTTTAAAGAATTAATATTCGGTAGATTGGACAATGCTGATGAAATAGTATCAATGTTAGCGCTTGTTTCCTCGCTGCGAGCCACCAGTGTTGTCTGAATCCAAACAGTCGCTTCTCTGATGCGACACATCTACGATAATCCCACCCAGCGATCCTGACTGGCTCGTCCATTTGATGTGGTATTGAAATCCCTCCCAATGGCAGCGAGTCCAGATGGATGTGGAGCCGTGTGGAGCTCGGCAGAACCACATCCATCTGGTGCACATCAGGTTAGGTTTCTTCCTGTTAAAGGGGAGTTTTCCTCTCCATTGTCGCTACATGCATGCTCAGTATGAGGGATTGCTGCAAAGTCAACAACTCAATGCCAGCAACTGCCCTCTGTGACTCCATGTTCATCCAGGAGGAGTGAATGCTGCAGGTCAAGGACTGGATGCAACCTGCTGGGTTTCCTTAGAGAAGAAACTTTGTACTGAAGTACTGAACCCTGTGGTACTCCACAAGTAACCCTGGAGTTTGAAGAGGATTTATGGGGCTCGAAAGGTTTATGGTTACGTGAACAACACACCCCGACCTCAAAGTGCTTCTCCTCCACTCCAGTGTCTGCCAGACACATTTGTTTAAGATTATCTTAAGACTGGCATCCACTCTGCAGTTATGTTGGAAATATGTAGGGGCTTATCATTTATGTAGCAGGGTCTCCTTTATTTTGTTTGCATATTCCTGGAGGGGAACATCTCTTGAGGGAGTCCTGCCTATAGCCTTCTCTTTTCTTTCCCTGTGTCTAACCTCGTCTCCCTTTCAAACAAAGCAAGGAGGAAGTTTTTACTCCTGGCTCAGAGCTTACATGTTTAGCTGTATCTGGGAGCTACTGCTGCTACAAACACTTTACTTTACTTCCAAGTAGAAAGTACTCCTGGATCAGATCTTCTTCCTTTTGCCATTTTCTTAAACCTGTATTGAGTCAAGGAAGATACCTTCTCAAACTTGGCCACGTTCTTTTTATGATGGAGGTTTATTTCTGTTAAAGTGGAGTTGTTCCTTTCTGCTGTCACTACATGCATGCTTAGTATGAAGAGAGGAGTGCGTCGGTTTATACACATTTTGAGCAAAACCAATTGAATCTAGGATAGTTTTAAAGGCTACACTAAGGTTATCTCATTTTCTGTGTCAACATGAATGCTAAAATCACCCACTATAATAACCTTGTCAGTGTTTAACACCAAATCAGATAAGAAGTCTGACAGCTGATCCAAAAACTGAGAGTAAGGGCCAGATGGATGATACAAAACAAACAGAAGAGGTTTTATTGCTTTGCAGTTTGGATGAGGGAAACTGAGGGTTAAATGTTCAAAAGAACTGTAATTATTAATTAGCCTGGGACTAATTAATAAATCAGACTGAAAGATGGTTGCCACTCCTCATCTGCCAATATTTCAAAAATGGGAAATGTAAATAATTAGAGGAGATTGATTAATTTATACTAACGTAGTCCTCTTGCTGCAACAACGTTTCTGTGAGACAAAATCCACCTTATGAAGTAACAAAGCCTTGAAAAAAAGGGAGATGTTCTGTACAGAAGTTTGACTCGTCTTGCTACTGAACAGTGCTATATAAATAAATGTACCTTGCCTTATGTTCAATAATTACAATGTATTACTATTATTATTATTATTATTATCATTATTAATGGGGTAGTGAGAGGTCTAAAACATTCGACTTCTTTCTAAGAAGAGCTGCTCGACCCAAAGTGGGATGGATTCCACCTGTTCGGATCAGACCAGGTTTCAGGTCTGGTTGGGTCATGGATGAATGGATGGCAGACATCGTTGCCCTTTATTTTCCTAGTTGGTGAGTTCTGTTCCTTGTTTTTTGGATAACGAGAACAGACTTGTGGATCCCTGCATTTTTGATGAAGACCCTCCTGAAATAACACTGGACTTAGTTCTTGATTCCCATCCAATAAGTTTACATTAACTAGAAATCTAGCTGTGGCTTCAGCTTTAGTCCTCGATGAACTAAATTGTAGAACACGCCCCGCTGACATCCTGCTGGCTGCGGTCCAGACCAGTCTAGTCTGATCCAGTACAGATTCAGTACCACTAAAAATGTAACTATTGATTATGATCATAACTTGTTTCTCTGAAACTTTTTGGCTGGTGCGATGGATGACGGGGCTGTAGCGCGCTCTTCGGATCTCTGGTGTTTTCTAGAGCTCGCTTAAAACCATGCATATATAAAACTGTTGAGGATAAAATCATTGTAGAGGATGAATTTTTACACTTTCTTTCTATCAAATTAAAGACTCTAAGCCAGGATGAGATTGTTTTGTTGGCCAACACTTTTGACTCTAAGAACGCACCGATCAAGGATGCCTATTGCTGGCGTGAGCACAAAGTCATAAATATTATGGACATTAAAGTCATCTCTTACAACTGTCGTGGCCTGCGCTTAGGGCAGAGCGCAGATGATAAAACTCGCCATTTGGTTGTCGACCAGTTGTTGCTGCACTGCGACATCTTGTGCTTGCAAGAAACTTGTTTTAGCCAAACAAGATTTAAATGGACTAAATTCTATCAATGACAGTTTCCTGGGTGCGGGAGAATCTTCTACTGACCTCAATTTGGGAATTAAAAGAGGAAGGATACCAGGAGGGGTGGCTATATTATGGAAAAAAAACCTGGATTCAGTGATAAATGTCATGAGGCTAGATGTGGATTGGTGTATCGCAGTACATGTGAAACAGCATGAGAAAGAATTTATTATCTTAAATGTCTACGGTTCATATGAATGCCGTCATAATGAAGAAGAATACCTTAGTAAACTTGCTTATATTAGCTCTTTTATGCAAAATGAGAAGCTAAAAAGTATTTATGTTATGGGTGACATGAATGCAGACATCTCAGATAAAAACTCGTTGTTTGCTAAACACCTGTTTCACTTTTGTACAGATTTTAATTTAATATTGTCAAGTAAAGAACGTTTGCCTGCTACAAGTTACACCTATATAAGTGAAGCCTGGCATACTACGTCATGGCTGGATCATTGTATCACTACAGCTGATGCTCATGCTGCTTTGATATACATTAATATCTTATACAATGTGTCCACTGTTGATCACATCCCCTTCGAGGTATCAATTAGATTTGATCATTTACCCGCTACTGTAAATAAGAAAAGTATTCAGACACATCAGACACATATAGACTGGTCTTCTTTATCTACTGAGCAAATAGCCTGTTACTATGCCCAAACTGATCAATTGTTATCTACCATTAACTTATCAAGAGAGGCAGTTACTTGTACAGACTGTAACTGCTCTAATATTGGACATAGAACCAATTTAACTGAATTATATTCAGACATAATTGAAGCGCTATTGGGAGCTAGCCTGCCTTTTAATAAGAGTAAGGTAAAGATTAAAAATAGACCAGGCTGGAACACACATGTGGCTAAATAGTGTAGCCCGCGAAGCTACTACTTCTTGGGCTCTAGCAGGTAAACCTAGGCAGGGCCCCATATTTGAACATAAAAAGCTGTCTAATGCAAAATACAAATACGCACTGCGATTCATTAGACAGAATGAGCAAACCATGAGGGCTGATTCCTTGGCAAAAAAGCTTATAGGTAAGGATACAAAAACTTTTTGGAAAGAAGTTAAAACTATCACTAGTAGTAAATCCTCCCTCCCTTACACTGTCGATGGTGTTTCTGGGGCGCATATGATTGTAGATTTTTGGCAACAGCACTACAGTAAGTTATTTACCTGTGTACAGAGTAAACCCTTCCAGGCTGACAAGGTTAGTACTGTAGAAACTATCAAAACACACAAAGTCTATCAAACAATAAAAGAACTATCTGCAAATAAATTTATAGGAATGGATCTTATTGCAGCTGAACATCTCAAATTTGCAAGTCCAAGGGTAGTCCCTCTTCTTGCCTTGTGTTTCACTGGTTTTATTATGCATGGTTTTATCCCTAAAACTCTGATGAATGTTATTTTACTTCCTGTGATTAAAAACAAAGCTGGTAAAATTGGCAGCTCTGATAACTATAGACCTATAGCCCTAGCTAGTACACTGTCTAAAGTCTTTGAACTAATTCTTTTGCCAAAATTTGCAAAGATAGTTATGTCTACAGACAATCAATTTGGGTTCAAGTCCAAACATGGCACTGAGATGTGTATATATGGCCTAAAAGAATTACTGAATAATTATAACAGCAAAAATTCTATGGTCTTTCTGTGTTTTTTAGACGCCACTAAGGCTTTTGATCGTGTAAATCATGGAAAACTATTTTTAAAATTGTGCCAAGCTGGTGGGCCCAAATATCTAGTAAGATGTCTGTCCTATTGGTATGCTAATCAAACTATGCAGGTCAAATGGGACAACTGTGTGTTTGCATCCCTTCGTGTCGGCAATGGAGTCAGACAAGGAAGCATTTTATCTCCTATGTTGTTTAATTTTTATTTGAATGACCTCTCTAAGCAGCTAAACCTGTGTAGAACTGGCTGCATGGTTGGTGATACTATTATTAATCATTTTATGTATGCTGATGACCTAGTGGTTTTTAGTCCAAGTTCAGCTGGTCTTCAGAAGCTGCTTAATGTCTGCTCAGCATATGGTGAACTACTTGATGTTTAATTCAACCCATCAAAAAGTATCATCTTGATTTATCTCACTAAGGAGGACAAAAATAGTATATTTCCAAATTGTAAACTGTCTGGGACGTTATTGAATGTCTCAAATGAAGTAAAATATCTTGGCCATGTGCTGACAGACCGTCTGTCTGATGATGAAGACATTTACCGGGAGGTTCGAATGCTATATCCGTCCGTCCGTCCATCCGTTTTCTTCCGCTTATCCGGGGTCGGGTCGCGGGGGTAGCAGCTTCAGTAGGGAGGCCCAGACGTCCCTCTCCCCGGCCACTTGGGCCAGCTCCTCTGGGGGAACCCCAAGGCGTTCCCAGCAGAGAGACAGAGTCCCTCCAGCGTGTCCTGGGTCTTCCCCTGAGCCTCCTCCCGGTGGGATGTGCCAGGAACACCTCACCAGGGAGGCGTCCAGGAGGCATCCTAACCAGATGCCCGAGCTACCTCAACTGGCTCCTCTGGACGTGGAGGAGCAGCGGCTCTACTCTGAGTCCTCCCCGGATGACTGAGCTCCTCACCCTATCTCTAAGGGAGAGCCCAGACACACTACGGAGAAAACTCATTTCAGCCGCTTGTATCCGGGATCTCGTTCTTTCGGTCACGACCCAAAGCTTGTGACCATAGATGAGGGTAGGAACGTAGATCGACCGGTAAATCGAGAGCTTCGCCTTTTGGCTCAGCTCTCTCTTCACCACAACGGATCGGTACAGCGCCCGCTTCACAGCAGACGCTGCACCAATCCGCCTGTCGATCTCCCGCTCCATCTTCCCCTCATTCGTGAACAAGACCCCAAGATACTTGAACTCCTCCACTAGGGGCAGGACATCCTCCCCAACCCGGAGAAGGCACTCTACCCTTTTCCGGTTCAAGACCATGGTCTCAGATTTGGAGGCACTGATTTTCATCCCGGCCGCTTCCCACTCGGCTGCGAACCGCTCTAGTGAGAGCTGTAGATCACGCCCTGATGAAGCCAACAGGACCACGTCATCCGCGAATAGCAGAGACGCAATCCTAAGGCCACCAAAACGGATCCCCTCAACACCTTGGCTGCGCCTAGAAATTCTGTCCATAAAAGTTATGAACAGAATCGGTGACAAAGGGCAACCTTGGTGGAGTCCAACTCTCACCGGAAACGAGTCCGACTTACTGCCGGCAATGCGGACCAGACTCTGACACCGGTCATACAGAGACCTGACAGCCCTTATTAAAGGGTCCGGTACTCCATACTCCCGGAGTACCCCCCACAGGATCCCTCGGGGGACACGGTCGAATGCCTTCTCCAGATCCACAAAGTACATGTAGACTGGTTGGGCAAACTCCCATGCCCCCTCCAGAATCCTGCTGAGGGTGTAGAGCTGGTCCAGTGTTCCACGGCCAGGACGAAAACCACACTGCTCTTCCTGAATCCGAGATTCAACTATCCGACGGACCCTCCTTTCCAGAACCACTGAATAGACCTTACCAGGGAGGCTTAAGAGTGTGATTCCTCTGTAGTTGGAACACACCCTCCGGTCCCCCTTTTTAAATAGGGGGACCACCACCCCAGTCTGCCAATCCAGGGGAACTGCCCCCGATGTCCACGCAATGCTGCAGAGCCGCGTTAACCAACACAGCCCCACAACACCCAGAGCCTTAAGGGACTCAGGGCGAATCTCATCCACCCCCGGAGCCTTGCCACCGAGGAGCTTTTTAACAACCTCGGCAACCTCAGCACCAGAGATGGGAGAACCCGACCCAGAGTCCTCAGGCTCTGCTTCCGCAATGGAAGACGTGTTGGTGGGATTAAGGATTCCGCCCACCGAAGCACGACGTCCCGAGTCGAGGTCAGCAGCACACCAGCAGCAGCACCCCTCCCTCGGGACGTGTTCAAAGCTCTCCCGGAGGTGGGAGTTAAAGCTCTGTCTCACAGGGGACTCTGCCAGACATTCCCAGCAAACCCTCACAATACGTTTGAGCCTACCAGGTCTGACCGGCTTCCTCCCCCACCATCGGAGCCAGCTCACCACCAGGTAGTGGTCGGTGGAGAGCTCCGTCCCTCTCTTCACCCGAGTTTCCAAGACATGCGCCTGCAGATCAGATGAAACAACAACAAAGTCGATCATTGAACTACGGCCTAGGGAATGCTATATGCTCAGGCAAATATCCTTGTCCGTAAGTTTGGATTCTGTTCTGATGAAGTGAAACTGAACTTGTTTAGGTCATATTGTACATCTCTGTATACTGCACATTTGTGGGGCAACTTTAAAAAAGCTTAATGATGCATTAAGACTTTTGTTAAGCAAACCCAGATGGACCAGTGCTAGTGAACTGTTTGTATCTGCTCGTGTCAGCACTTTACCGGCTGTTTTAAGAAAGCTTATGTATAAATTTATTTGTCGTTTAAACGAGTCCAATAATAGTATTATTCAACTGTTGACTAATGTTAAATATAGTGCAATAAAATACTCATCTGTACTCTGGAGACATTGGTATGATTGCCTTTTGAAAGGCTAGGAGTTTTCTTTTTCTTTATATTGTACTTTTATTCTTTTATTCGTTTTTGTAATTTGGACCTTGAGTCTGTAATACAATCTATCTATCTATCAACCTCCTGAGTAAGCATGTGGTGACAGTGGAGATGAACCACTGCGTTCAGTTGCAGTCAGAACTCGGAAATTCTTAATCAACTAGAACAGCCCCTAAAGTCCGACTTTACCTCTCAGAAAGTCGGAGAAGGGCGACTGTTGGAACCAATAATGTGCAGCGCTCTCCGTTCTGCACATTATCAGTCTGGCTCTCGCTGAATCCATTCAGGGAAAGGAGGGAATTTCAGCAGAATTATGTGAACTGATTGGGCGAGCAACACCTAGTGCCCGCCTACCAAAGGTTGGTTTTAGCCAATCACGGTCTGAAATGAAAACGTAAGCAGCAGACATCCTGAGAAACCACGTGAAGGTCAAGGCGCTTCTTGCGGTTCTTTTTTCAAAAGGTTAAATCGTGGATTCTTGCCAAACAGATGTGAGCAGCAGCTACATCATGGCGCTGCCATGTTTTGTGGTTCAGCTGAGGGCTCAGCCGCTCTTGCTTTCCTCACACCGGTATGTCCCGCCTTCAAACATAATACTGCAACGTGATTGGTCAACCAGTTTTGGGTCGCTTCTTGAACGGTTGAGGCCAGAGCGGGACAAGATGGATTCTTGTGTGTTTATGAACGCACAGATACCGGCAGAATTCAGATTGCAGGCAAGGTTATCAACCGTAAGCTGTGTTTATTTTACAGATACCATTGTAAGACAGAGTGTAAAATAAATGTTACATGTAGCGGCTGCAACTCTAAGCCGAACAAATTAAAAGTTTGTTTGTATGTGGAAAATAGAGCTTTAAACGATGTTTATACAAACTTCTCCAACCTCTCCGACTGTTTCGGGTTAGGTTAGGTTAACTGGAACGCTGTTGACTTTGGGTGTTGACCATTCCCAGCTCCTAGTTCAGACTTCCGAGGTAAAGCAAGAGAGCTCCAGCAGGAGGAACCAGGCTCAGCGTGAGTCTTGACTGGCTTTCAGAAACTGGGAGGTGTCCAGAATCCTTAAAGTCTAACTCTTGGACTGAATGTATTTTTACGCAGATGCATTCAAATAGTCACCAGAGTAAAGAAATGTATATTATATGTGAATTATGTGCGCCGTTTGGAAGTAATTTCGATAAAACTTGCTATATAAGCGAAAGAGACCGAACATTCTGCATTCGGGCAGCTCCGGAATGTGACGTCACAAACAGAACTAGTACCGTGCATCAGCCTGCTAATACTACGTCTTTCGCTACCGATTTGTTAAATTTAATTAATAACTAGTACTCTACGTACAAAACAATTATAAAAAAAAAATGTCTGATACATCTACAAACTCCACCTCAAGCATCAGCGACTCCGATACAGAATATATCTACAAAGAAACGGAGTTTGAACAAGGTGAACCTGAGGAGACTATTCTAACGCTGCCAAAGACATAGAGCCCATGCTCCATTGTAGGTACCCCTCACAATCCTCGCTCATGAAGTGTGAATTGCATAACACACTTTTGTCACTGCCGGCAATCCAGTCCTTTCGCGTTTCTTTTACGAATTTATCCAATTTCTTTCGGACCTTTTGATCCTTCGGCCAAGTATGTAGCGCTACTTTCTGGCCTGCACTAGACCGCGGTGAAGTTGGTCTGACATTGGACATTCAAGCTCCGCGGAGTCAGCAGAGCACTCTTGAGAAACAAAAATCAAATCAGATTTGTTGACAGTCCCACCGCGTATGGGAGAAGGGAGCCGCTGAGAGACGCTGGCCGAAATCGGAGTCCTTCAACCGGATCAACCGTGAGCTAGATCCCGCTGACTCCGCGGAGTTTGAATGTCCAATATCAAACCAACTTCACCGCGGTCTGCACTACAGCCACCAACTACGCACCTAGAAGGCATTTTATTGTGGACTTAGTTCAACGATTTTTTAAAAAAGCGCTTGCTCAGCAAGACGTGGATCAGCAGATTCGGTGTGTGAAAGTAGATACCCGAAAAAAAACATATATATCCTTGTTCGCCGTACCGGTTTCACAACGTAAACGCCTGTGTGTTTCTATGCAAGTTCGCTTCGCGCATTCTCGGTGTTCTTGAACTGACGTCACACGTCGGAAATGGCCGATCGTAAACGGAGGCAGCACCCAAATTCGGAATACCATAATCGGTGTAAAAAATGCGCAATATTTCATATTTAAACTTAATTTGAACACTTTTGATACATGAATATTAAAATTTTACCTTGTTCTGGAAGTTATTCATTTTTTTTCCCAGTGTCCTGTCTAGCAATGTGGCAATAGGAATTGATGTCTCAATGCCAAATAGAGCTCGACAGAGTTTGCTTTCACAAGTGGAGCCAACAGCTTTCGCGATAGTGCTCCGCTTGATTTATGCATGTAAATAGCTTTATTGTGATTCCTGCAGGGAGACTTTCAAATTATATGGACACTACAATGGGAGAGTAAAGGAAGAACAAGAAGAGAAAAAAAAGAAAGAAAGAGAAGAGGTGAAAGAAAGAAGAGACAAAAGGGAGAGAGTGATAAAACGTTCTCCGTCTGCTCCATCACCTGGAAAGAGACGCAAAAAGAACAGCACAACCAACAGACATAAAGCCACAGATATAATCAAATAACACCTAGATGCCATTGCTAAATCATATGTATTATTATTTAAGCTGACATGTGTAAAGTGAAATCTGAAAAAAGAAAGTGAAAGAACATAAATAAATAAATAAATTACAGGCTTTCTGTATATAAGTGAACACTTAGAACCTGGAACCCAGCACCTGTGGGTGTTTGTGAGAGTGCACTAGTTTAGGTGAAAATTATCCAGAAGGAAATAGCTTGATAGTGGTTGTGGAGAACCAAAGGCCCGCCTTCCCCGAGCACAGAGGCAGGAGTCAGGGGACCCATAACCCCGGACTCCCAAAGGGGCCCCCAAAGCAGGACGCCCAGGAGGGGCCGACACAGGATATCTGCAACCCCCCCCCCCCCCCCCCCCCATGAAAGAGGAGAGACGACCCCGAGGAAATCCCCCAGCCACCGCAATGCCGACGCCCCCAAGAACCGCGGGGACGAGCCCGCGGGGACGAGCCCGCGGGCTCCGCCGGCAGCCAGCCCCGCTGAAGTGGTCCCGGCCATGGGCCCTGAGGGCCAGAGGCCCCAGGGGCCCCCCGCCCCCGCCGCGGGGGCCCCGGCCGCCCCCCGCCGCGGAAGTTATTCTGGAAGTTATTCAACGGTTTATAGGATTTTTTTTCAGTCCAAGAGTTAGACTTTAAATGCATGAATACTTTTAAGTGGGTGTTTTATTAAACCTTCTGATGGACCTACTTTTAGGTCCATCAGAAGATGTTTTGAGTCCATCTCATTAGGATCCAACAGTTTCTGGCACAACTTCCAAGGTGCATGAAGAAGGTCATCGAACTGGTGGATGAAAACTGCAGCAACACTTGAAGGATAAGGAGCAGACTTTATTAACAGACCAACGCCTACTTCAGAGTCATTGTTCCATCTGATTAGGAAACTTCCTGAAGCATAGTTTAAAACCTGCAGAAGAGCCTCTGCTCTGGAAGACTTCATGTGAAATGAACCGTGCTACCAGCGCTGAAAGCTTCCAGCTGAGGGTCTCAGAGCTTCAGCTCCCCTCAGATGGAGGCTGTGGAGGGCAGCAGGGACAGAGACGAAGAGCCCCCCAGACTCCTCAGCTAATTGTAGCTGCAGGTGAAGCTGAGGCACATGCTGGACATCATCCTCAGCTGTTTATGTGAAAGCCCACTGCCTGTAGTCTGTTCTGAAACCTCCACCAAGCAAAACTTCCACCCACTAGGCAGGAACCAGGTTCTGATAGACACACGAGGTGGAGTTGGTATTGTTCCCTGTCTTTAAACAAGTTAGCATGTTTTTATTCTGGATTTACCAAAGTTCAGCTGGAGATAAACAGACAAACCAATCAGAAAACAGGATGATGGTGTTTCTGTTTCATACAGAAAGATTCAATTCAATTCAATTTTATTCATATAGTGCCAATTCATGAAACAGGTCATCTCAAGGCTCTTTACAAAGTCAAATTCAATCAGATTATACAGATTGAAATTTCCTATATAAGGGAACCCAGTTGAAAAAAACCCAAAGATCCAGAACACAGGAACCCAGCGGGCTGAGGTCACTTTCAGCAGAACAAGTGTTTATTCATGCAGCTCAGTCAGACACTGTGCATGCTGCCTGTCACGAGGATCCCACTTTCACAGAGATGCAGTGTTTCTCTGAACTGAGCATGCTCAGAGTACCTCAGTTTATCCCTGGCCTTAAAGAACCAGAACTTTTCCCAAAGTCTGAACCTTCTCAGCCACAACAGAAAGTTCTGACCTGCTCATGCCTCCTTGCTTTTATTGCTGGACCTCTTCAATTCTACAGAGCAGAACCTTAACTAGAACTGTTGTTCATGCAGAGCAGAAAGTTAGCCAGCCGATTGGTTCCTGGGCAGCAGAACTTCAACCAATTAAATTCAGTTTTCCGTTCAATCCAATTTATTTATATAACGTCCACTCAACAGATGTTGTCTCTACCAAACAGAAATTTATAGTCAGTTCAATCAAACCATCCAAATCCATTTTATTTATGAAGCACATTCAAAACAACAGGTTAAACCAAAGTGCTATACTGTATAAAACAGTTCAAACTACGGCACAAATAATGTTTAGAAAATGGCGTGAAAAACAATAAAAGCAGAATAAAACATTCCACAAAAATGTTCAGTAAAATAAAAGAGAAACAGAAACTAACCACCTCTCAGAGTTTTTAAAACAGACTTAAAGTCAGCAAGAGAAAAACCGGTCTAATATTTAATGGCAACTTGCTACCGTCATGATGCAGCCTGAAGGCTGCATTCTGAGCATTTCCTGCCTCCTCCCTTCCCAGCGCAGCCTGATTGGGTTCACCTGTCAGGCTGCAATTAACCATGGACTCACGCCACCTGCTCACCTTGCTTTATATACTCTCCTCAGTCTGTTCCTGGTTGCCGGCTCATAAGTTCAGTTACTCCAACATCATGCCTGTCTGCTCCTGTCCTCCCGTCTTGGTTCCCAACTCGTCAGTTAAGTTTCTGTTTGCTGCGTAGCTGGTTTCTGTTCCTACGTCTTCGTCTTCTGGTCTCTGGTGATACTCCTGGTTCTGCAGCAGCCCAGCTCCCCCCGTGTTTGGACAATCAGCTCCGCTTTGTACCTGCCGGCCAGCTTCTGCACCCTACAACTCCGCTTGGTAATCGACTCTGGTTCTTCGTGTCATCCATCATCCACCGTGTGCAATAAACTCTCTTAAACCAGCTCTGTGTGTGCGTGCTGTGTCCGGGTTCATCCTAAGACAAATCATGACAGCTACACAACAGAAAAGGTCCGATCTCCTGAGAGCTGCAGCCTAGTTTGTTGTCCAACCACCAGAAGCGTGTCAGCCCAGCTAAGGACCCATGGAGAAACACCAGGCTGGAGCAGATCAGAGAGGTACCATCAAGGTGTTTAAAAACCAAGAGAAAGATTTTAAAATCACCTATACGGCACACTAGCAGCCAGTTGAGACAGGAGAGGTGTGGTGAGCTCTGTTCTGGTTTATTGGACCGGTTAAAGACCAGCTGCAACGTTGGTTGCAGCTGTGGATTTTAATAAGTGGATTTTAATAATCTAGTCATGATGTGGTAAAAGCTGGATCATTATCTCCAGTTCATGATTTTGACACGACTGGTATTGCTTTGGCAACCTGCGTAGCTGAAAGAAATGTTTCTGCAGAACTTTGCTGACCTGCTGGCTGAACTTGATCCAGGGTGACACCAAGATCTGTTACCTGTTGCATACCACGTGGTACCAGATCACCCAAGCTTGAAAGGGGGGGTTTGTTAATTGTTAGCACTGAATAAAACCAGCTCTGTTTGCTTTTCATTATAGCTCAGAAACTTCAGGGCTTTCATGTTGTCAAGGCAGATTGGGAGAGGTTTGATTGGCCATGGACAGTTTTGCTTTATAGGGAGATACATCTGACAGTCATCTGCATAACGGTGAACAGAGATGCCATGATTAAACCCTAAATCATATAGAAGGGCTGAAGGTTATATACCAGCAGTCTTCAGTTCTGGTCCTTCAGGTCCGGTGTCCTGGAATTTTTTATTCCCCTTTTCCTTTTATTTGTGTTTTATAAATAAAACAAATACAAATGTTTGTATTATTGTATGTGCAAGAATGTCTTGAAAATGTTTTAAGCATAAAATAATCAACCGGGATAAATATCTGGATCACAGATCAGGCTGATTTAATGATGCAGAGTTGCTATTTGCCTGCCCTGGACGAGTATTGGGATGTGTGAGAGACTGATCTGTTCCAAAATGCCTTACAGAGTTAACATTTAGGGCTTTTTATGTTTATAGGCTGAATATTGGGTATTTGCATTGTGCTGTGCTGATTCGGTAGAGTGTTCTTTGGGTCAGATCCACCTCCGCTGTTGCAGAGCAAAGCTCCACACGGACAGCAACAGGTTCTTCTTTTGGCAGCCGCTGTGGCATGGAGTGCAGCAGATTCCACGCCGCAACGGCTGCAGCAGTGGAAAAGTCCTATTAGATGTGTTCTGGTCCAACATTCCTGAATAAAATGGGTGAATTAGCTCCTCAGTCTGCAGTCCAGTTCTCCAGAGTCCTGCTAATGACGGGTTTATTTAACTCAGGGGTATTGTAGCAGATAAAGGTTGTAGGACACTGGAATCGAGGACCACTGTTGTATACAGTCTCTTCATGCCTACTAAAAGGGGACTTATCATGCTTTTTGGTGCCTCCTGTTTGTCTTATCCACTGCAGACACAACACGCCCACTTATTGCTCGCAGTTTTTTTCTGTCCACGTAATTTATCTGGAATTTATCCTTATCTGGAAATCTTTGAAGATCTAGCCCTGAGTTGGGTAAAGCAGTTTGGGACAGCATAATTCAACTCATTAGGTTGTATTTATTAAATTAATCGGCCTTTCGGAAACGTTCCTTGACCAAATGCTGTGTAGAGACTCTGAACATCATTCTTGTTTTGAGTCTGGTCTCAACCACCCTGTCATCACCAGCTTTTACAGACTTGGCTGTTTGTTTTATTGCTTTATGGCCTTCCCTGATCTTCTGGGCACAGAACCTGTTCAAGTTTCAAGATATTTCTTCAGAACATCGAGAGAACGTGAATACACTTGACAACACTCCTCATATTTCTCCTTACTGAACAATAATAGTGGAAAAACATTGGAAATGATTTAGGACGGTCCCATTTTTCATATCACAAAAACCTGGTATTTTAGGCTTTTGAAGGACTATGGTCCACATTGTTTTCTAGACGCCATAGAGACAAATGGCAGGACTGGTTGAGCACAACTAAATGACTGGTTCATTACTCCTGTGGAACAGAATGATGGCCTGAGGAAAATATTGATTAGTTTGGATAAGATGTTAAAGCTGCGACGTGTCTAAAACTTACTGAACACTAGCCCAAAGTGACCCATTTTTCTGCAAAGCTAGACACCAACAATCATGTTGGTGACGTTTCATTACCGCCAGCGTGAATAACAATCTAACTGGGTCAGAGTTCAGCTGCTGCATTATTACCAGAACATCAGTCCCACAGCAGCTCCACTGGCTCCTGGTTAGATTCAGAACAGAAATGGTTCTGAAGACATCCAAGGCTGTCCAGAACCTCGCTCCCCCTACGTTTCTAATCCCCTTCACATCTCTCCTCCCTCCTGCATCCTTAGATCCTCCTTCCCTCCTCAGCACCATGGGGAGCAGAACTTTCTCCCGCTCTGCTCCCAGACTCTGGACCTCTCCCTCCAGACATCAGAACCACCGACACCTTCTACCAGTTCAGGTCTAAACTCTAACCATCAGTTCCAGGATGCCTCCTCTCCGTAACTGTTTAATGAAACCTTTTTAATGTGCGTTGATTTTATCAGGATTTATTGTTGTTACCCTGTTCTACAGCGTCCTTAGTGCTCTGAGAGGCACTTTTAAATAAAAATAAAATGTATTACTGTATTTTTGCTTATTCTTCACCAGTATGTTGGGGTAGGATTTGAAGTAGCCCGGTCTGGGTCTAAGGTTGCTGATGGTGAACTAACAGCTGGGACCTAGAACTAACCTTTCAACTTCACATAACCCTTCTGATTGCCTGAGCTGCGTTAGCAGACTGTCTACAGGGATCTCTGTGTCAGCGATGGCGACAAAATGGCCACATTTATCAGGAGAAACAGAGAAGCCACACTAATGCAAGATATGTCTTGTTTCCTTCAGAGACTTCGGTCTGTTCTGCTGCCATTCAGACGTCTTCGTCATCACTGATGATTACATCCGGTACTGCACCTGCAACCCACCCTGACCCCGCCTCACTTCCTAGAAATCTTATCACGGTTGCAAAGAAACAGCAATGGGCACGACGTGGAGCTTCAGCTCAGCCTCCCTCTCTCCGCTCCACCCACGTGACGTCTGACCAGTGGTCCTCATGGATATCCCAGCAGGAATCTGGGCTGACCTGGAATGAAGGTCAGGAACACGAAAAGGTATTCAGAGGAAGACGGCTCCTCCATGTTGACTGATTCCAGCTCATCCCCTCCTGAATAGTCAGTTCCTGTTAGCATCCTCATCCTTCATCATCGTTTATCTGTTTTGTTTGGTTCTGGTTCCTCCCAAATACACCATTTCCTCCTGGTCCCCAGAGTTTGGCTCCTCCTTTTCAGACGGTCGATCTTCTCAGTTTGGCTTCTTGGTGACAGACAGACTTTTTCCTTTGAGTGGTTCTAACCATGTGTGTTGCTGTGTTCACAGAACCAGTCAGTGGCTGACACGATGACAGCGAAGGATACAATCAGCACACCCTGCTTTCCTGTCACCACCACACAACAGGAAGACTCTCAGCCAGCAGGGGCCACCACTGGTCTTTCTATCCCTGGGGTTTGCACCAAGCTGTCTGGCCAGCGGTCCTACCTGCAGAGCCTGGAGTGGAGCAGCAGGGCATGGCTGCTGTCTTCAGGGAAGTCCCAGGCTGCAGATGATGTATGTGGTCCTCAGGAAGACAGCAGCAGGAACATCTGGTACAACCCCATCCCCGAAGAGGAAGATGGAGGTTGTGCACCCAGGGAGGAGGAGGTATGGAAAAAGAGGGATGAAAAGCTGGAGGTTGCTGATCCTACAGGAGACTGTCCACAGGAGGACACCAATCCAAGTGTCAGTCACAAGACTGATGAAATTAAGGAAGAAATCACAGGTGAGCTGTTTTTCCCCCACCTGCTGAATGATTGTGAGGGTTGGCCATTCATTATCTTTCTCTTGCAGACACCCCTGCTTCAGACTCAAGTCCCACCTCTCCAAAGAAAGGGGGAGGAGCCGGTAGCATGATGGACAGGTTGAGGTCCCCTGGTACTGTTAGGAAACTTTCTTTGAAGATGAGAAAACTTCCTGAACTCCGGCGAAAACTCAGTCTACGTTCATCGTCCCGTGCTCATCGGCAGACTAACAGTGGCAGAGGAGATGGAGACGAGCTAACCAATAAGAGCGCAGCGTCATCCCCAATGCTGGCCAACCAAAATGTCATCAGCAAGTATCACCTGGACAGCTCCACGCCCCCAGAGCGTCCGCTGCGACGATCATCCAGACAACGCTCTACCAGCAAAGGAGGTCTCCCTCCATTCTTCGATCCTACCATTCATTTCTTTATTCATCCATCTTGGTACCTTGTGAGAAATGTTTAATGTACCTGAACCACTGTTATGGATGAAGCAGATAGTCCTGCCCTGTCAGCCACCAAAGAAATGACAAATGTCTGATTTGTGTACAGGAAATAGCAACAAACTGCAGCGTTTCGTCCTTTGAGAACCCTGTGACCACATGAGAACCTGTATTTTCTCTCAGGGTACCTTAGTGACGGAGATTCCCCTGAGCTGCAGCCTCGGCAGCAAGCTGCTGACCTCACAACCTTCCAGGAAGCCCCGTGTGATGTCAGCTCCTTTCGGCTGTACGTGGGGTCAGATCCACCACGATGCAGCCAGCGGGTGACGGGATTACTGACTGTCCACCTGCTGGGCCTGGAGGAGATGAAGAGCAGCAGGTAAAACTAGAGCTCAATCCAACAGTCATACAGTTTTCTGGTTTTCTTGGAGGTCTTTGAGGTCCAAAGTAACTTCTGGATGTCGACCATAGAATGAAAAATGTGCTTCAAACTCCTTGATAGAGGAATGAGTTAAGAAATTAATAGCAAATGGTGGAAATCAAGAGATTATTGCAATTTCAAAGCATGTGTCATCTTATTGAGGCCAAAGCAAAGTACAGCAGTTGGGGGGGGGGGGCAGCACAAAGACTAACAACCATCCACAGATAGGCTTAAATGGAGACAACTGGACTTTCACTCAGTTCTTTCTGAAATGTTTTGACACCTAATCCTGGATAGGCGTCGATGGTGGGTTACTGGTTCTGACCTGGACTGGTTCTGGGAGGATGTGCCTCCATGTCCTTAAAAACAGCAGCGTTCCAACTGCAGGTTGCTCAGAGCTAGAACCAGAACTGACAAAGACTCCTGGATAGGTGTCCAAACATTTTCAGAACCGAGAGAAAGTCCTGCTGCCTCCGATTTAAGCCTGTTTGCTGTTACTTGACCTGGATAACTGAGAATTTGCACCGGCAACCATGCAGAGACACTCACTCCTGGGTTAATTTGGAGAGACTGTTTAACTTCCCAATATGAAATTAAAACTTAAATACAAAGAATAGAAGCTATTAGAATAGTTTAGTTTGTGTGATATGTGTGTTTTAGTTCCAGGAAAGTCCATCTCTCAAACATCTCCTAGCAGAACCTTCATTGTCTCTTGTTTTGGTCCTAGATCAGAGGACAGTAAAGAGATCTTCTTGGCCATCCAGGTCGATGGGGTGACCAGAGCCAGGACAGCCCTCTTGACCCTGAGAAGCCACGCCCTGCCATTAAACCACACCTTTCACCTGGACTTGGAGAGGGCCCGGCAGCTCCGCATCGTAGTGCTAACACCAGGTACAGGGACCTGCTTTACACTGGGCTGACCAGGGGGACAGACCTGGCACAAGCTCCCAGCTGCAGAAGGCGATATAAACAGCTGGTGTGGAAATATTAACCTGGTCAGAGAACACTGATATTCACAGGAAGAGTAAAATGCCTGCCACTAGTAGTGCAACTTAACAAAATTAATGCTATTTTTCACTAACAAACGCGTCCCCTGAGTAGTTAAAAATACAAGAACTCACGCACCCAGACAGCTCTCAATGAATCAATCCTTCCTCTAAACAATCTCTTGCCGGCCAAGCTGTGTTAGGTATCCACTCAACCTTGCAGTCCATTTATAACAACAAGATGATGCCCATATATGCAGAACAGCTTGGTGACTGAACAGCCAAGCTGTGCAAAGGAAAAATGGGGGAAAGTCAAAGCAACAGCAACAGTCTGGTCAGTGCTGGTCTGGGTTTGATAAACTAAGAAAAAGCTGTTGTTACATAGTGTCTGAATAAACTTGTAGAGAAGCCAAAGTTTATGGTCTTAATAATATCAGAGATAGCAGCATCTCTCTGGGTCACCTGTATGATACTATGAACATTTCAATTCTGTTTATTTATACAGCTCCAATTATAAGGCTCGTTATAAAGTCAGTTCATTAAAATCCTCCAGACGAGTTGGCCCAAAGTTTTCTCTCTCAGGTTGCATCCAGTTATTGACCTGTAGCATTCACTCCTCCTGGGTGAACAGGGAGTCACAGAGGGCGGTTGCTGATATTGAGTCGTTGACTTTGCAGCAATCCCTCATACTGAGCATGCATGTAGCGACAGTGGAGAGGAAAAATCCCCTTTAACAGGACGAACTCTGAACTCTTCAAATAGGTCATTACTTTGTAAATGTTCACATACTTGATTAGCAAATACTTTCTCAAGAATTTTAGATAAGAAAAGAAGATTAGATATAGGTCTGTAATTTATTAAATCATCATTAAGTCATCATCTTAAGTAAAGGTTTAATAACCACTACTTTAAAAGCCTGTGGTTCGGGATGGGAAGGGAATTCAGTACTTAAAGGTACCGACAGAATCCCGTCGGTACTACCAGGTACCGATTCACATAAAATCAAACGGTACCATATTTCGGTACCTAAATGCATTGCTGTGACATTGAGGGAGCAGAATAGTGGCCGATTTTCCATGCAGAACATGAACACAGCTTTGCACGCACAAGAGCGTAATGATGTCAGTAGCCTCTGGTCCAGTAAGCAAAGCATGGCTGATAGAAAGCGGTCGAAACACTCCGCTGTCTAAAATGCACTGCAGATTACGCTGATGCGATATTTGTGAGGGGGAGTACAATGCCAGCTGCGGGAATACTTCTAATCTGAGGAAGTGCCTGGTCACTGCTGCCAATTTAACGAATTTCTCACTATATTTAGTAACTTTTCAGATCCATCCAGTGACCTTTTTCAAAAGCTCTTGGGGAGCAGCGAGTGCTGCTGTGAGCCTCTTCCCAACTTATCCAGGCCCTTCCTCATGGACAGACTGTGTAGCCTTGCATTGAAACCCTCTAATAGTTGTTTTGGGAAAAATAAATAGTTTTGTGTGCTGTGGATTCATGGAATGTATTAAAATTCTTTAATTATTTAATACGTTTTATTTGTAGATCCAAACAAGTTTTTATAGTGAGAAATAAATGTGTTAAATTTAAACATTTTGAGATTTTATTAATAAATTTAATTCAATTAAATTTTATTTATATAGCGCCAATTCATGAAACATGTCATCTCGAGGCAATGTACACAGTCAAAATCAGTCAGATTATACAGATTGGTCAAAAAAATTTCCTATATACACTATATAGTGTATATAGTAATAAACTAACATTTATTACTATATAAACACACAAAGGTACCAAAAATAGGTACCGTTAAGTACCGGTATTGATTCCCAGGTACCAGGTATCGGTACCGTATCGGTTCAAATGTGAATGGTACCCATCCCTACCTGTGATACATATCCATTTACTAAGGATAGATTAATCATGTCTAAAATAGGGCCACTGATCAAAGGGAACACCTCCTTAAATAATATACAAGTAGAAGGTTTAGATTAAGCTAAAATTTTAGATAACTCAGAAAGCTCTACTGCTGCTAAACAGTTCAAACACCGTGCAGGTTCTAAAGATTCCACCAACGCTGCATCACTTACTGAGGACAAGGTAATCATGTTTGGGAGGGTGCCAATTATTTTATTTTTAATGGAATCAATTGTATTTATGAAGAATCTCACAAGTCATCAACTACATTGTCTAATGCAAAACGCAATGAGGGAGTGACACCGTTAACAAAAGCGACTATTGGTGAAAGGGAAGAAACAACATTGCTGTCATCTGCAGGGCATTACTATGATACTGAGGATATTAAAAGGGGGACAGACTATTTAAAGTTTGATACAGCATTATCTGATAAATATCTACTATAATGAAACCTTCTTTTGGGGGTGGAGAACTCAGTTAAATTGAACTCAAAGATTACTAAAAATGGTCAGATAGGAAAGGGTTGTGAGGAAATACTATTAATTCTTCACAATCAATGTCATATGTCAGCACAAGGTCCAAAGTATGAAGGCAAAAGTGCGTCGGTGTATGCACATTTTGAGCAAAACCAACTGAATCTTGTGTCCTCACATACTGTGGTCAACCAGTGAGGTAATCTACTATCCCCTGGGACAGGTGGTGGTCCACCCCTGACTGTTGCAGCTCTTCCTCCAGGAGGTTGGATGGTGTTGACAGCAATAGCAAAATCAAAGAACATGACCCGTATGATGCTCCCAGGACTCTTCAGATGGGCCAGAGCTTAGTGTAGCAGAGAGATGATGGCATCATCCACCCTGGTGCCAGGCAAACTGCAGAGGATCCAATTAAGACTTCACCGGGGGGAAGATGATTGAGGAGCAGGTCAAACCTCAGAAAGTGATGATGTGGCTTATTCACCCAGCTCAAGTTGCCTCTCCTTGCCTTGCCTCTTTAATTGCAAAATGTCCTGAGCTGCAGCATCTGTTATTAACAAACACGGCCACACCCCCTCCTCTCTTCTTACTGCCGTCCTTCGTTCTGTCGGTCCTGAACAGATGGAAGCCGTCCATGGCTTTGCTGGTGCTACTACTGAATTTACGCTTAGCCACAAGTTTCTACATTTGCTTATGCATATGCTACATTTATTACCCGTAGCAACCCCTTACCATGCCGAGAATAAAAGTTCCCAAACTAAGTGCAGCAACAGAAAATATGTATTTTAAGCATGCTAATGTGTTAGAAACAGAGAGGTGTCATAGTAAAGAAAATTAGGGTCAGATTGAAAGCATCTGCAATGGAAAACGACACACAATACAGCAACAGAGACCAGGAAGTGGCGCAGTACACCTTACCCAATCAGCAGCCAGTCTGTGAGCCATACTGCTGTACAACTCAACCAAATCATGTAAATTCAGATTTCTTTTTAACTCAATGACCTACTCATCTCACAATGATGCTTTAGGTTCAGAAGTCTTTGTGTCATCACTGTTTTTTGTTTGTTTCTGCAGCTGCTCTGTCAGCACTGGGCAGAGTTAAAACCGACCAGGATCATTGTTCCAGTGGTCCAACCAGAAACCGGGTGTGTTGCCTGGGTGGGGTCTCCATCCCGCCGCTTTTTAAAGGTGGACCACAACATCCTGCCTGATTCCCTTATTGATTATTGAAAGATGATGATGGGTCAGTGGGGGCTGAAAGGATATTTCTGTTTCAGGGAGTCGTAGTCAGCAGCTCTGCTTGAAGCTGGAGCCCAGAGGACTTCTTTTTGTCAAACTGACTCTACAGGAAAAATGGGACACACAGGTAAAAAGGGGTCCTGCGGATACTGCTCTTACAAAGTCCTAAAACCACAGTCACTGTGTGAACGTTTGTGTCAGCAGCCTGGAAGGGATCCCTCAACACCTACTAATGTGTTTGGGGTTGAACTCCACCACCTGGTGGAGAAAGAAGGATCTGCATCTCCGGTTCCCCTGTTAATCCAGAAGACAGTGGCAGAAATAGAAAGACGAGGACTGAAGGTGGTGATAACCCCTCGTATTACTTTGACAGCTCTCTTCCTGGGCACAGGGTACTAACACAAGGCTTAATGTGATTTGGGTTTGGGTCAGGTGGTGGGTCTGTACCGCCTGTGTGGCTCTGCTGCTGTCAAGAAGGAGCTCAGAGACTGCTTTGAGAAGGACAGTTCAGCTGTGTGTCTGACAGAGGACCTCTACCCTGACATCAACGTAATCACAGGTGAGCGAGCACAGCCAGCGACCAGATCCCGTCCTAGTCTAGTCCTAGGTCAGGACCCGAACCTTCCAGAATCTGGTCCTAGTCCAGTCCTAGTTTAGGACCTGAACCTTCTAGAACCTGGTCCTAGTCTAGTCCTAGGTCAGGACCTGAACCTTCCAGATCCCATCCTAGTCTAGTCCTAGGTCAGAACCTGAACCTTCCAGAACCTGGTCCTAGTCTAGTCCTAGTTTAGGACCTGAACCTTCTAGAACCCGGTCCTCGTCTAGTCCTAGCTCAGGACCTGAACCTTCCAGAACCTAGTCTTAGTCTAGTCCTAGTTCAGGACCTGAACCTTCCAGAACCTGAACCTTCCAGAACCTAGTCCTAGTCTAGTCCTAGTTCAGGACCTGAACCTTCCAGAACCTGATCATAGTCTAGTCCTAGGTCAGGACCTGAACCTTCCAGAACCTAGTCCTACACTAGTCTAAGGTCAGGACCTGAACCTTCCAGAACCTGGTCCTCGTCTACTCCTAGGTCAGGACCTGAACCTTCCAGAACTCCTTGTGTAGGAGACCTAAACTAAGACCTGAATACAGCACCAGGTGTAGAATTGAATCGGACTAGATGATCTGTGGATGGATGATTTTTTCATGTCGGATTGTACGCTCAGTTTTGGTTCTGAATTGGTGACTGAGTGTAACACTTAAGGTCCCATATTTCCCATTAAGAGAAACTGTACATAACAAACATAAACCAAATACCCTAACCCAAACTATTTAGAACATCAGCTGTTGAATTTGACCTGATTCCACAGATTTGGACCGGAACCTGAACAGTAACCGCAGTACTCAGTGACCCGACTGTTGGTTGGACCTGACTGGTCACTGAGGCGTAGTTGCAGTGTGTTGTACTTGTTAGCTTTTGACTTAATTACCATGTTTTCTGAATCCTGATCTGAATTATGTTTTTGGAAAGTGCATTGGAACAATATTTGTTGTGAATTGGTGCAATATACATAAACTGAGTGAATCTTTAATCATCTTGGATGCACCCTGTTGTTGTTGTTTTCAGGTATTTTAAAGGACTACCTTCGTGAGCTTCCATCTCCTCTAATTACCAGGACTCTGTACCAGGTGGTCCGGGAGGCCATGACACAGCGACCCCCACCAGAGACCCCAGACCCTGAAGTGGCCCAGTCTACTGTTAAACTTCTATCTTGTCTGCCAGAACCAGAGAAGGTAACACAGAGCCCTACAGCCATTGCTGCAGTTCAACATAACAGGGTTTAGTCTGATTCTTGCTCTGTTGCTCATGAGGAGGAACCCATATTAACCAGCTTGAAGCATAACTGGCCCTGGTCTACCTATTTATAAAATACAGTCACTGTAAAAATAAAGGACATCTTCCATCAGTTCTTAAAACTGGTTATAATATAAACTGACCTCAAATGTACAAAAACAGATGACAGAATCCACACTGTCACTATTTACTGAACAAAGTAAAATCAAAGTAGCCTAAGAATAAAACTAAATAAACCCCCAAATGTAAAAAAATGACATACAAAAGACAAAAAATCAACAGAACGTACTTGTTTCATTGACCCTGTAACTAGTTCTGATGAAAGGACAGCTGACCTCTGAGGAGGAGTGGCCAGGCTGCTGAAACTATCCACTGATTTTAGGCAGAAATTGAGACTGTATTCACAGCAGGAAAGTTCTTTGGCCCGCTTGCTTGGTCCGGACCAAAGGTGGTCTTTTTCATTTGGCGCGGTCTGCTTTTACATTGTACCTTTTGCAAGTGAAGAATAACTTGCAAATAAAGGTGTGTGTCGATCGATGCTCCAGTTGGACAGACGCAGCACAGACCCAGAAATGGAGGAAAACTATCATGGAAATCCTGCGTGCAGCACCTCTGTTGTGCGTGTTTGTGCTTTTATTACAGCTGATTAATCAACACAGGTCTCCAGACACTTTATTTGGACGAGCATCAGAGAATGCATCTTGCAAGAAAGAGTCCCACAGCATGCTGGAGGCGGCATTGCTAAGCAACGGGTATGATTTCAGGCTGCTACGGTGGCTTGTTAGGTCCAAAGAGACATATGTTTTCTATAGTTGGTTCGAAACAAGACTGTTTCGTATTCACACCAGAAGTAAATCGCACCAGAGTCCATTTGGAAGTGGACTGAGACAAAGTGGGTCTCAGTTGGTTTGTTGGTCCAGACCAGGGTCCACACCTGCACACCAGGTCCGGACCAAGGAGGGAAACCAACTCTGATGCGTTTAAAGTGTTTTCGTTCAAGAAAACAAGGTTGATACACAGACCCTGCATTTTACCTATTCTCCAGCAGGAGGAGGGAAGCACTCTTCTAACACTGGCTGCAGCCAGGCTGAGGCCATGATGACGTGTAGCTAGTAGGGCGAGCTGCAAAAGGGTTTAAAAAGTGTAAATAAAACTTAGGAAGATTAGGAAGTAAAATGTCTAATTTAAATTTATAACATTTGCTTAACCAAGAATAGAGCCGTTGCACTGAGTTCATCCACCAATATTGTTTAGAGAACAATGGGGGAGGCTCTGATTTTAAGGGTATTGCTGATGTTAATGCTGCACAACACCTCCTGTCATCCCGCACTGCCAACTCATAGCTTTGCTAGATAACGTTTCTTCTTGTGATTTATAAATGGCCAGAGGTCAGAGGTGGTTCATCTCTGCAGGTTTTTTGTTAAAGGCTTAAAACACTAAGAGGTTAGTGATGTTTCTGAAAACATGACTTTGCATCCTAATACAACAACAGCTCTCATAGTTACTTTCACAGCTTTATCCAGTGCATGAGTACATTCATGTGGCCAGTTATTTCTCTTTTAGATTCAAATAAACACTAAAACTGTGCTGGTACCATAGACTGAGCCATCTGTCAGCAGTTCAGGGCCTTTAGCTTCTTATCCCTGAGGATGATAGTTAGATATTTGTTACTGATTGATATCAGTAATATATGATATTTATTACTGAGCTTTTAAACTCTGACAAGAGAGAAATTGTTATCTTTGGATCAGAGTCCTCAAAAATAAACTTATTAATCAATCAATGAATCTGGATTGCATTAAATTGGCCTGTGGAACCAACTCCCAGTTTTGGTCCGTGAGGCAGACACCCCGTCTACTTTTAAGACTAATCTTAAAACTTTCCTTAGTGACAAAGCTTATAGTTAGAGTGGCTCATGTTACCCTGAGCTACCTCTATAGTTATGCTGCTATAGGCAGCATAACTATAGAGGTAGCTACAGTACATAACTACATAACTATAGGCAGCATAGGTTATGCTGCTCACTCTGCTGAGTTCTCCTACTGTTCTCCAATCTGCATTGTTTGTTGTTATTTCAGCTTTTAACTTTTTGTTCTCTGTCATTTTCTCTTCATAGAAGGTACACCTGGTCTGGCGTTCTGTTAGCTGTGACATCATCAGGGGAGGCAGATCATCCTCTAGTACCATCTAACATAGAAAGTACTCCTGGATCAATGTGAGCTTCTGAGCTTTCTGTGTCTCTGCTCTGTCTTCTCTAAGCCCCAGTGGGTCGAGGCAGATGAGCGTTCACACTGAGCCTGGTTCTGGTTCTGCTGGAGGTTCTCCTCCCTGTTAAAGGGGAGTTTTCCTCTCCACTGTCGCTTCATGCATGCTCAGTATGAGGGATTGCTGCAAAGCCATCAGCAATGCAGACGACTGTCCACTGTGGCTCTACGCTCTTTCAGGAGGAGTGAATGCTGTTTGGAGAGACTTGATGCAACCTGCTGGGTTTCCTTAGAGAGGAAACTTTCTGACCAACCTGGAGGATCTGATGGAGTCTGACTTTAGAAAGAACCTTGAGATGACATGTTGTTAATTGGTGCTATATAAATAAAATTGAATTGAATTGATCGGCTCTCTCACTACAACCTTCCTCCTCCAGGCCACACTCTCCCTCCTGCTCAACCACCTCAGCCTAGTAGCATCCTTCAGCTCCTTTAACAGGATGACACACCAGAACCTGGCCGTCTGCTTTGGTCCAGTACTCCTGACGCCGACGCAGGAGGCCTGTAGGGGAGGTGGAGAAAGAGCAACAGGTAGGGCAGGAAGAGGAACAGGGAAGGCCTTAGGTCCTGTTGAGGACATTGCAAACGCGGTGGACTTCAAACGGCACATTGAGGCTTTGCACTACCTGCTGCAGCTTTGGCCAGGTGACACTCTACCCACTCTCACTCACAGTTCTTTCAACTAAAATATTAATATTTTACCTTCCTCATGTTTCTCCTCAGTGCTGACCCATCGGGTCCAGGCAGACGACCCGTCTCCTCCATCCTCCCCGACCCTTACCCAGCATTTCCAGGTTCAACAACACCTGCAGCGCCACCAAGGCTTGAGGCTGGCTCTCCACCCCAATGCGGAGGAAGTGGTGGTGTCACGTCGAGGACGCAGTGGACTGGCCCGGCTGGAGAGTCCACCACCCATTAACCGATACGCTGGAGACTGGACCATCTGTGGGCAAGACCTTCTTTCTGAGTACGAAGCCGACTACGACGAGGTGGCAGGAAGCGAGAGCGAAGGAGGTAAAATAGTGAGAACTAGGGAGGTTCCGACTCTGGATTACAGGTTCAATTCATGGATTCATGTAAAAAACTAAAATAAAAGGCATCTTTGCTTCAGATGCACTTTATGCTCTGTCTTGTTTCAGGCAGCAGAAAAGAGGAGGAGGACGACAAGGAGGCCTGGTCATCAGGTGTAGCAGGAGGAGGTCTGTTCGTAGACGAGTTCATGGATTTTGATGCTCCGTTTAACTGTCGACTCAGTTTGAAAGACTTTGACACCCTGATCCACGACTTGGACCGAGAGCTGGCCAAGCAGATCAACATCTGCCTATAGGTGTGTTGGGGAGTGGCAACAAGAGCAAGAACACCAGCAGAAAGGAGAAGGTTGTTCATCAATACATTTATAAACGTCAAAGTGATGACCTGGGCCGATAGCTAGCCCAGCTGATCTGCCTGGGGGGGGGGGGGGGGGGGGGTTAGCTTCAGTTTGGCTGCAGTGAAGCAACCAGAACTGATCTCATTCCCTTGCAAAGAGTTCAGATGCTAACATTTGATTATTTTTCTCAAAGGTTTAAAAGAGTTTTTTTTTTTATTTGAAACTTTTATCATGCACTGCTGAAGCCATAATTTTCCATAGCTGAATTGACCAAACTGCAAACGCTGTCTCTCCTGCTGCAGGCGTCACCGAGCCCACCCAGTCCCTGGCAGGCAAAGGACAATTTGGTGTCACAACCAAAAACTCACCACATTTCAGTAGAAAGTCATTCCTTAAGACATTAGCTAGATATAACTGTCCTGCCCCCCTGCTGCCTGGGAGCTGCGGTATAGTCACAGTTCTGGAGGACAGTGTCTGCCAGGTATTCTTAGGGAGTGGGCCGAAAGGCGGGGATTTCAGGGTTTGTCAGTCGGTACAGTTTTTTTTTCACTGTGACTTTGTTCCTTGTTTGTACTTGATATTTCTGGCAGTATTATTTTATTTTGCACGCACTCAGTAAGCACTTGTGTTTTTATAATTATGTTTTTATAAAGGATGTAACCAAAGATTTAAAGCACAGCTGCCAAATAATAAACATTATTATTATTTCTTTATTGCTCATTAAATTTTTTATATATTATACTATAGATGAACATGGGTGAGACGTTCATGTCTGACATCACTAGCTGCGTTATAATTACAAATGAGCACAAACGTTTGTTGATATTCTGCTAATGTAGAAAAACAATGCTCCCATTAAATAAAAAATTAAATGAAAATCACAGGTCAATAAGCCATGGCTCTAGCGCTCATCCTCAGCCACCAGAGACGTAACCGAGGCGGTGGAGCGCCATGTCCCTCACACGTCAGCGATGTATTGTAATCAGCGATTTAAAAAAATACTCCTGGTGAATCTACACATGCCGCTCCATCCTCCTCCTACTGTCATGTTTTCCACAGATAAAGTGTTAACAGACGGGACTTTCGAATTGTTTTCGTTTAATCCACATGAACTGAATAACAGACCTTCTCACTCCATTACCGTTAAGACGCTGCTCCTCCTCAACTTCCTGTCTGAGTCCCCCCAACTAATCTTTCAAAATAAAAGCATATGGGAATCATCTTAGATTCCACCACACTACTCCTCCTGTCGTCTTCTTTGTCTTTTTCACCTGTGGTAACATCCGGCTGTTGATCACGTGACTTGTGTGATGGAAAAAACTTTCCATTGCAGTTTTGCAAAACACACCAATTTCAACACGGCCATAAAACCACCTCATAAAAACTTTAAATCAAAAAACGTGAGTTTTTCGACATTTGCGTCTTTCAATTAAGCAAATTTATTTTCAGAATTACAATTTGTGAAATTTTGCGGTCAGTGGAAACGCAGCTCCGATACAGCAGCGACATGTCAATTATTTATTCAACAAATATCCAGCTTGGGTCACTCATATCGATGAATGTGCAGAACGTTTCAGAGGGAAGAGACTCTTCAGGAACTTTCTGATAATAAACCTGTGAATTGGGAGGCGCTACAGGAAGCTATGCGCTACACATCCAGGTGGAGCAACAGCTTAACCACAGAGCCGTAACTCTGCCCCTCCCACACTGATCACCTGTGCACAAAAAATCAAAAGTCAGACACTTGCTCCTTTTGATAATTATTTTAGATTTTGTCATTTATATTTACTGTGCCTACATTGCAATTTTTTATGATCCAACTGGCCAGGAAATGCCTAATTCACAATGTTTGTTATTTTGAAATTGAAGGCTAATTAAATAAAAAATATTTCAAAGTGAATTCAAATCTGTTTTGCAACATCCTGCGACACGCTCCTGTTCAGGAGATGTGACGAGGGTAGTTTCCACAGAGTTGTAGATGTTAGCGAGCAGTATGTTTACCTTCACTATCGTCTATTTTTCTGAGTTATGGAGGAAATGACTGCTGCCCCAGAAGCTGGGTCTGTCACCGAGTGTCTGGTTGACACCTCAGAATCCATTCATGCTGCCGAGGTTCTGGTTGACAGTTCGGCGCCTGTCATCGTGGATGCAACACTCACCAGTCTGCCTGCCTCTGAGGGTGCAACGCAGGCTGCTGCTCCTGCCTCGGTGGGTTCTCCGTCGGCCCATCAAGTGGGGATCCAGGTGGGTTCTCCGCCGGCCGTCAAGTGGGGACCCAGGTGAGTTCTTCGCCGGTCCAAGAGGCCGGAACCCAAGTGGGTTCTTCGCCGGCCCGTGAGATGGGGACCCAGGTGGGTTCTTCGCTGGCCCTGTGAGGAGGGGACTCAGGGGGGTCCCCTGCTGGTCCATGAAGAGGGGATCCAGGTGGATCCTCCTCCTACTCAAGTGCCATCATCCTGTGAAGAGGGGGCCCAAACTAGCCCGTCCCCGGTCCATAAGGAGGGGATCCGGGTGGATCCTCCTCCCATCTGTAACTCAGGGTCTCGACGAGGCGCCAAGCATCAGGGCCCTCGTCGAGACATCAAACACCAGGGGCCTCGTCGAAAAGACAAGCAGTGTAGGCGCCGTCGAGACGAGAAGCGTCGGGGGCCCCATGGAGACGACAAGGCGACTGGAGACTTTGAACACCTCGGGCCTCTTCTGAAGCTCTTTCCCCCACACCTTCGGTTAGACAGCATACTGTCCAAGTGGCTGAACAGGCTGTCTTGGTCCGAGGTGCTGGAGGGGCTCCTGCCGCAGTTCCTGGTCTCTAAATGTCTGCGCAAATCGGAAGTCTGTAGCCAGGCGCCACCTGAAGTCTGTAGCCAGACACCACCTGAAGTCTGTAGCCAGGCGCCACCTGAATTCTGTAGCCAGGCGCCACCTGAAGTCTGTAGGTTGCCGCCTTCCGAACTCTGTAGCCCAGCGTCGTCCGTAACCTGTAGTCGGGGGCCACCTAAGGCCAGTAGTTGGGCGCCGCCTGAACTCTGTAGTCCGGCGCCTTCTGGGGCTAGTAGTCAGGTGCCCCCTGGTGCTAAACTTTTGGCTAGCTTCTGTTTTGGCATTGGGGGGGGGGGGGGCGCCTCGTTGAGTCGGACTCCATAATTTTCTCTGGTCCCCTGCCTCATCTGACCAGTGATGACATGTTTAGCCGCATGTCATCATTCAACCGTTGGTTGTCTAGGTGGTGTCCTGAAAACGACGTGGGCTACATTGATAACTGGAGAACGTTCTGGGGAAAACCTGGTCTGATCCGGAGAGACGGCATCCATCCCACTTTGGATGGTGCAGCTCTTCTCCGAATTTATTAGTTCTCCTAAATGCTGACAACCCAGGGTCCAGACCAGGAAGCAGAGCCGTAGTTTAACACACCTCTCTGCAGCTTCTGTACTGTTACCCACCCATTACCCTATTGAGACGGTGTCTTTCCCACGGCCACAACTGAATAGATCAAAAACTGATCTAAAAGGAACAAATCATAAAAATCTAATAAAAATCAATACGGCTCACCTTGAACCAAAAAATAAAAGAATTAAATGTGGTCTATTAAATATAAGGTCTCTCCCTCCAAAGACTTTGTTAGTTAATGAATTGATTTCTGATAATCAGATTGATTTATTTTGTCTCACAGAAACCTGGCTACAAGAGGACTACGTTAGTATAAATGAGTCAACTCCCTCCAGTTATTCAAATTTCCACATTCCCAGATCTGTGGGAAGAGGAGGAGGAGTGGCAACCATCTTTCAGTCTGATTTATTAATTAGTCCCAGGCCAATTAATAACTACAGTTCTTTTGAACATTTAGCCCTCAGTTTCCCTCATCCAAATTGCAAAGCAATAAAACCTCTTCTGTTTGTTGTTTTGTATCGTCCACCATGCCCTTACACTCAGTTTTTGGATCAGTTGTCAGACTTCTTATCTGGTTTGGTGATAAACACTGACAAGGTTATTATAGTGGGTGATTTTAACATTCATGTTGACACTGAATGTGATAACCTTAGTGTAGCCTTTAAAACTATCCTAGATTCAATTGGTTTTGTTCAAAATGTGCATAAACCGACGCACTCTTGGCTCCATACTTTAGACCTTGTGCTGACATATGGCATTGATTGTGAAGAATTAACAGTATTTCCTCACAACCCTGTCCTATCTGATCATTTTTAATAACATTTGAGTTTAATCTAACTGAATTCTCCACCCCCAAAAGAGGGTTCCATTATAGTAGATCTTTATCGGATAATGCTGCATCAAACTTTAAAGAGTCTGTCCCCCCTTTTAATATCGTCAGTATTGCAGAAATGCCCTGTAGATGGCAGCAATGCTGTTTCTTGCCATTCACAAATAGATGTCTTTGTTAACGGTATGACTTCCTCATTGCGTTCTGCATTAGATAATGTAGCTCCCTTGAAAAAGGAGGTGATTATTCACAAGAAGCTGGCTCCCTGGTTTAATTCAGAGCTGCGTTCCTTGAAGCACAATGTTAGGAAATTGGAGAGAAAATGGCGCTCTACACACCAAGAGGAATCCTACCTAATCTGGAGGGACAGTCTATTGTTGTATAGAAAGACCCTTCGCAGAGTTAGAGCAGCATATCTTACATCATTAATTGAAGAGAATAAAAATAATCCTAGATTTCTCTTCAGTACAGTTGCCAAACTTACTCAGTCACAGCTCTGTTGATCCATCTATTCCCTTAGCTCTTAGCAGTAATGATTTTATGGGATTCTTCATAAATAAAATTGATTCCATTAAAAATAAAATAATTGGCATCCTCCCAAACATGATTACCTCGTCCTCAGTAAGTGTGGCAGCGTTGGAGGAATCTTTAGAACCTGCGCAGTGTCTGAACTGTTTAGAAGCAGTAGAGCTTTCTGAGCTATCTAAAATTTTAGCTTCGTCTAAACCTTCTACCTGCATGTTAGATCCAATCCCAACCAAGTTGTTTAAAGAGATATTCCCTTTGATCAGTGGCACTATTTTAGACATGATTAATCTATCCTTAGTCAATGGATATGTACCACAGGCTTTTAAAGTAGCTGTTATTAAACCTTTACTTAAGAAACCATCTCTTGATCAAGATGAGTTAGTAAATTACAGACCTATATCTAATCTTCTTTTCCTATCTAAAATTCTTGAGAAAGTAGTTGCTAATGCATCTGTCTTTTTTTTTCTCCCTCCCTTTCCCCGATGTTGTTGTTATCTTCCTTCTACAGATAAGGGCAGCGCCTTGTGGACAGTTTTTGTCCTTGGCTGCACGGCCCCAGTGAACCGTCTCCCCCCTGAAATGTTTGTGATGTTATGTTATGGTGATGGCACTGAAACAGCAATTTCCCTCTGGGATTATTAAAGTATGTCTGATTCTGATTCTGATAATCAACTTTGTGAACATTTACAAAGTAATGACCTACTTGAGGAGTTTCAGTCAGGCTTCAGAGCTCATCATAGCACTGAAACAGCTCTGGTGAAGGTCACTAATGATATTCTCATGGCCTCAAATAATGGACTTTAGTCTGTACTTGTCCTGTTAGATCTCAGTGCTGCATTTGACACAGTTGATCACAATATTCTCCTACAAAGATTTGAGCATACTGTAGGGATTAAGGGGAAAGCATTAGGCTGGTTTAAATCTTATCTATCGGACAGATTCCAGTTTGTTCATGTTAATAATAAATCTTCTTCAAGCTCTAGGGTCACCTGTGGAGTACCACAGAGTTCAGTCCTTGGACCAATTCTCTTTACTATATATATGCTTCCGATTGGCAAAATTATCAGACAGCATGGGATTAATTTCCACTGTTATGCTGATGACACTCAGTTATATTTATCCATAAATCCTGATGAATCCAATCAATTACTTCGACTGCAGGCATGTCTTGATGACATCAAAAGCTGGATGACTTTAAATTTCCTGCACTTAAATTCTGACAAGGCAGAAGTTGTAATCTTTGGACCAGAATCCTCAAAAAATAAACTTCTTAATCAATCACTTAATCTGGATGGCATTAACTTGGCCTCTGGTAATAAAGTAAAAAATCTTTATTTATTTATTTTTTACCAAGACATGTCATTTAAATCCCATATTAAACAGGTTTCCAGAGTTTCCTTTTTTCACCTCCGGAATATCGCCAAAATTAGAAACATTCTGTCCAGGAGCGATGCTGAAAAACTAGTCCATGCATTTGTTACTTCAAGGCTGGACTATTGTAATTCTTTACTATCAGGAAGTCCACAAAATGCAGTTCAAAGTTTTCAGCTGATCCAAAATGCTGCAGAGTTCTGATGAAAATCAACAAGAGGGATCATATTTCTCCTATTTTAGCTTCCCTTCATTGGCTTCCTGTTAAATCAAGAATAGAATTTAAAATTCTTCTTCTAACGTATAAAGCCCTTAATAATCAAGCTCCATCATATATCAGAGCTCTGATTACCCCGTATGTTCCTAACAGAGCACTTCGCTCTCAGACTGCAGGTCTGCTGGTGGTTCCTAGAGTCATTCTAAAAGTAGAATGGGAGGCAGATCCTTTAGCTATCAGGCTCCTCTCCTGTGGAACCAACTCCCAGTTTTGGTCCGTGAGGCAGACACCCCGTTTACTTTTAAGACTAATCTTAAAACTTTCCTTTTTGACAAAGCTTGTAGTTAGACTGGCTCATGTTACCCTGAGCTACCTCTATAGTTATGCTGCTATAGGCTTAGGCTACTGGAGGACATTAGGGCCTATTTCTCTCACTCTGCTGAGTTCTACTGTTCTCCAGTTTTGCATTGCTTGTCGTCATTTCAGCTTTTAACTTTTTGCTCTCTCTCTTTATTCTTCATAGTAGGTACACCTGGTCTGGCGTTCTGTTAGCTGACATCATCCAGGGAAGACAGATCACCCACTATTACCATCTAATGTAGAACAGATTACTGGATCAATGTGTGCTTCTGTGCTTGTTTGTCTGTCCTGTTGTGTCTCTGCTCTGTCTTCTCTAAGCCCCAGTGGGTCGAGGCAGATGACCGTTCATACTGAGTCTGGTTCTGGTTCTGCTGGAGGTTTTCCTTCCCGTTAATGGGGAGTTTTTCTTTCCGCTGTTGCTTGATGCTTGCTCAGTATGAGGGATTGCTGCAAAGCCATGGACAATGCAGACGACTCTCCCTGTAGCTCTACGCTTCTCCAGGAGTGAATGCTGCTTGTCGGGACTTTGATGCAATCAACTGGTTCCCTTATAGGACATTTTTGACCAATCTGTATAATCTGACCCAATCTGTATATGATTGAATTTGACTTTGTAAAGTGCCTTGAGATGACATGTTTCATGAATTGGCGCTATATAAATAAAATTGAATTTAATTGAATTTAATTGAATGGCTTCCAGAGGATCCTCCTAAAGTCCATCAAGGACGCAGTCCCTGCTGGCCTGGACAGCCTGCAGTTCACCTACAGGGAGAATGTCTCCACAGAGGACGCTGTCTCATTAGCACTCAGCTCTGACTCACCTGCAACAGCCCAACACCTGTCAGGATGCTCTTCATGGACTTCAGCATCAGCACGGTGCTCCCAGACATGCTGGCTCTGAAGCTCCACAGCATGGATTCTCCACACCTCTCTGCTCCTGGATCAGTGACATCCTCACCAACAGACCCAGGTGGTGAGGATGGGGAACATCTGCTCCACTGATCCTCAGGAACACCACAGGGCTGTGTCCTCAGCCCAGCTCTCTTCTTTTCACCCAGGACTGTTCTGCTGTCCCCCCCACAGACACAGTGGAGAAGTTTGTGGACGACACCACTTTAGTGGGTCTCATCTCCACCAATGATGAGTTCCACTACAGGGATGAGGACAGCAAACTTCTATAGAGCTACCATAGATAGATTTTTATGTCTCAGCATAACTGTGTGGTGTGGAAGCTGCACAGTGCTGGAGAGGAAAGACTTAATTTTTCAGGAATGTCTGATTGCACAGTTCTGTATATGGAAGCTTAAGATTTCTGTTTCGTATTTACTGTGCATCATCGAAGAAGCTTTGAGGAATTAATTCATGCAACAACACATCAATTTATATCATTCAAAAAAGAGACTGATCAGACTTTCAGAACTCGGTACGAGTTTTAGCAGACCCTATAACGACTATTTTGCATGCTTAAACTTCTCAGGAAGTGTGTTTGGCCAGTGCAGCCAAACAAAGTTGATTCTGACATGATGGCTTTGATTTGTGTCTGTGTGTCTCATGTTAGTTTAGAGCTGACGTCTCACCAAAAATGTCATTATGGATATGTATATATATATATATATATATATATATATATATATATATATATATATATATATATATGTGTGTGTGCACCCAGCCTCTCTGCACAAATGCATACACAGGTTTGCAGATTATTCCACAAATTGGGGTTCAGTGCCTTGCCCATGGG
Organism: Fundulus diaphanus; assembly: GCA_037039145.1. Classification (NCBI taxonomy): domain Eukaryota; kingdom Metazoa; phylum Chordata; class Actinopteri; order Cyprinodontiformes; family Fundulidae; genus Fundulus; species Fundulus diaphanus. The sequence continues at coordinate 239,128 of CM073143.1, read as the reverse complement.
TGCATATACAAATAGTAGCAGCAAAAGCTGGAATTGAACCAACAGAGAAAGCCAGCTGAGGTTCTGTTGGTCGTCAGCTGCAGTTAGATGACATCAACTAACTCGCCCTCATCATCATTATCCGCTGCAATCACTATTTATCATGAAAGTGAAAAAAGAGGTGAAATATTTGAGAGTCGTGATTAAGAATAAATCGGTTTCTGATGACAAAAATGTAATTAATTTCTAACTGGATGCACATCTGGGTCTTTGGTAGATTTCTATTTACTAAAATGGATATTCTCTCCAGATTTATCTACTCAGCTTGTTCTCTCCCCAAATCAAACAAGATGATTAAGACTATTAATAAGTTAAACTTTAACTTAATTTGGAAGAATAGATGGCACTATATACATAAAGTTGACCTAAGGAAAGCAATGGACTTTGACATTATGAATGGTGTTTTGAAGCTTAAATGGTTACATTTTTGGTTCATTCAATTTGGTTGTACAAACCCAAACTGTTTTTAATGAGATAGGTGGGCTTTATCTCCCTTTAGAGCAGATTACCACTAAAACGTTCATAAACAGGTTCTCCTCTACTGGAAACTCCTTTTTATTCATAATTTTACATCAGATGATACTAGTGTAGAACAATGGATGGTTTTCCCAAGGTTTGTGGGCGGTTGGCCATTTTTTGGACATGTTGTGCAATTATACACTGTTTAAAGTTATTTAATGTTTAATAAACAACTCTCTGTCTGTTAAGTATTGTCTGGTGATCAGGACAATGGTTGAAAGGGATGATTCGAGCACTAGCGATCTTTTAACAGCAAACTCTGCACACACATAGAATAAGGAGTGACAACTTTTCTTCAAGTTCAAGAATTTAACAACAGAAATAAAATGAACATCCAGAGAACATCACTATATAATGTTTATCTGAATTAACACTATATCAATAAATCCTCTCTACTAGGCAAGTGAACTTAACTAAACTACTAAGCAAAATGAAGATAAAAAGAAGCTAAGCTAAGGAACTATGTACATGCAAAAGAACACAAAAGACAAAACAAAAGTGGTTGATCGTCATCATCAGAATAATTCAGTGAATCCTGGCTCACTGCAGATCTGACTTAAAGGACATGGAATGGAGTTAAATTAGCTTCACTAATTCAGAGCAACATCTGGCATGTTTTCAACCCATTCACAATGCGAATCCCGAGTTACACAAAACATTATTTGAGGATATAACGTTTTAAAGAATGATTTGCCCAGTAAGATCATTACTTTAGGGACACTCGATTTTATCAATCAATGCGATTATACCTCCGGGATGTAGGGGTCGCTGCAGCGATCGGTTGCTAAAATCAGTTACTGCTAAAGTCAAACAAAACGCCTTTAAAGGCATACTATGCAACATTTTTCAGTTAATTAATGTGTTCCATACCGTTTTGGATGATTAAATGTCATTTCAGGTCGAACAAAGGTTTTCTCGGCCGCCCTGGGGGTCTGTGGGGGAAATACCGCACTTGCAATTGCAAGAGCCCTCGGCCCGCACACACAGAAGTCTCGCTTTACGGCGAGAACTCCATGTGTTTTTGCCCTGCCATTCACTATATGCACAAGCAACAACAAAGAACCGCGTGTTAACGTCAAATAAACATGCAAGCATATCGAGTTTTATTATTATTATTATTATTATAATAATAATTATTATTATCTGGTTTTTTTTATGTTGGCGAGACGCTACCGCGGCCGCCGCCTCGCCTCGCCGCGGCCGCCTCGCCAAGATAGCGCTGCGGGAAGCTTGATGTTCATACCTTCACTGTGTTAGTCATTGTTTGTACTGCCGTTTTTTCCACTTTTCGTTGCGTTCGCCTGTCTGCTAAGCTCAAAACAACCGCGCCTGGCTTGACGGAGAAACCCGAACAGCTGAGCATCTTTACGACAGTGCACTTTTACTTTCGCCCTCTGGGGGGAGCCTCGCTGGAAAATCAACCCCGGTTGCATAGTATACCTTTAAATCAACATTAATATTCCATATTAATGTGGTAATAAGGCTCATAGCACTATCGAACGACGACGGAGTGAAACGAACAAGCTTTATGCTTGAAACGACCATATTTATAGGGTTTTATAACCATAAAAACATTTGAATCACATCGGCAATGACATGGTATCACAATGCTATCATGAGCTACGACCGTTAGCTCTTTATGTTTAAGAGCACCATGTGGACGCGTTACACAAACATTTCCCAATAACTATGTAACCTTTCTCCCACTGGTTTCTCTGTCCAACCTGTCAATACCTCGTGTGAGCTCGATCCACTTTGGCCATCCACGGAAAAGAGCACTGAAAAGGGAAAATGTCATTTCAGCAGCAGACATGCAGCTCTGGGGCTGTAAGCTAGCCGAATAGTGGTCGGAGGGGAGGCCTTGTCCGAGGCTCCGGAGCTACCCCCATCACCCTACCCCCATCACCCTCTGTGACTCCACCATTGACACTGTGGAGTCTTTCTGCTTCCTGGGAACCCTCATCTCCCAGGACCTAAAGTGGGAGCTGAACATCAACTCCCTCACCAAGAAAGCCCAGCAGAGGATGTACTTCCTGCTGAAGGCAGCTGAAGAAATTCAACCTGCCAAGGACAATGATGGTGCAGTTCTACTCCTCCATCATTGAGTCCATCCTCACCTCCTCCATCACCATCTGGTACGCTGGTGCCACCGCTAAGGACCAGGGCAGACTGCAGCGTGTCATCAGGTCTGCAGAGAAGGTGATTGGCTGCAATCTTCCATCTCTCCAGGACCTGTACGCCTCCAGGACTCTGAGGCGTGCAGGAAGATTGTGGCTGATCCCTTCATCCCAGTCACAGACTATTTCAGTCACTTCCCTCTGGCAGGAGGCTGCGGTCCATCAGGACCAGAACCTCACGCCACAAGAACAGTTTCTTCCCATCTGCTACCGGCCTGATGAACAAGGCCAAGAGGCCCCGTGACACTGGACACTGCCTCTCTCCCCCGTTCAGGACTTACAAACACTGCGTTACATTAATGCACAGTTTGCTGAGTGTATATAGCTTCTGTATATATATCTATTCTATTTTATTTGGTTTTGTCTGCACCATCAACACCAAGTCAAATTCCTTGTAAGTGCAAACCTACTTGGCAATAGACTTGATTCTGATTCTGATTCTGATTCTGATTTTACTCAGCTCATGGCCTCTTTCAGGCCCCATGGATGGCTCCTGCCAGGCCAGCTGACAGCTTTGCTAGGGCCCGGGACAACACAGTCTTTTTGGGGCCCCCCCCCTCACACACACACACACACACACACACACACACCAAAAAAAAGTCAACTTAACTGTATACTTCATGCCCTGGAAATCTCTGTATTTTATATTGGATATTTTCAACCCATCTATTGAATTTAGTGCACTAGTTGATCTTTTCTTCATCAGAGAACAACAAGCACTGCAGCCAAAATATGGCCTTTTTTTGACCTGCTGTATATTAGCCAGTCCCTAACAATTTTTTCCCTTCCATTGCAGGAAGTAGAATATGTTAGATACTTTGGGAATTATCTGCCCTCTGAATCTCTGAGAAAGGCTTCCTTTTTGCCATTAAACACACAACATTCATTCGATCAGAATCAGTGATTTTTGTTGGCCATAACGCGGGATCATTGAAATTAACGCTGTGTTCTGTCTCTGAGCGACTATGCTCAGACTATCTATCCAATCGGGCAGTAAGCCCCTCCACCTGCACTGTCTCTGTTATCGCTAGGGATGGTTCTCTCTGTCTCCTCCTCAAACACACGCTGCCTCCCCCCCACCACCACCACCACCCCCCAGCTCCCCGCCTCAGCTGGCTCTCCTGCTCCGCTCTGTCTTTCAGATTGTACCTGGACCTCTGCCCTCTCTCTGCTTTCTGCTCTTTTGGCACTAAGCTCAAGTATTTCTGTAAAAGAAAAGGTGTTTTTTTTCGCCTTACACTAGCCAGCGGATGCTATACTTTAAAATCACACTGATAAACGCATTGCTTCTTACCAGGCTCTGGATGGGCATCATTCCTCTGCAATTCCGTTCCTAGACCTGTTCCTGACTAATCCTCAGTTTTTAAAAAAATATTTACTAATAAAATCCCTCAAGCCTTTCATGTCATCTTCTCTTTTTCTCTTTTCTGTGCACCTGTAATTCTTAGTTTGCAGCGGAACGAACTTTCAAAGTTGCCTAATGGTTTGACAACGGCCGTTGTCCTAACGGTCAAACCATTTTATGTTGGGGTTGGGGGAATTCTAATGGCCCCTTATTTAAAGAAAACATATTACATATACCTAATGCATATATATATATATATATATATATATATATATATATATATATATTTATTTTTTTTATATTAGGGCTGTCAATCGATTAAAAAAATTAATCTAATTAATTACATACTCTGTAATTAATTAATCTAAATTAATCGCATATAATTTTTGCTGTGAAAGTATTTAAAATATTTAAATTCAAATGTTTCAATGAATAATCAGCATTAGATACATTAAAGTGCTGTTTTCAACAGCAGACAAACTGAACTAAACAGATGCCAATGTCAAACTGAACTCACGTCAACAGGAAACGTCAACTGAAATGATAATAAAAAAGATAACCTGAATTTAACAGACGTCAGCATATTCCATATTCCAATCTACTTTTTAGGCTAACTATACATAATTTAGACCTAGTGCTATTTTAACAAACAAGCATTTTATTAGTTGTTATCTCTTATCTGATGTATTTCTGATGTTTGGCACTTTGTTTTACCTCGTGTTAAAGTGCTCTTTAAATAATAATGACATTCATGATGATTATGATCAGAATAAACTTTTGCATCCCCTCCCAGAAGCTGGAAAGAAAAGAGACAAAAACATTTTTCACAGCTCACTTAGCAACTCTAATATTTTAGTCTAAATACTTTAGCCTAAATATTTTAGGCTAAAATATGACACTTTTTATTTGTTTTTCTTCAATCCCTCGGTGATGTTTAGTCATTTCTGCCAAAGACTGCAGCATTTTGATTTAATTCATCTGAATGCAGTATTTGCAAGCCATACTCTGATTGAATGGGGAAAAAAACTGTCTGTGATTGGCTTTAACAGCCAAGCGAGTGCACAGCTGGTGTTGAGTGTGAAACGAGCAGGTGTGCGCGAGCAGAGATGGAACTCACCGCGAGGACAGTGGGTTGAGAAGAGTTTTTCAGACCGTGCCAGACCGGTTTTGAGCGTTGAGTTGTTTCACTGTGCGCTTGGATTGGTTCCTGCGCGCTCAAACAGAAGGCACGAATATCGCTACACTGTTTCACAGAGTTGAGCGGCAGCGCTGTCTTCTTCTCTGTCTTCATGCGCCTCCCCTGTGACTCTTTGGCGTCCCCCAGGGGAGGCGCGCCTCACCTATTGAAAACCCCTATACGACATCGATTAATCTGCGTTATTTTTTTTTATCCGTTAATTTTTTTTAAATTAATTAATCGAAATTAACGCGTTATTTTGACAGCCCTAATTTATATATTTAGTTACTCTAATATTAAATATTTTTCACACAAATATTTTCTGAAAAATTACTTATGCCTGTATTTTAATGGTCAGAGTGTCAGTTTTGGGCTCCCCCTCTGTCCTGGGCCTGGGACAATTGACCCGTTTGTCCCCCCTGTCAGCGGGCGTGGCTTCTGCAGGGGGGCCTCTCCTTTAGAGTCCCAGGAAGGAGTAGTGAAGACTGTGGGCAGACTGGATTCCATGTAGCTTGCAGGGGTGGCTCGCTAGCCCCCCTCTCCTCGGGAGCCCCAGGGGAGAAGAAGCAGACTGAGAGTCCCTTGGGAGCAAAGTTATATAGCATGGAACCCTGCTGAGAGGGGAGGTCCTTTGTGCCTGTGAGGGTCCAAAACTCCTGTTGCTTCCTATCCAATATGAATTTTGTTCCTTCCCCATGTCACATATTGTTCAAAATTCACTCCGGATTTAGCCATGGCGTGATGGCTACGATGCTTTCCAAACAACCCCCGCTGGGTGACCCCTGAGCTGAAAGTCCTCCTGAACCAGAAGAAGAGGGCTTTCTACTCAAGGGACAGAGAGGAGCAGCGTAGAGTCCAGCGGGAGCTCCAGTGGAGGATCAGGGCAGCAAAGAAGGATTATGGGAAGAAGATGGAGGAGCAGCTGGTGCAGAACAACGTCAGAGATGTGTGGAGAGGTCTGAAGAACATCTCCGGCTTTGGGCAGAGGACCAGCAGGGCTGCAGATGGTGACACCAAGTCTGCAGATGAGTTGAACACATTCTTCACCTGGTTTGACTCCCACCACACTGGCCCCCTTCCCTGCCGTCAACTCTCCAGACGTCTCCAACCACCAGCCCTCCAGAGACCTACCATCCCCCCCACCGCCACTCCTATCAACCCCCGACCCATCCACACCTTCAGCCCTATCTTCCTCCCCCCTCACAGTCACACCAATGCAGGTGAGAGGGCAGCTGATGAGGCTGAAACAGAGGAAAGCCTCAGGACCGGACGGCATCCCCCCCAGGCTGCTGAGGACCTGTGCAGAGGAGCTCTGTGAGGTCCTCAGCTACATCTACAACCTGAGCCTCAGCCTGGGGGTGGTCCCCACCCTGTCGAAGACCTCCTGTGTGGTACCGGTTCCCAAAACACCGCACGCCAGGGAACCGGCCTACTTCAGACCAGTCACTCTGACCTCCCACCTGATGAAGACCATGGAGCGCCTCATCCTCTGATGAAGACCATGGAGCGCCTCATCCTAGCACACCTGCGCACCGTGGTGAGCCCCACCCTGGACCCGCTGCAGTTTGCCTACCAGCCCAACATCAGAGTAGAGGACGCCATCATCTACCTGCTGCAGCGGGCGCTCACCCACCTGGAGACCACTGGGAGCGCTGTGAGATTCATGTTCTTTGACTTCTCCAGCGCTTTCAACACCATCAGACCAGTGCTGCTGAGGGGGAAGCTGGAGAACGCTGGAGTGGACAAACATCTGGCTGACTGGACCATCGACTACCTCACTGACCATAGACTACCTCACTGACCATCGACTACCTCACTGACCATAGACCACCTCACTGACCATAGACTACCTCACTAACCGCCCTCAGTACGTACGGCTGCACGGCTGTCAGTCAGAGGTGGCCCTCTGCAGCACCGGGACCCCCCAGGGCACCGTTCTGTCTCCATTTCTCTTCACCCTCTACACCTCGGACTTTTCTTACAACACGGACAGCTGCCACCTTCAGAAGTTCTCTGATGACTCGGCCATTGTGGGCTGTGTGTCTGAGGGGAACGAGCTGGAGTACTGGTCGGTCATCATGGACTTTGTGGACTGGTGTGAGAAAAACCATCTGTGTTTAAACACCAGTAAGACCAAGGAGATGGTAATGGACTTCAGGAGAAGACCCCCACCTCACTCACCTGTGAACATCCAGGGGCAGGACATAGAAACTGTGGAGAGTTTCAGATACCTGGGTGTTCACGTCAACAATAAACTGAACTGGACTCATAACACAGACGCTCTGTATAAGAAGGGCCAGAGCCGCCTCCACCTCCTCAGGAGGCTGAGGTCCTTTGGAGTGAGCAGACCTCTGCTTAAGACCTTCTATGACTCTATGGTGGCCTCAGCCCTCCTCTACGCTGTCGTCTGCTGGGCTCCTGGCAGCACAGAGAGGGACAGAAAGAGGCTGAATAAGCTGGTGAGGAAGGCCACTTCTGTCCTGGGCTGCTCTCTGGACTCTGTGGAGGAAGTAGCTGAGAGGAGGGTGTTGTCCAAGCTCACATCCATCATGGACAACACCTTCCACCCCCTGCACCAGACTGTAGAGGAGCTGAGCAGCTCCTTTAGTGCCAGACTTAGACATCCTGTCTGTAAAAAGGAGCGTTACCGCAGGTCATTCATTCCTGCTGCCATCAGATTATACAATGCTGCACTATAACTGTAACTATAACTGTAATAATTAATGGGCAATAACCAAGGTGCAATAATCTATCTAATACACTGTACTACAACCTGTGCAATAATCCTGATGTAGAGACTTCTGCTGCTATCAACACCTGAACATAAGTCAGTACACATGTATGTATGTATGTACAAATGTATACACGAATGTATATGCACATATATACGTGTAGGTACGTATGTATGTAGGCGTATAGATATGTGTATATATATAAGTGTATATATATGTTTATGTTTATATATATATAGACCACTATGAATGTAAATAAGACATCATATGCCCATTCCTATTTCTTTTTGTATTTTTTGGTATTCTTTTTGATCCATTGTATATATGAAGATTCACTGTATATAACTGAATGCACCTCCCCTACTCTGCACCTTCTTGTATGAGCCGATGTGACGAGTGAATTTCTCCATTGTGAGATCAATAAAGACAATCTTATCTTATCTTATGGCATAACAGACAACAAAGGAATATTTTAAAGTATCAGGATTTCTGTGAAAAATTCACTGTACTAAAAATAAATATAATGGACATTTAAAGGCTATTTAATTATCTCTTTGGTCTCTGATCAGACTACATATATATTCTGATAGTACTCCTAGACTGAGGCAACTCTGTTGATGATGTTGCTTTCTCTGACTATGGATGGAACCACAGGTTCTTCAGATGATGTCTACAACATTCCTGTTCTCCATGACCCAATAAGCAGGAATATTCATAAGGACCTCAGGAAAAACATCACAACTAGATGTATGTCATTCCTGGTCCAGATTAAAATTATAATTCATTATCATTTTTGTTGTTTATGGTTGTTTATGGGTTGATTTTCAGATGTATGTCCTGTCCAGAGGAATCAACTCGCTGCTCTCACAGCAAAACAAATTCAATTTGGAGTATTTGATCAGATTTAGAGCAATGACTAAGGTATTAATAATCTGAAAGGCCGTTTTTGCTCAAATGTAAACCTAATATGACCCAGTGGAGAAATGAGGTCAAGCTTAATTTTGGTAGCAGAAATTGTGCCGTTAAATTCTTTTTTTATTTTTTTTTATTTCATTCCTCTTAAAGTTAATTCTTTTCCAATAATAATATCTGACAGGATGTTGCCCATTTGACTTTGTTCTTTTACTGTATGCTACTGGGGTTTTTCTTGTAATTCTCTATTATAAAGAATTTGCGCCTTGTTTTTATTGTAAACTGCCCAATAGTTCAATAAAGATTTCGGAAAAAAATCCGCACCCCCTCCTCCTCCCCTCTGACCTTCCTCTTCCTGTGATATGAGAGGAAGAGGACCACCCTGACCTCAGTTAGGGAGCTTGATGTCCAGCGGCGCAACGTTGGAGCGTGATTGTTTCATTTGAATCGTGTTGTCATCTGATGACAGGAAGATGAAGCCTGGCTATTAAAATAACTAGTACTGATCAGTATTTACAATAAAACTGATCATGACCATGAAAATAACCACAAACTCATTTTAGACTAATTATTTGTTTAACTAGAATCATAAATCAGATCAGTTATAGAACTCTGATAGTCGAGTTTAAACATCTTCACTCGGACGTAAGTCTGCATTGCTACAAACCTGATCAGATGCAGTGACTGATATCCAACAACGATATCATATAAAATGTAATGTTTTCAAATAAGTACTTTGACCGCTGTATTTTTCAAATCTCCTTAACAAAAAGTTTGTGAGAATGGAGAGAAGAGCAAAACAGACGGGAGAAGGCCACAAGCTGGTATAATATTAGAAGTGTTGGAACAGCCACTTATTACCAAGGGGTTAATTTTGCCTTAGCAAGATGTGTAATTTACTTAGATCAATCAAATAATGCTTGTTTAACCACATGACTTAACGGAGAACACGTGCAGGGGTGAAGGACCCAGACCCTAACCCAGGTGGGTTGGAGGGGCGCCTGTAATGTGCCCCCCTGTTGATGGCTTTACTCTGCATACTTTAATGTTTCCGTGGGACTGACGTCACCTTAACCTCCGAACCTGCTGACGGGTTCTGCCTGCCTCAGGTTCAGACCACCTTACGGATAAGCCCCGCACTCGCCGGCTGTTTTCACTTCAACTGCTTCCGTGGCGGTGAAAAGGATGTGACCCAGTCCAGGCTGCGTAAGCGGCTGACGTCTCTTAATCCTGATTGGTTGTTCTTTGCGCGTGTCTGAGCGGCTGACGGGGGCGTGCCGAGGCGCGCGCACAGGCAGAAAGATGGCTGAAACTCAGAAGGAGAGATAAGGGACCAAATAAATTGCTAATTCTGCCAGAAGGTCCAAGAAGAAAGAGGAGAACCCTTCCTGTTGCTGTTGGGACCCGAATCTGCCAGAATTTAACGAGAAGCACCGGAAACATCCGAACGGAACTTCTCCATGAAACGCAGCAGGTGAGACACAATGTATCTGCGCCACAACAGACAGCTTCTGACCTTAGAGCAGACCCACTTCACCCCGACATCCAGAACCTCCGACCCAGACTGCACTACCCGGATCATAGGCGTGATGACAGCATGCATTGATATAAAGGAACTGGATCACTGGTTCTGGTTCTGCTTGGGTTCCTGGAGGTTGTTCCTCATTTGGACTTTTGACTCTGGGTGTTGGACCAGGGCACCATTTAAAAGCTGCAGGACTCAGACATCTGCTCTAACTTTATCCAGCTCCATTGCTCAGCTCCATATCTCATCCATCAGAACCAGAATTCAGAGTTTAAACGGGTCACGGGAAGTTGGACTTTACCTGACCCAGGTATCATTTTGAGCTTTCTGTCATTTTTTCCACCATCACAGTTTAAGTATGAGATGTTTTCCCAGAATGTTTGGCTTAGGGTGTAATGATGGTTCTGACCCGGTAAACTATTCGGACCCTTTTGGGTTTAAGCAGTTGCTCCATCCAAACGTAGGTATTTCTGTCTCCTTCCAGTCAGGGTGTCTCCCAGTGCTACAGCACGTCCTGTTTTCTGTCCAATCAGAGCCCAGAGTGCAGAGAGACACGCCCATATTGTCATTCACTCCCTGGAGATTTCGCTTCTGGATGGTTCTGTAGAAACTGGACCAGGAGGTTCTATTCAATGGGCTATATTGTTAGATTTGATATTCCTAACAGAGAATCCCCTCATTCACTGTTACTGGATCCTGTCTTATTGGACTGGTAATTGAGGTTCTGCCCATCATTTCCTGGTTCACCAGCCAATCAACACACCGCCTCTATAATTAGCAGGACCAGCTGGTGTCTGATTGGTTAGTTGTGGTGATCAGTTCATACGGCTCTTTTTCCCACAAATTATTCTGGATTTAACCTTAAACAATAGTCTGGCTTTCCAGAACCACGACTCGCTGCAGAGGGGAGGTCCATCTGCTGAAGTTGTATTCAACATTGATCTCCTTTTGAACACCACAGATTCAAAGAGGATCCTTTTGGATCCCAGGAGACCCAGAAACCGTTCAGGTCCAGATCAGAACAGAACCACTCTCTGGGACTAATACAGAGCGACATAATCCAGTTTTCCACAGTTTGTTTCTGGAAAACTGATCAGGTAAAACAGGACAAATAGCAAAAGGAAAAACAGCAGCATAAATAACAGATACAAGTAATCAAGTCATGAGTTCATCTAAAATTGATCTTATTGATCAAATAATGATTAATTGATAAGGGGGCAGATTTGTCTTGTGTCACAAGGGTCTTTCCAAAACAGTTTTATAAAATGCTGAATTTAAAAAGAGGCACATCATTATATTTTAACAATTAATTGTGCCACCTGCATTAAAGCTATAGCTGGTAATCCGGTTCAGAAACACTTTTTATTATACTGGGTGAAATGGTCCTTCCATCCTGACAGTAGTCAATACATTATGTAATCACAAAAAGGAGATTAAACATTTATTTCTGTGGAGCTGCAGGCCTGTAAAAACTCTGACCAATCCCTGCCGTTCGGTCCGAAGAGCAGGGATTGGTCAGTTTTGTTCCTGTTCTTTCCCCCCTCTGTCCCTCAGGTTCTGGGGGAATCTCCTAATCTACTGGTTGTCCCACACACCATCATTCTGACGCGCTCATGTAACGCCAGTGTTCGTGCTCGTTCCTTCATAGTTTCTGCTTGCTGGCTGCGCATTTCTAGTGTTTATGTATCCGGTTAGCTTAGCGGTTGGCTTGGTGGTGAGCCGTTGATTGTAGCTCTGCTGCTCTCACCGTAGACTTTGAACATGGCTGAGAGTCACAAGAAGCAAACTGCGTTCATGTTTATGAGGAGGAGAGGAAGTCCTCAGTAGAAAGAAATAAGACCAGAGAGGATTTGGGAGATTTTTTTTCACGTGATCTCCCTGAAGAGTGAAAGAGCAGGTCTTGCGCAGCGGTTATTCAAATAGGGACTTGGGAAACTTCTGGAAAAATCAGACCATAGCTTTAAATACCGACTGAATAAAACAAAATATGCAAAAACACTTATAATCTTCACCAGCCTCGTCTCATGGCAGCTGTGGCTACTAACACAGCTCACCACCGTCAGGGTGTGAATGGGTGAATGACTTTGGGGTCGTCGGACTTGATAAAGTGCTATACAAGTGCAAGCCATTTACCATGTTTTTTCCATTTCTGGTGGCTGTTCCATGATTGTTTCCCTTACTACTGTGGTCTCACTTAAGAACGATGGATGGTGGCCACATTACAACACTGAGAGAGGGTCTGTCTAGCACAGGGGTGGCCAACTCCGGTGCTCGAGAGCCGGTGTCCTGCAACCTTTAGATGTGTCCCTGGTCTGACACGCCTGAGTCAAATAATCAGTTAATTAGCAGGACTCTGAAGAACCTGACTGCATACTGAGGTGCTAATTGTGCTATTTGATTCAGGTGTGTGGGGCCAGGGAAACCTCTAAAAGTTTCAGGACACCGGCTCTCGAGGACCGGAGTTGGCCACCCCTGGTCTAGCAGAAGTGATCAGTTAATAGGATGGAACAAACTATAATCAAATAAATAATTAACCAACAACTAATCGTAAGTAGATTGTTGGTTTCCATCTGTAGAATCAATCCCTGCAGAGGGACACCAGAACCAGGACTCAGCATAACTAAAGGGATGAGCTGTGGGTTTTATCTGGGCAGAATGTTTTCTGCCTCAAAAACACAAACTCGGATATTTGTGGAAGAGTTTTTTTGTGTGTGTCCTGTCTGGCAGTGCAGCAGTAATTGTTGTCTTAATGCCAAAAAGAGCCCAATAGGTTTTTCTTTCACAAGTGGAGCCTTACTGCTTTCACCATAGTGCTCCGCTTGATTTATATATGCAAGAAGCTTTATTAGAATTTATTCTGAGACTATCCATCCATCCATCCATTTTCTAACACGTCTATCCCTGCTGGGGTCCTGAGGGGTGCTGGTGCCTATCTCCAGCTGTCAATGGGCGAGAGGCGGGGTACACCCTGGACAGCCTAACCCCCAAACAGGACAAACAACCATTCTCACACACCTAAGGAGAACTTAGGCTACGTTCACACTGCAGGCATTGATGCTCAATTCCGATTTTTTTGTGAAATCGGATTTTTTTGCGTGGTCGTTCACATTTCCAAATATATGCAACTTGCATGTGAACTGAATGCGTTCAACCTAAGTGTCCCGCATGCGCACTCGAGGACGCGATGACGTCACACGTAGCAGCGTCCTCAGTGTTTGCCGAAGTAAACATGGATTATAATGCTGGCGCGCATTTTGCGGTCATTAATTTATTTTCTAACTGGAGCTTTCCCTCCATTGACTGCTCTTCTCATTGTAGTCCGCCATGGGTGTCGTCTTTCTTCCCGTTTCTGCATAGCAGGACGCAGATTAGTGACGTTTGTCGAGTATCGGTGACGTACAGGTCGGATAAATGCGACCTGGCTGTACAGACACAGGTTACATTTGAAAAGATCAGATACGTATCGGATTCAGGACCACATATCCAAGTGGCCTGGGTCGCATTTGAAAAAATCCGATCAGTGTTGTTCAGACTGTCATAAAAAGATCAGATACAGGTCGCATATGGGCAAAAAAATCGGAATTGGGTCACTTCAGGCTGCAGTGTGAACGTAGCCTTAGAGAGGCCAATTAACCTAACAGTCATGTTTTCGGACTGTGGGAGGAATTATGCTGGGACTATTTCATGTTAAATGGACACTGAAACAGGAAAGTTGAAAAGGAAAAAAGGAGGGCCCTGAGGAGGGCGGAGCCCCTGGCCGAGCCGTGGGGGGCCAGGCCCCACGGAGCGAGCTGGTGCCCGCCCGAGCACCCAGCCCTGGACACCGAGGACCACCAACGAACCAGCGGGCCAAGGCACCAGCCATCAGAGGAGAGCAGGATGGGAGGGATGAGCTCCACACTTAGTGGAGACCTGAGATGTCCTGGGAGAGGGGGCGGTACAAACCCAACCTGACAAATAGAAATCCACGCACAGAGTCACTTTCACTCATTCCAGCCCTAGTGCCCCCACACACAGACACTCCTACAAAAAAGAAAAGGGGATGCAATACACACATTCGCACTCACCTCACACATCCTACACTCCCAGGTCCAGATACCGGCACCCCAGGGGGGGATCCAGACCCTGGACCCGGGAGGTGAACCTAACATCAAGATGGGTGTGGAGGGGGGGAACCACCACGACCCAACCTTGTTCTCAAGTGCGTTTAAAACTAGGAGCGCTAAAAATTGGGGCCAAAGACGTCAGAAGACAGCGGGCTCAGGAAATCGTCCCCATTCCCCAGCGACAACTTCACTCACCAAGGTCCTACATGTGTGGCAGCGTGATGGAGCAGGCAGAGGGAGGCGTACGGGGATGGGGAAGAAATGACTTGGGAGCGACATGCCCTCCCAGGAAGCCAGCTCACCAGCTGACTCCAATAGGCACCCCTGTTTTCCAAAACCCACCTGGAGAGGGAGGCATCACTAGCAGCACAACCAAAATATGTGGGGTCCAAGACTAGAGACAAGCGCTGAGGCCCAAGAATCAACCCCCCCCCCCCCCCCCCCCGGAACATACCAATCCCCCCCAGCCCTGCAGGAGAATTGACTCCCCCAAGGGAAAACTAAATCATGACTGCCACTACCCCCCTCAAAACCACTCTATTCAGCCAGCCCGCCCAAACCATGTGGACCCCTGTTCAAAAGAATCAAGAACCTTTTATTGTCACCCTAACCTGTGTTACCATGGTGACATTTGTTTTAAAACCGACAGACAGTGGTTCAGGATGCACACAAAGAATATATATACAGGTAGACTCAACCTGTATATATATTTTTTGTTTGTCTGATACTCCCGTCTATAGAATCAGCACCGAGAGTCTTCATTAACCAGGACCGGGTCAAAGAGCCGGAGCCACCCAAGCACCCTCACCCCACACCCCCACCTGCCAGCGCATCAGAAGGCCCGGGTAGGGCCAGACATCCAGGCATGCACTGGCCCCAACCCCCAGCGAGATACTCCCCATGACCCATTCGGTAGAAGTCAGCGTCGGTCTGCAAGTCAGCCATGAGACACCTCACATACCTGCACTAGGGTGACCACCTGCTAATAAGCCCAAGGGGGGACAAGGGGTATGTTTCTGAGGGACAAAGTGGGACACTGCTTGGCGCGGCGGTGCCCCCACCTCACGGGCAGACTCACTGATAGTGGTTTACACATTTCTAGCACATACCACCTTACATGGTATATTAATAATGCCCTATTCCCATAAACATGTGTAATTGCTGATGTATGCTCATGAATAGGCCAACCAATGTGTATTTCTTTCTAAATAAAGATTCATAATACGTTGAACATTCAATGAACAGATGCACTTCCAATTCCGATTTACTTTAGCTATTTAATTTTATTTATTTTTCATTACAATTTATTCACTTTAAATAAATTATAATTTAAAATTAAAGGATTAACAGGAATTGTAGTTGCTCTACACCACAGGAACTGTAAAAAAGTCTTAACTCACGACTCCAGAGGTTCACAGAACGAGAAGGGGGAGGAAGGATGGTGAACTTGGATGTTGGTAAAGGCAGGCGCAGGAAAAAAAAACTGTTCAGTGTTCTGGGGACACCTTTAGGACTTTGGGGTCACCTTTAGGACTCAAACCTTTTCAAGCCAAAACATGAAGTGGGCAGAATGTTTAGATGTCCACTTATAACATCAGTTTAATCCAAAACATTACAACATTAACTGACCAGCAATCTAATCACAACGAGCCAACAGCCAGGATGTTTCTAAATCAGACCATTCATCAGCCTACCTTCCATAAGGTCGCCGCCGGATGACTGAAGGCTTCTCCTGGAGCCGCAGCACCAGAGCGCTCCGGTCGTCTCGGTAGAGCCGGTTGATGCAGTCAGGATCCAGCAGAGTGAACGTCGGACTAGTTTTGGCTTGAACGGCCATCAGCCTCCATGAATACCAGGTTATCCTTGTTGATATTTATTAACACCGATTCAACTTTTTCACTTCGGAGGTTCGCTTCGGTAAAGTCGCACTGCAGAGCCGTCCGCACCAAGTGACACAAACAGGTTAAAATGTCCTCATACGTTATATGAGGCACTTCTTCATGTCATCTTCTCAGTCATGAATAGTTTGAAGCTGTGGCCATAGTTAGTTCGTCGTTCGAAAATAAGGTGGATAGAGCGACCAACTTTTTTTTGAGAAAGCATTGATTATGCGTGACACGGTCTCAATTTGCGGGACGCATGAATTGGGCTTCAAACGCTGTGCGCGCACGCGCTACGCGGGACGGGTGGTCACCCTAACCTGCACACCTGATATAACAGTTTTCTTTCCTTTTGTATTCTAGCCTATCATGTAGGTTATTACTAGTCGCCCTTAAAAATTTTTTTGATAAATAGTTGGTTGAATAAAGCGTTGAGTTTGAATTCAGTGTTTGTGTGTCTGTATCTGAAAATTTCTATTTTATCAATATGCTTTTTTTCTATATCGTCCAGCCCTAGGGCTTGATATAAATTACGACCATGTAATGATAAAGCTTGGATATTTAAGACTAAATTACAGTAAATAATGCAAAGCTTCATTGAAACAAATCAAATAATGAACATTTTGAACATAAAGATAACGAGATTTTATCTAAAGAATTGACCATTATGAAGGAAATATTTTCCACATAGAATAACCTTATCAGAAATGAATGTGCTTCTGCGTTGATCCGCCCAAACATGATCTGGTCGTCTCTTTAAGAATCAACAAGTGTCTGCGTCTTCAAACTGTCGCCCTAAAGGAGGAAGAGACAGAAGCAGACTCGGTAGAGTGGCAATCTTCTGGACTTCCTGGTGGAAAGAAAGGAGACACTTCTATGTAAATACAAAATAAATTTTAAAAAGTTACTATAGCACTGATGGTATGTAACAGATGATGGAGAGCAGCAGCAGCGGAGCTGTTCTCTCATCATGTGACCTTCCTATGACTCCGCCCCCAACAGCCTTCATGTCTTACCCTAATCCCACAAATAATGATGTGTAACAAGTTGTTGTTCTGTCTTCCAGACTCCATTTCCCATCATGCCTGTTGACATGGCCATCAGGATCTGCCTCGCCAGCTCTCCGCCGCTTCACTCCTTCCTCAGTAACCATGACAGCCACCCGTACGCGCCCGCTGGCGTGTCTGCGAGCTGCCAGCCGCTGCGTCCGTGCCTGTCCTCCGGATGCTGCAGCTCGGTCTCCACAGAGAGCCAGGCCTCTGTGGCGGAGCTACCGAGGAGGAGCCTGGGCAAGAGGGTGGTGTTCGCAGACTCTCAAGGTCTAGCGCTCACCACCGTTTACGTCTTCAGCGAGGACGAGGACGACCCGCTGGCTGAGCTGCAGTTCCACCTGACGGAGTTGGAGGGCGCCAGTCAAGCATTGTGCTTGGAAGACATCAAAGGTAAGGAACAGCTGATCAATGACATAATCAGTCGGTCCGAATAAGCTCAACATTATTAATGCAGATGTTCCTGGACGCAGTTCTTTGTGAGTTAAATCCTGTTTCCTGGTGTGTTCCTCTGGGTCTATTCCTGCACGTTCCCGTTTCTTCTCTCAAGACCTTCTGGGATCAGTTTGTCCAGTTTAGGCTGATTCCTGAACCCCCTCCAGATGGAGGAAGTTCAAGTAATCTGAAGTTCCTCCAGGTTCAGAACCTTGATCATGAGCTAAATTGATCCTCGGATCCAGGGATCTGGACTTCCAGATCCTTGGATGTGTCGTGATAATCCACTCAGAGAGGGAGAAACATATAAACCTCCACCTGTGTGTCTCTGAGGATCTCTGTTGGGTTATTCTCGGAACATCAGTTATTATCCACTACCCGAAGCAGTCTTCATGTCAGGATCTTGGAACGCAGATATCCTGACATGAAGACTGCTTCAGGACCATTCTACTTCCTTTTTGACAAAGCTTATAGTTGGAGTGGTTCATGTTACCCTGAGCTACCTCTATAGTTATGCTGCTATAGGCTTAGGCTGCTGGAGGACATCAGGGCCTATTTCTCTCACTCTACTGATTTCTACTGTTCTCCAGATTTGCATTGCATTACATTGAAATGACTGTTGTCATTCCAGCTTTTAACTTTTTGTTCTCTCTCTTTTTTCTTCATAGTAGGTACACCTGGTCTGACGTTCTGTTGACTGTGAAATCATCCAGGGAGGACAGATCACCGACTATTACCATCTAATGTAGAACAGATTACTGGATCAATGTGTGCTTCTGTGCTTTTTGTCTCTCTTGTTGTGTCTCTGCTCTGTCTTCTGTAACCCCAGTCGGTCGAGGCAGATGACCGTTCATACTGAGCTTGGTTCTGGTTCTGCTGGAGGTTTTTCCTTCCCGTTAATGGGGAGTTTTTCTTTCCACTCATGCTTCATGCTTGCTCAGTATGAGGGATTGCTGCAAAGCCATGGACAATGCAGACGACTCTCCCTGTAGCTCTACGCTTCTCCAGGAGTGAGTGAATTCAATTCAATTCAATTTTATTTATATAGCGCCAATTCATGAAACATGTCATCTCAAGGCACTTTACAAAGTTAAGTTCAATCATATTATACAGATTGGGTCAGATTATACAGATTGGTCAAAAATGTTCCTATATAAGAAAACCAGTTGATTGCATCAAAGTCCCGACAAGCAGCATTCACTCCTGGAGAAGCGTAGAGCCATAGGGAGAGTCGTCTGCATTGTCCATGGCTTTGCTGCAATCCCTCATACTGAGCAAGCATGAAGCGACAGTGGAAAGAAAAAACACCCGTTAGCAGGAAGGAAAAACCTCTAGCAGAACCAGGCTCAGTATGAACGGTCATCTGCCTCGATCGACTGGGGTTACAGAAGACAGAGCAGAGACACAACAAGAGAGACAAAAAGCACAGAAGCACACATTGATCTAGTAATCTGTTCTACATTAGATGGTAATAGTCGGTGATCTGTCCTCCCTGGATGATTTCACAGTCAACAAAACGTCAGACCAGGTGTACCTACTATGAAGAAAAAAGAGAGAGAACAAAAAGTTAAAAGCTGGAATGACAACAGTCATTTCAATGTAATGCAATGCAAATCTGGAGAACAGTAGACTGGAGAACAGTAGAAATCAGTAGAGTGAGAAAATTAGATCCTGATGTCCTCCAGTAGCCTAAGCCTATAGCAGCATAACTATAGAGGTAGCTCAGAGTAACATGAGCCACTCTAACTATAAGCTTTGTCAAAAAGGAAGGTTTTAAGATTAGTCTTAAAAGTAGACGGGGTGTCTGCCTCACGGACCAAAACTGGGAGTTGGTTCCACAGGAGAGGAGCCTGATAGCTAAAGGATCTGCCTCCCATTCTACTTTTAGAGACTCTAGGAACCACCAGCAGACCTGCAGTCTGAGAGCGAAGTGCTCTGTTAGGAACATACGGGGTAATCAGAGCTCTGATATATGATGGAGCTTGATTATTAAGGGCTTTATACGTTAGAAGAAGAATTTTAAATTCTATTCCATTACTAGCTGTTGTGCCATAAAATGGCTGATGGGACTACGGCTCCCAGCATGCAACATGGTGTTGAACCCAAAGCCCAGATACCTGTGAGACCCCGCCCCTGCGATGATAAAACCACGGTGCGAACAGGGCTCGCCTCCTTCAGAGTCGGCTGTATGGAAGAGACCTCGTCTCAGCTGAAGAGTCCTCTCGTTGGAACAGGTGTTGGAAACGGTGGTTGACACCTTGCTGGACAACGCCGAACACCACCTTTACCCCTTTGGTCGTTGGATTGACAGAGGAGGTCCTACAACTTTAATCAGGTTGAGCGTCCAACCAAAGGAAGAATAAGGAGTTTCTTGTCATCTTTACTGTTTGTAGCCGGGCGGTCCACAAAGACCGCAGAGAGCTGCCGGTCGGAGCGACGCATGTTTGCCTCCACTGGACCAGGACAGAATCTGATTTATTCCCTATATAGAAACCGATCTTTGCCTGGCCAGAATTTCCTTAGAAAAAGGTTTAATGCCGATGTTTCTACTCCAGAAGGAGTTGTTGAAATGTCTTGAATGTTTACATAATAATAATAAGCTAAATGCCACCGTGCCAACGGATGACTGTTATTGTGGATTTTGTCATTCTGGGCGGGCAGCGCCATCAGCGCCAGCTTCATTCTGAACTTTATTGTTAGAATCCCGATCGCCTCTTCTTTCCTTTTTTCTGTTCTCCCTCTCTCTTCTGCTGCTTTGGGTTTTTGGGCGGATTCTGTGTGACGTGTTTGTTGGGTCCGCTGGTGGCCTTCGGGTTTAGCTGGGCCTCTGTGACACCATATGGTGTCTAAACTGTATATGAGAATATATGAGACATTATTTTTCTTTGCTTATGGTTAATGATTAATTATAATTAACGGTTATTAACATTTACTGTTGTCAAGTCTACTTCAGTATTACAACTGACTAGACATCAATTTTTTATGGTAAATAAGTTTAATAATTAAGTAATAAATCCAATTGCTAGTTAGAATCATTAAAGGCTGTTGGCCCTTAATCACAACAATTTGAAACATTTTTCATAATAAAATCGGTAAAAGTGCACGGTTGAGTAGTCGTCTGGCAATCAGAAGGTTGTGGGTTCGATTCCAGCTTCCCCTTGCCACATGTCGGTGTGCCCCTGGGCAAGACACTTAACCCCAAATTGCCTACCGAGCTGCGTCTCGGTGTATAAATGTGTGCGTTAGTGAGAGCGACTGGGTGAATGTGGCTATAGTGTACAGCGCATTGGGTGGTCAGTGTGACTGGAAAAGCTATATAAGTTCAGACCATTTACCATTTACAAAACATACCAGAACCCCTGATTTCACAACATCAGTCCCACAGCAGCTCCACTGGTTCCTGGTTAGATTCAGAACAGAAATGGTTCTGAAGACATCCAAGGCTGTCCAGAACCTCGCTCCCCCTACGTTTCTGATGTCCTTCACATCTCTCCTCCCTCCTGCATCCTTAGATCCTCCTTCCCTCCTCAGCACCATGGGGAGCAGAACTTTCTCCCGCTCTGCTCCCAGACTCTGGATCTCTCCCTCCAGACATCAGAACCACCGACACCTTCTACCAGTTCAGGTCTAAACTCTAACCATCAGTTCCAGGATGCCTCCTCTCCGTAACTGTTTAATGAAACCTTTTTAATGTGCGTTGATTTTATCAGGATTTATCGTTGTTACCCTGTTGGATTTCTACAGCATCTTTAGTGCTCTGAGAGGCACTTTTAAATAAAATGTATTGTTAGTAGTAGTAATTCACACTGTTCTCTGGCTTTGTTTTGCTTCCAGACTCAGCAGAATCTGGTTCTGGCCTGGTTCTGGACTTTACTCCACCATCTGCAGACTACCTGGACCTGAGAAACCGACTTAAAGCACAGCAGGTTTGCCTGGAGACCTGCTCAGTACAGGACCACCTCCTCTCTGGTACCATCCAGGTCAGGAACATCTGCTATGAGAAGTCTGTCGTGGTCCGAATCACGTTTGATTCCTGGAATTCCTTCCAGGACTTCAAGTGCCAGTACCTGAACAACGTCTACGGCTGCCCCGACACTGACACCTTCACCTTCTCCGTCTCTGTACCACAGGACCTGGTTTCCTTCGGTGGAGTGGAGTTCTGCATCAAGTACCAGACAAAGGAGCACACCTACTGGGATAACAACCTGGGGAACAACTACCGGTTAACTATGGTGGATCCCACCGGCCATCCAAACTGGATTTCTGAGAGGAGCACAGGGCAGCAAACTCATAGGGACAGACAAAAGATGGACAAGATGGACTTTGATCCGTTTGGAAGTCCCAGGACATCAGCGGGGATCTTCCCTGAGTGGCAGAGCTGGGGGCGAGTGGAGACCAGTGCCCCCTACTGGTGAGATGTTTTAATTGGACTGATTTTTATCCTGCAGAGATTCACCAGAGCTGACACGTTATACTGTAGACCAGAGCACTGCTTTCAAGCCATTCCTTCACATCCTGAAGTTTTGAACCGCTTCCAGAGGACTGCTGACCTCTGCAGTTCTAACTCCGTAACCTGGAAGGCAGCAGAGGCAGCAGAACCACTAAAGGAACCTGTTCCAGAGAAACGCTGCTCTCGGCTGCCACCTAAAGATGCATCAGAACCAATACAAGACCCTCAGGATGAGTCCAGTTTTAGAGCCGTTCTACACTTGGCCCTGATGATACCGGAACAGGACCAATGCTGGATTCTCAGGAGCAAAATCTTTGGCATCCCTTGGTTGGAAATATGCAAATAAAACATTCTTGGGACTTTAGGAGAAGACCTCAATGATCCATCAAAGGTCCAAAGTGAGTTCGAGAGCTCAGAACTCCACGCTGTTCAGGAGAATTTCTGAATCGGACTTCAGATCCTCAGGACTTCATCCAAGTCTAACTTGTGCTTCAATGAAGCGTTCTGAACCAAGACTCCAAAGATCCATACTATGTTCTCTTCATGATGTCACGTCAGCTGGTTTGTGATCCTCTAAGACCTCGGCTTCATCAGCATTGTGGATCAGAGCGGTCTTTTTGGGTTCAAGGTGCTAGAAGAACATCTTTGTGTCCCTTATCAACCTTTTAGAGGTACATCGTGTTCACCTTTGACCTCACACAGTTGGGCTTTACAACGGTCCTAATCCAAACCTAGCAGACATTTCCAGTGAGGTTTGGGTCAGGACGCTGGGCAAGTTTTTAAATGTTCTAGTACCAAACCTGCTCCAGAACCAGGTTTTGGGATTTTAAAAATCACTTTGGACTCTTATTGCTGTTTTGGACCATGACTGTATCACAAGTTGGATTTTAGCTGATCCTAAAAAGTTAGTGTTGGTGTACTGATGTGGGTTCTGGTTTCCACCGTGACCAGCAGGTCTGTTTGGACTCGACTTTTATAGAAGAACTTTGCAGTTTGAAACTTTTTATAGTGCAACTGTTTCTGGGAATGCTGCAATTCTGACCCATCAGGACTAAGGAGAACCTGTGAGTAGCTTTAATGTTTTAGATTCATCAACCACTGTGGGTCAGAACCAGCAAATCAGAACCCCTCTTGGGGTCACAACCTGGAGATCAGAACCAGTATCTGTGCAGAAAGTTTTGGACTGGTGGTCCAGGTGTTGCTCCACAAACCTCGTTAGATTTAGCACATTTCCTGTTGAAGCTCCATTCCTTGCTGTCATGGTAATTACTGTACCTCACCTTCCTGATGCCTTTAATACCTGAAAACACTGCAGTGCTCTTACCTGGAAACGTGTGTGGTTGGGTAATGTTAACCTTTTGCTCCGCCTGCAGACACAGAGATGTTCAGCAGGGCGTTGAATGCCTCGTGCTGCGTTCAGGTTCCAGCCGCTGCAGCTTCGGGATGGGCAAAGTGACAGAATGTAGCACATGGATGACGTTTAACTTTGAGTTAGTTGTGTCACTGTATGATGAAATAATGTATTTCCTGTTGTAACAGGAAGTGATGACTGATCCTTTTGTTGTTTCTCCTTTCAGAGTAAAAGTTTAATAAAGTTGATTAAATGTCACTCCGATGTTCACGTTTTATTTCCTGTACAGAAGGTTTGATTTCAGAAAACAATCTGTCAATGAACTGACTAGTAACCCTAGCTAATCAGTTAAGCTGTTAAACAACCACTCAGTTAAACCATTAGTGAGTTAAGAAATTAGCCAGCGATCACTTAGCTTGCCAGTTAGCCGTTCTATTAGTTAACTAGTCAGCATGCAATCAATGCAGCAACTATTTTACAGCCAGGAAGCCAATAAGTGGTCAGTTACCCATCAGTTAACTAACCAGTAACAAGCTAATTGGCCAGCCAATTAAACGACCAATTACCCAATCAAAGGTTCAACCTGTTGGGTTTTTAGGAGTCTGCCATGTGTCTGTAGAGCAGAATCAAACATCTACTGGTCAGAACCACTGGAACTAGTTCAGTGAGATTCTGTTAGGTTCTGCTGCCCGGATGGAATCTGATCAGTTCTCTGTAGAACCACCGTCACACCAACCCGTCCACGTGATTCTGTTATGAGTCAGTACCGGCTCAGAGGGGAACAATCCACACACCTACACTCATTCCCTGACCCTCAGAGGATGATTTCAGCGGTCCTAGGCTGAACTTCCTCATGATGATCAGTAGTTGAACAACTATTCCCATTTCATTCAGTGGTGTTCCTTAGAGCAGTGGTTCCCAACCCTGGTCCTCAGGAACCCCTGCCCTGCATGTTTAGATGTCTCTGGTCCAGCTCACCTGATTCAATTGATTGTAGGACCTCTGCAGCCATCCAGTGCTGCAGAAGCCTCCCAACCATCCTTTCATTTAAGCCAGGTGTGTGACAGCAAGGAGACACCTAAAGCCGGTAGTACCAGGACTCCCGGCGACCCAGAGGCCATAGGAATGGAATGCAGCAGGCAATAAAAGTGTTCTGGTCTGACCTCTCCAGTTTCTGCTCATGTTGACACTGAAGGGAAACAAGGTGCAAAGTGAAATCAGAGGACTGTGAGAAAGACAAGTCTAGAGACGAGCTGGAAGGACAGATCTGAAGCTGGAACTACATGCTTGAAACAGGTCATTCTGAGCTCCAGAACCTGAACCAAATTGCTGGAAAACGGCAGAACTCCGGGTGGAGTCGGTGCGAGCGACAGGAAAACAGCAGCTGCTGATTTCCATCCAGCAGATTAACTTTTTAATCCTGCAGCATTCCGACCTTCACCTCCTAATCCTGTCTCTGTTTTCAGATCCCGGTTACGTAACCAGTAGAGCGACCCGGCAGCAGGATTATGAGGTGGGAGAGACTCCGCCTGCCTGCATGAGCGACAGAACAGAAGGCTGATCCACTGCTCGGCTTGATCCTGGAGGTCACATGACCCGGTTTACCTGCTGGTTCTGATGATGGATCATGATGTTTGTCCTGCAGCTGCTCTGATGGGGAACCATAAAGTGATCCCAGCATTGATCCGGATGTTGTGTAACTCCAGAGAGGCAGCGGACCCTGCAGGCTGGTCATGTGACCACGGATTGATCAGCAGGATCGATTTCTCTCCAGGATCGACCACAAAGCTGCTGCTGGTCCATTTGAAGCTCAGAATTCTGATTTTACAGGAAGACCAAACACAACGTGACCCTCCTGGTTTGGTCCAAAGACTTTTAAACAGACGGATATCTTTGTGTGTCTATTTAATCTTGTAAATTGATCACAGGGTCTCCGGAGGAAAAGAGAAAAAAGTTTCTACTTGAAGCAGTTGTTGCTTTTCTTTGCAGTTTCTGTTTTAATGGATGGTTTGTTAAATCATTTAAATTATGACACTGATAGTTTGCTGCCATCATCACAGTTTGTGACGATGTTCTTCAGGCGTGAGTTAGCGGTACATGGGAAAGGTTTTTATGGGCTGTGGTGGCTAAGTAGGCCCTGATGTGTCCGAGGCTACATCCGAAGATAAGGACTCTTTAGCCGAAGCAGAAGTGAAATATAATGTATGTATGCATATGTTAACCTTAAGATTAAACTCTGATTATTTGTTCATGTTTTACACATCGTTTAGCATATAATCTGTAATTACCATTTCATGTTAAAAACAAAACTTATTCATAAAATTCGTCTGTCCGTCCGTCTTCTTCCTCTTATCCGGGGTCGGGTCGCGGGGGCAGCAGCTTCAGTAGGGAGGCCCAGACGTCCCTCTCCCCGGCCACTTGGGCCAGCTCCTCCGGGGGAATCCCAAGGCGTTCCCAGCAGAGAGACATAGTCCCTCCAGCGTGTCCTGGGTCTTCCCCTGGGCCTCCTCCCGGTGGGACGTGCCCGGAACACCTCACCAGGGAGGCGTCCAGGAGGCATCCTGACCAGATGTCCGAGCCCCCTCAACTAGCTCCTCTGGACGTGGAGGAGCAGCGGCTCTACTCTGAGTCCTCCCCGGATGACTGAGCTCCTCACCCTATCTCTAAGGGAGAGCCCAGACACACTATGGAGAAAACTCATTTCGGCCGCTTGTATCCTGGATCTCGTTCTTTCGGTCACGACCCAAAGCTCGTGACCATAGATGAGGGTAGGAACGTAGATCGACCGGTAAATCGAGAGCTTGGCCTTTTGGCTCAGCTCTCTCTTCACCACAACGGATCGGTACAGCGCCCGCTTCACAGCAGACGCTGCACCAATCCGCCTGTCGATCTCCCGCTCCATCTTCCCCTCATTCGTGAACAAGACCCCAAGATCCTTGAACTCCTCCACTAGGGGCAGCACATCCTCCCCAACCCGGAGAAGGCACTCTACCCTTTTCCGGTTCAAGACCATGGTCTTGGATTTGGAGGCACTGATTTTCATCCCGGCCGCTTTGCACTCGGCTGCGAACCGCTCCAGTGAGAGCTGTAGATCACGCCCTGATGAAGCCAATAGGACCACGTCATCCGCGAATAGCAGAGACGCAATCCTAAGGCCACAAAAAACGGATCCCCTCAACACCTTGGCTGCGCCTAGAAATTCTGTCCATAAAAGTTATGAACAGAATCGGTGACAAAGGGCAGCCTTGGCGGAGTCCAACTCTCACCGGAAACGAGTCCGACTTACTGCCGGCAATGCGGACCAGACTCTGACACCGGTCATACAGAGACCTGACAGCCCTTATTAAAGGGTCTGGTACTCCATACTCCCGGAGTACCCCCCACAGGATCCCTCGGGGGACACGGTCGAATGCCTTCTCCAGATCCACAAAGCACATGTAGACTGGTTGGGCAAACTCCCATGCCCCCTCAAGAATCCTGCTGAGGGTGTAGAGCTGGTCCAGTGTTCCACGGCCAGGACGAAAACCACACTGCTCTTCCTGAATCTGAGATTCAACTATCCGACGGACCCTCCTTTCCAGAACCCCTGAATAGACCTTACCAGGGAGGCTTAAGAGTGTGATTCCTCTGTAGTAGGAACACACCCTCCGGTCCCCCTTTTTAAATAGGGGGACCACCACCCCAGTGTGCCAATCCAGGGGAACTGCCCCCGATGTCCACGCAATGCTGCAGAGCCGCGTTAACCAACACAGCCCCACAACATCCAGAGCCTTAAGGTACTCAGGGCGAATCTCATCCACCCCCGGAGCCTTGCCACCGAGGAGCTTTTTAACAACCTCGGCAACCTCAGCACCAGAGATGGAAGAACCCGACCCAGAGTAAAAAGTTATGAACAGAACTTCAACTGCAGTCATGTCTTGATGACATCAAAAGCTGGATGACTTTAAATTACCTGCTTTTAAATTCTGACAAGACAGAAGATATAATCTTTGGACCAGAGTCCTCAAAAAATAAACTTCTTAATCAACCACTTAATCTGGATGGCATTAACTTGGCCTCTGGTAATAAAGTAAAAAATCTTGGTGTTATTTTTGACCAAGACATGTCATTTAAATCGCATATTAAACAGGTTTCCAGAGTTTCCTTTTTTCACCTCCAGAATATCGCCAAAATTAGAAACATTCTGTCCAGGAGTGATGCTGAAAAACTGGTCCATGCATTTGTTACTTTCTATCTCTATCTCTAACTATCTCTGTAGTTATGCTACTATAGGCTTTGGCTGCTGGAGGACATCAGGGTCTATTTCTCTCACTCTGCTGAGTTCTCCTACTGCTCTCCAATCTGCATTGTTTGTTGTTATTTCATCTTTTAACTTCTTGCTCTCTGTCATTTTTCTCTTCATAGAAGGTACACCTGGTCTGGTGTTCTGTTGCGACATCATCAGGGGAGGCAGATCATCCTCTATTACCATCTAACATAGAAAGTACTCCTGGATCAATGTGAGCTTCTGTGCTTTCTGTGTCTCTGCTCTGTCTTCTCTAAGCCCCAGTGGGTCGAGGCAGATGAGCGTTCACACTGAGCCTGGTTCTGGTTCTGCTGGAGGTTCTCCTCCCTGTTAAAGGGGAGTTTTCCTCTCCACTGTCGCTTCATGCATGCTCAGTATGAGGGATTGCTGCAAAGCCATCAACAATGCAGACGACTGTCCACTGTGGCTCTACGCTCTTTCAGGAGGAGTGAATGCTGCTTGGAGAGACTTGATGCAACCTGCTGGGTTTCCTTAGAGAGGAAACTTTCTGACCAACCTGGAGGATATGATGGAGTCTGACTTTGGAAAGAGCCTTGAGATGATAAGTGTTGTGAATTGCTATATAAATAAAATTTAATTGAATCGTTAAGAACAGTGTGGAGCAGGCTTGAACGGAGTGCTGCTGCTGTCCGCCATCTTGCTGTGCGTCTTGTACAATGCTGAATGATCTCACTAGAGTGTTACCCATAGCACCACTGCTGGCCGGGGATCTAATTGATTTGTAGGATTTCATGAATCGATATTGAATTGAGGAACAAATAATTGCAATGCATTGATCAATCGATATTCTTGCCCAGTACAAACAAATATGCACTAATCTTTCAAAATAATGACCACGATATGTAGAAAGTACTATAAGACAACTATGTTAACAGTTTATTGGGAAAAAAGTTGATTTGGGGAGTGATTTACCCTTTAACAGAACATTTTAGCAGTTGTTCAACAAATGTTGGCTAATTGTTGAATAAAAACCCACTTCACCAAACTAATAAAACCTGGCATGAAGTTTTCCTTTTCAGTGCTGCTTTCTCTTCAACTGGTGTTATTTTTTAAACAACTTTTACTAGTTGATCTGCAGGTTCCTCTCATCCCCTGGTGTGCTGGGGATGTTCTGATGTGAACTCACCCACCACCCTGTCCTCTGACCTTCAACGACCGAACACCAGAAGTGTTTGGATCATGATCTGACGGTCTTCTGATATTTCAGATTCAGCACCATGTTTGATATTTTCTTCAAAATATTCAAGTCTAGTTTAACCTCTGCAAATGTCATCCACAGAAATGTCCACCTTTTATTTCCATCTATTTGGACCCTGAACAAAAACTGATCATGAAGTGCTTCCACTGCCCCCTAGTGGCCCAGAGAGCAGCTGCAGCATCAGGCCACAGCCTGGCTCTAGCAGTGCTCTCCTCCTCTCTTGGTGGGGTTTTCTCTCTCAGAACCAGTCCAGGGCCATGGGGTAAAGTTCGGTTTCCGTCACTTGGAAAATGAGAGCAAAAATAGATCCACTTGGTTCCGTTTAGACATTTTATCCAAGGTATTAAAGAGAAGCCACTCTCAACCAATGGAATCTGGCAGAGCAGGGACATTAGCCAATCAGAAGGAGAGTAGGGCGGGTCTTAGCGGACATCAGCCAGTCTGACGGTGTTCCGTCATTTTAACGTTTGATTGGAAGAAAACCTCAAACTGGCCACAGATGGCATGAATGAAAGTAATGGTGGTGAAAGGTTTCCTTTGGATATAAGCGAACTAGAAAGTGGAGCGGAGAACATCTGAGAACAGCTTCCTCGGTAAGTGTGTCTATCGATGTTCCTGTAGCTAAATTAATGAGTTATTTCCACCTGTCGCCACCTCACCTGTCAGCCTTTATTCCCTCCACCAGCTTAGCTGATTAGCGCCGGCGACCAACCCTGTGTCTCATCGGGATTCGCTGTTACGTTTTTATTTAAAACAGAGTAAAAGCTCAGGCTAATTTAGCATAAATGCCTTTTTTCTTGAAGGGTCGGATATATACTTCCCGTGATTAAAAACAAAGCTGGTAAAATTGGCAGCTCTGATAATTACAGACCTATAGCCCTAGCTAATACACTGTCTAAAGTCTTTGAACTTTTTCTTCTGCCAAAATTTGCTAAGATAGTAATGTCTACTGAAAATCAATTTGGGTTCAAGCCCAAACATGGCACTGATATGTGTATATATGGACTAAAAGAATTACTGATAAATTATAACCGCAAAAATTCTACAGTTTTTCTGTGTTTTTTAGACGCCACTAAGGCTTTTGATCGTGTTAATCATAGAAAACTATTTTTAAAATTGTGCCAAGTTGGTGTACCTAAGTATATAGTAAGATGTCTGTCCTACTGGTATGCTAATCAAACTATGCAAGTGACATGGGACAACTGTATGTCTGCATCCTTTCATGTCAACAATGGAGTCAGACAAGGAAGCATTTTATCTCCTATTTTGTTTAACTTTTATATGAATGATCTTTCGAAGCAGCTACACCTGTGTAGAACCGGCTGCATGGTTGGTGATACTATTATTAATCATTTGATGTATGCTGATGACCTAGTGGTTTTTAGCCCAAGTTCAGCTGGTCTTCAGGAGCTGCTTAATGTCTGCTCAGCATATGGTGAGTTACATGATGTTAAGTTCAATCCTTCAAAAAGCACCATCTTGATCTGTCGCACTAAGGAGGACAAAAATAGACTATTTCCAAATTTCAAACTGTCTGGGTCTTTAGTGAAAGTCTCAACTGAAGTGAAATATCTTGGTCATATGTTGACAGATTGTCTGTCTGATGATGAGGACATTTACCGTCAGGTTCGAATGTTATACGCTCAGGCAAATATTCTTGTCCGTAAATTTGGATTCTGTTCGGATGAAGTAAAGTTGAACTTGTTTAGATCATATTGTACATCACTGTATACTGCACATTTGTGGTGCAATTTTAAAAAAGCCAGTCTTCAAAAATTGAAGGTGGCTTACAATGATGCACTTAGACTTTTGTTAAATAAACCCAGATGGTCCAGTGCCAGTGAACTGTTTGTATCTGCCCGAGTCAGCACTTTGATGGCTGTCTTGAGAAAACTTATGTATAGATTTATTTGTCGCTTGAATGAATCTAATAATAAAATCATACTACTGCTGGCAAATGTTAAATATAGTGCAATAAAGTACTCTTCTGTACTCTGGAGACATTGGTATGATTGCCTCTTGTAAGGCTAGAAGTCATGTGTTTGTATAGTTTATTTTTTGTACTTTTTATTCTTATTTTGTCTTTGTATTCTCTTTGTATGTAATCTGGACTCTGAGTCTGTAATAAAAATCTAAATCAAATCTAATATAGACCGTTGACGGTGGTGTTGAGAATAAACGGAGGCTTGGCTGAGAGAAACGGACACGAATGGCGCAAAAAGCTTAAGCTGCCAGGCGTGTTTATAATATGCCACCAAATGCAATTTTCCACTTCCTCTTTACCCGTGAAACAGCGACAGAACCGAGGCACCTGCAGTCATGACCGACCGTGTTTAAGCAGAAAGTTCACACCTGGTCTGTAGTCGGCCTGAGCTTTCCCTCAGGATGCCTCAGCCTCTGGTTGACCTGATCAGGTTAGAAACTAGAACTCTGCCAGTATCAAACATGCCTCTTCTCTCTGCACCCGTAGTATTGCTGCCCAGTATGAAACACTAAACCGCACAAAATGAATACAAACCCACACATCTATAGTCGTTCATTTGTATGATAAAATTATAAACTGTCAAACTAGCAAATAGCTAGAAAACTATTCAATTTGAACATGTTAAAGGAAAATGGTTTTGAATCAATTCCCGTTGTCTTCAGTATTTCAGTAGTGTGGTTCTCCTTTTATTGTAATTTTATTTATAAGCACCTTAAGATCACCCTATGGATAAACATGGTACTAAATAAAATAATAAGACAAATGGCAAATACTTTGAACTTGCATTCACTTAGATAGATATGAAGTCAGAAATTTACTAAAGGACAAGGTTGTGGTTGGCCTTGTAGGTTCATAGGATTAATTTATATTGAACGTGACAGGGAGCCAGATAGTTGATGTGCAGGTGGGAAGTAGATTATGTAATGATGCAAGCTACTGTCTTTTGTTCTAGCTGAAGTTTATGGAGGTTTTCTGGGGGACAGGCAGGGAAGGAACTAGTTTGTCAAAAGTGTGAAGGAAGAACTTGATGCTGCAAATATGAAAGTTAACCAGGTGATGTTCTGGGTGTGGAAAGTGAAGGAGAGGATGGGGAGGGATGACGCCAAGGCTCTGAAGCTGAAAGGTAGGAGACATACAGGAATTGTCAATATTTTAAAACTGCCAGATTTGGTTAAAGCTGACTTTGCACAATAAGCAGGTGTAATGTGGCATGACGTCCACGGCCCCAGGAATATATGGGCTGACTAGAGGAATGTTCAGTCAAATTGATTATTTGTGCTTTAACCCCTGTTCAGGGGGCAGTTTAACGTTTGTTGATGAAGTAGTTTGTTTTCACGCTGCTGGTGTGAAAGCCTCCGATGAATTTACTGCTGGTAAAGGCAGGCATCATGTCTTTGAGAAGAGCATCTGCAGAACCAGATGCTGCAGATTCTTTCTAGGAACTAGTTAGGAGCAGTTTCTGTCCTGTATGTGGACTTCAGCCCTTCCTGAGGAGATTCTTTGAAATACAATATCAGTGAAGGTCAGATAAATGGATCAGTCAGAACCAGATGAGGGTGAGAGCAGTTCTGAGAATGGAGTTGATGTGGTCCAAAACACAGACAACTGGATCACTGCTTGACTGAGAAGGCATGTGCCACAGTTATACGATCTCAAGAGGGTCTGAATTTATCTCGGCTGGTACTGAAGTTTTTAGAGGAAATGATAGTGGTGTGTCCTCTGGGTCTGGGTGTCCCCTGCAGAAAGAATTTAACCATCCAGAAAATTTAGGGCCAGTGGGGCCTGATGTCGCTGTGGAGCTCTATGTTCACAATAATCAGCGGACATGATCGCTCTTTATAGAGTAATATTGTAAAAAAGCCAGATTCCCTTATCAACAAAATTGTGTTATAAACATTTATGTCTATATATCTAAATCTGCCAGAAGACTGACAAGCTCAGCAGGTTAAATCCTCCTGAGGCGTCTTGATGTTGGAGCCGGTCCACCAACGTTTGTTTAAATAACCAACATCTGAAATCTCAGTGAGCATGCTCAGTACGCTCTCAGTAGACAGCTGTGGGCACAAATCCTACGGCCCCAAGCTCAGATCGTCCAATCAGAACGCTGGAAATGCAGACGTTACGTTTACGGTCTGCTGGATAGTGTGGGACAATCTAGTGTTGGTTGTCCTTGTTGGCTCATTGAAGGATTGATGTGAATCTTTTCTGTTCCATAAATTAACTTTATTAGTGAGTCTTTATCTGTAATTTTTTTTATTACATTTAGCTTATATAAAATGGTGTTTCTAGTGTGGTTTATGATCATTTATCTGTTTCGTTTAAAATTGATCAGTCAGGTTGTACTAATCACAGAAAAATGAGCTGCTGCTAATACAGGTAAAAGCCAGTAAATTAGAATATTTAGAAAAACTTGATTTATTTCAGTAATTGCATTCAAAAGGTGTAACTTGTACATTATATTTATTCATTGCACACAGAATGATGCATTCCAATGTTTATTTCATTTAATTTTGATGATTTGAAGTGGCAACAAATGAAAATCCAAAATTCCGTGTGTCACAAAATTAGAATATTACTTAAGGCTAATACAAAAAAGGGATTTTTTAGAAATGTTGGCCAACTGAAAAGTATGAAAATCAAAAATATGAGCATGTACAATACTCAATACTTGGTTGGAGCTCCTTTTGCCTCAATTACTGCATTAATGCGTCGTGGCATGGAGTCGATGAGTTTCTGGCACTGCTCAGGTGTTATGAGAGCCCAGGTTGCTCTGATAGTGGCCTTCAACTCTTCTGCGTTGTTGGGTCTGGCATTCTGCATCTTCCTTTTCACAATAGCCCACAGATTTTCTATGGGGCTAAGGTCAGGGGAGTTGGCTGGCCAATTTAGAACAGAAATACCATGGTCCGTAAACCAGGCACGGGTAGATTTTGCGCTGTGTGCAGGCGCCAAGTCCTGTTGGAACCTGAAATCTCCATCTCCATAGAGCAGGTCAGCAGCAGGAAGCATGAAGTGCTCTAAAACTTGCTGGTAGACGGCTGCGTTGACCCTGGATCTCAGGAAACAGAGTGGACCGACACCAGCAGATGACATGGCACCCCAAACCATCACTGATGGTGGAAACTTTACACTAGACTTCAGGCAACGTGGATCCTGTGCCTCTCCTGTCTTCCTCCAGACTCTGGGACCTCGATTTCCAAAGGAAATGCAAAATTAGCTTTCGTCAGAAAACATGACTTTGGACCACTCAGCAGCAGTCCAGCTCTTTTTTTCCTTAGCCCAGGTGAGACGCTTTTCGCGCTGTTTCTTGGTCAACAGTGGCTTGACACGAGGTATGCGGCAGTTGAAACCCATGTCTTTCAAGCGTCTCTTGGTGGTGGATCTTGAAGCACTGACTCCAGCAGCTGTCCACTCCTTGTGAATCTCCCCCACATTTTTGAATGGGTTTTTTTCCCAATCTTGACTAGGGCGCAGTGATCCCTATCGCTTGTACACTTTTTCTGACCACAGTTTTTCCTTCCCTTTGCCTCTCTATTAATGTGTTTGGACACAGAGCTCTGAGAACAGCCAGCCTCTTCAGCAATAACCTTTTGTGTCTTTCCCTCCTTGTGCAATGTGTCGATGGTCGCCTTTTGGACAGCTGTCAAATCTGAAGTCTTCCCCATGTTTGTGTAGGCTTCAGAACTGGACTGAGACCATTTAAAGCCCTTTGCAGGTGTTTTGAGTTAATCAGATGATTAGTTTGTGGCACCAGGTGTCTTCAAAATTTAACCCTTACACAATATTCTAATTTTGTGACACACGGAATTTTGGATTTTCATTTGTTGCCACTTCAAATCATCAAAATTAAATGAAATAAACATTTGGAATGCATCAGTCTGTGTGCAATGAATAAATATAATGTACAAGTTACACCTTTTGAATGCAATTACTGAAATAAATCAAGTTTTTCTAAATATTCTAATTTACTGGCTTTTACCTGTAGTTGAGTTTTTGTACTGAACTCATCCTGCAGGAGACGCCGCTGCTTGTGTGTGAGAAAGTGGGTTTGAATGAAAAATGAGGGTGACAGGGGCAGGGAGTCTGTCCTTTAACTGGTGGGTTGCCGGTTCAAACCCTCCATCCGTCTCAGTTGTTGTGTCCTTGAGCAAGACATTCCACCCAATTTGCTTGCTTTGGGGTCCTCAGACTTGATAAAACGCTGTACAGGACTTTTTAAAGAGCACCCCCATCTCTTATCGGACAATATTACAAAATAATTCAAAGAACACCACAAAATAAGAACAAGAGTCGAGAATTTAGTCGTGTTCTGAGCAGACCCAGTTGTTTTCTGGGTATTTACAGCAGACATGCGTTGAGGTTTGCCATTAGAACTAGTTTTTACTAGAACCTGGTTCCAAAGTTCTTCCTGAGACAACCTTACACATTTTGTTCAGGTGGACTGGACTTGCAGCTGGACTGGTCCACAGATAACTTCTTTGTTTCCAGTGAATGAACATTGTTGGTGGATTCTCTAAGAATCCATTTGGGATATCTATCATATTTTATAGAAGATGGACGATGAAAGGAATCTTCTGAACAGTGATCCAGTTTGACTCTTTGCAGGTTTCAGTTTTAAAGCTCTGCTATGATAATGGTACATTAGATATTCTGCTTCTTGCTCTGAATCGGATCCTTTCGGTTCTGTTTCTAATTGAATCAGGGATCCAGAATAGAGCCACTCAAACACTCAAAGCAGAATCAAAGTTTGCTGGGATCTGTTCCGGTGGACTGGATCAAGGTTCTTCTGGCTTTCTAAAGGTCTGTCAGAGACTCTCTCTGGACTTCCCTCAGGTTCTTGTACTTGACCGTGACTTGATGTTAGCACTGAGGGGAAACTGGACTAAACGTGGAAATGGTTTCAGTTCAACTTATTCTTTCCAGCAGAGTAATTATAGCTGCAAAGCTGGATCCAGTTCCTGATGGAGGATTCAGTTGGTTCCTCTGAGCTAAAATACTACTTTGCCTTTATATTTGGGTCTATGTATGTTCTGTGACTCGATCCATGTCTGCTTTGTCCTCCAGCTTTTCCCCAGGTGATGGGGGACCCTCGGCCCTTGGTGGAACAGCTGCTGGCTCTGGTTCAGCAGAGGATCAATATAGAAGAGAGCAGCATGGCTGTAGAGCGAGGTAATGTGAGCATATCCTGTTCTGGTGAAGTTGGCTGGTTCTGAGGCAGCCTTGTTCTGATGGCTCTGGTTTCCCTGCAGAGTTCTGTGAAGTGGTGAAGAACTTTGAGGCAGTGAGGAAGAGCTGGCAGCAAGCAGAGCTGGAGCTGAAGAAGCACAAAGAGCTGCTGGTGAAGTCTGACGTGGCCAAAGCTACTCTAGAGATCAAACTTAAACATGCTCGGAACCAGCTGGACGTGGAGATGAAGAAGCGATACAAGATGGAGGCTGACTACCATTATCTGGTGAGGAATAAGTCTGTGCGGGAGGTTAAATGGGGACCTGCAGGGGACTCTGATGGCTCTGACTCCTCTGCTTGCAGAAGAGGCAGATGCAGCTCATGTGTGACATCGTGGTCCAGGACAGGAAATCCAGCGCCTGTCTGAATGATGAGCAAAAATCCCTCTTGGCCACATTCGAGCACCGAGGAGGCAACACCACACTTCATAGAAGCAGCAAGCGGTAAACCAGCCAATCACGGGGCAGGGTCGGGGCACAGCAGCCAATCACAGGACAGTGTGGTGACAGAGGAATATGTCTAAGTTTCTAAAGTCTCCAGATTAAAATTAAAAAACATTGAGTGGGATTACAAAGCTAAATTAACTAATCTAATATGTTTAGATATGATCAGTTAATAAATCCATGCGTTACAAACACACGAGTAGATGATAAATCATGAGCAAAGTTGGGTTTATAAAAGGTAGAGTTGGAAATTTTCTGGAAATGTAGGTAAGAAACGGCAAAGTCTCTTTTTGAACAACTGCGCCAGACCGTCTTACCTGCTCTTCGAGGGGATCACGTGACAAAAACTTCCAAATCCACTCGGGTCTTATTACTTTCTACTGAGTACTTCCTCTTCTACTCATACACATGGACATGGTTCACTTCTTGTGACTCTCAGCCATGTTCAAAGTCTACGGAGAGAGCAGCGGCGCTACAATGAACAGCTAACACCGAAGCTAACCACTGAGCTAACCGGATACATAAACACTAGGAGTGAGCAGCCAGAAAGCGAAAACTCAGACGGAACGATCATGGACACTGGCGTTACGTGAGCGCGTCAGAATAATGGCATTTGGGACAAGGTGATACTCTTGGAACTGGAGGGACAGAGGGGGGAGAGAGCAGGACATGGCATTAAGGCAGATTTCACCCAGTATAACAAAGTGTTCAATTTTATTTATACAGAACCAATTAACATCATATCATCTCAAGGCTCTTTCCAAAGTCAGACTCCATCAGATCCTCCAGGTTGGTCAGAAAGTTTCCTCTCTAAGGAAACCCAGCAGGTTGCATCAAGTCTCTCCAAGCAGCATTCACTCCTCCTGAAAGAGCGTAGAGCCACAGTGGACAGTCGTCTGCATTGTTGATGGCTTTGCAGCAATCCCTCATACTGAGCATGCATGAAGCGACAGTGGAGAGGAAAACTCCCCTTTAACAGGGAGGAGAACCTCCAGCAGAACCAGAACCAGGCTCAGTCTGAGAGCGAAGTGCTCTGTTAGGAACATACGGGGTAATCAGAGCTCTGATATATGATGGAGCTTGACTATTAAGGGCTTTATACGTTAGAAGAATTTTAAATTCTATTCTTGATTTAACAGGAAGCCAATGAAGGGAAGCTAAAATTGGAGAAATATGATCCCTCTTGTTGATTTTCATCAGAACTCTTGCTGCAGCATTTTGGATCAGCTGAAGACTTTGAACTGCATTTTGTGGACTTCCTGATAGTAAAGAATTACAATAGTCCAGCCTTGAAGTAACAAATGCATGGACCAGTTTTTCAGCATCACCCCTGGACAGAATGTTTCTAATTTTGGAGATATTCCTGAGGTGAAAAAAGGAAACTCTGGAAACCTGTTTAATATGGGATTTAAATGACATGTCTTGGTCAAAAATAACACCAAGGTTTTTTACTTTATTACCAGAGGCCAAGTTAATGCCATCCAGATTAAGTGATTGATTAAGAACTTTATTTTTTGAGGACTCTGGCCCAAAGATTACAACTTCTGTCAGTTCAGTTTTTCTCCACCTTTCCAGGCGATCTCAGTAAAATGCTGACAGGTGAGAGCGCATTAATATAAAAAAAAAAGTAGTAAGATGACTGGCGAGTAAAATTAAATAAGCAAATCAAAATAGTGATGTAAATACGGCGTGTTCAAACATTTTAATGCTGTGTGACAATCAATTTGGCTAAGATCATCATCACCACCACTACTCTTGAAAGAAAGCGTTACGCCGAGCGAGGGGTCAACCACACCTCCTTACTCAGATGAATTTCTCTGTCGTCTCCTTCCTCAGAGTCGCTCTGAAGCTCCGACTCCTTGGTGGAGTTTTTAGGCTCAGATAGAAGCTCTGAGAGCCTCTGAGGATATTGGTGAATACGGCCGTGATATTTATCCAGTGGATTGTTTTATCCTTAAAAACATTAAGATATTCTTGCATTTACATTTATATTTTTTGTATTTTTATTTCTAATAATTTCTTTGTTTTTATACCAGCGTTTCTCATTATATTCAGAGTTAATGCCACACAGTAATGATCAATAGCAGCAGGGGGAAACCCCCTTACTGGGTCTGGGAGCTTGGGCAGGACCAGTAGACGGTGCCATAGAAAGCTCCCATGAGCTGCCCCCGGACCGGGCTGTACCAGCTGTGTTGGACAGGATGGTCTGTGTGTCAGTTCCCACCAGGCAGATCGAGTGGCCAACACTCAAGCGGTGTTTCAGCCAGAGGTGTTTTCCTAACATCATTTGTCCTGGAGGGCCTGGCAGTGTGGCATCGTCACTGCAAGGATTTGTTGCTGTTCGCTGCAACAAATCCATTTAATTGATATTGTGGTGAATTGGTCTGGTGTGATTCCTTTTAATGAACAGATTGCATGGTGCAGGGCTGTTGGCAGGCCACTGAACTCCTTTAATGGTCCCAGAATGAATCCTCCTGAAGTTTGAGCAGTTGTGCCTGCAGGAGCATTCAGGCTTGCTGTGCATCAAGCTTCTCGACGTCCTCTTGTTTGTCTGGGCCAGTTTCCACGCGGTCTTTAAGCTGCCTGTTTGCTTTTTGCTGGTCAAGCGACAGTTTCTGGTTATTGTTACACGTCTGATGCTCCTGTGTTTACAGCAGTTCTGAGTGTTTTTATGCCTCATTTAGGAGTGCCTCCAGCTCACTTTCTATGAGGTTCCTCCTTCCTCCAGGTGTGATCCTTCTGGCTCTCACCTGGAGGGCCTGGCTACATCCGTCTGCATATTGGAGTGCGTTCCAGTGGAGGACTCTTGTATTGCCGTAATTCTACAATGACTGGAATGTGCTAAGGAGAAAAGTTTGGCCCCAATCACAATTTCATACATGTGGAACTTCTATTAGAAATCCACACAATTCTCTGGTCATGAGGCGCCTTTGCAGAATCAGAACAAACTGAACCAAACCTGAAGGAAAATCGTCCAAATGTAGAGATCTACCCTTGGGATGTTGTCCAGTTTTATCTCAGATGAGTCAGATGCCAAGGTCGACTGTATCAGACAGGTCAACCATAGAGACGGTGGGGAGTCAGCTGTGTCCAGGAAGTGGGTTCTGACTGTTTGGGAAATGAGTCGTTCTAAGCTGAACTCTGATAACACAAGTGATGTTTATGTGCAGTTACATGGAGAGATTAAAACTGGAGAATTAAAATATGGTTCTCCGTCATCGTGTCAGCTGTTGGTTCTGGTAGCTCATCCAAAGTCCTGAAGTTCACGTGCAAAGACCGAGTTCAGGTTGCAGAAGAATCTCTGACTTGGTCAGGATCTTTGAGTTTTTAATTGTTCCACTGATTCGCAGCTCAGTCTCAATCCTCCTCGGTCAACCTGAACAGCAGGTAGGGATCAACTTCCAGAATCACTTTCTGCAGCGTTCTCCTTGGATCCAGGCTGGAATAACTGTTCCTCGGATTCTGCTTTAAAGTGCGTTCTCACGTTTTGAGTTCCTGAAGTCCAAAGTGTGAGACGTGAGAAGCTGAGTTCTGCAGGTAACGATTCAGCTCCTTTCTCTAATCAGCACAGCTGCCGGCCTCCACCCATAAACTGGTTCCGGTGGAGTCGGGGCGCAGAAAAACAAACCATGAGGTAGAACCACAGTTAATGCTGCTGGTTTCCAAACAGAACAACTTTACTCAGATGGGATGTAGTTCCCAGCTTTGAGGTCCAAAAAGGTCCGACTGAGCCAGCTGCCAGTGATCAGGTTAAACGTGTCTCCCAGCAGGTTGTCGGTGATCGACGAGTCGTCCTTCCTGTCTCACTCTGACATCAGCTACGATCGTACTGACGACGACGTGGTAAGACGTACACAGACCAAACCGCCCAGCTGGGATCAGCACTCTCTGACAGAACCTTGTCTTCCTGTTTCAGGACTTGGACACAGCAATGATCAAACCTCTGAGGTCTCGAGCCCGAGAACGGAGGGTGAGTCCTGTTTGGTAGTAAATCAGTGATCCTGATGTCTAGAACACATCTTTGAAGACGACTGTCCTTCAAACATCTGACGAGTTTCTGGTGTCAGTTGCTCAGTTTCTGTTTTCGTTCTCCTGCCCTCGTCCTGCGCTCTCATGATGGATTCTCTTTAGGTTATTGTCCTGACTGTGTACTCAGTTTTACTCGTCTCTTTCTCTGTCCTCTTGCTGCTTCCTGTGTGAAGCGCTCTTCCATGGGCCCGGGGGTTGGAGGTCCAATTGTGAAGCGGAGCAGAAGTGGAAATGTGTCTGCAGAGCTTCATGAGAAAAACATGGTTGAGAAGGTAAGAAGAACCTTAAATTGGTCTGTTTTTCTGCTTGATGATAAATGTTTGATTCTTAAAGATTTAAACTCGGACTGGAAAAGAACTTCCTGAACACCAGAACTCATGAAAGCTCTCGTCCTGTTCACCAGAACAAAGAGCATATGCACCGACTGGACAGAACCAGCTTCTAGCTGCTGATTAAACTAAGTCATGAGATTTAAAACATGTGGAGTTTCTCCTCTCTACTCGCTTTGCTCTGACTGCAGGCGGCTTTCAGGATGAGGCAGCAGCTGTGAGACGGCGCTGAGGGAAAATAGGAGGAGGCAGACAGTGGGGGCTTTCGCTGAAGCTGCTCATAAGTCACTAGATTTGTTGACAGGTTGGATTTTTAGAAAATATTCATGGGAAGAATCTCTCATAATATTTTTCATGAAATGTTCTGTCCTCAGTCTCAGTTCATTAAATGCAGCTGTGTTTAGGATATGCTCTTTGTTTGTGGAATAGTTTTGTTTTTACATGAGATTCTAGAGAGGTTGAGATTTTGGCAAGTTTTACGTTGAGTTTGGGCTGGAAACTGTCAGCTGTAGCCACCCTGCCAGTGAACCGCAGCACACCCATGATTCAATCTGATCCATTTATCCTTCTAGGCAACGCCAGGCTGCACATGTCAACTCCACTACTGTGCCAAAATGACGCCATAAGCAGCTGGATTGTCCATAAACGGTAGTAACAAGCAGCTCACCCATTGCTTCTGTTCCCTAGCCTAGCAATTAGCCATTATGCTCAACCAGGCAACCCTAAAACTTATAGGCAGTAACTGACTGGAGCTCTTTCAGCACCTGTGGCATCTCTGCATCTGGGGCCAGTTTGTCCCCAATGACCGCGGCAGTTATATCATCTGCAGCAGCAAAATTTTAATTTTATTTCTATAGCGCCAGTTCACAACACATTATCATCTCAAGGCTCTTTCAGAAAGTTTCCTCTCTAAGGAAACCCAGCAGGTTGCATCAAGTCTCTCCAAGCAGCATTCACTCCTCCTGAAAGAGCGTAGAGCCACAGTGGACAGTCGTCTGCATTGTTGATGGCTTTGCAGCAATCCCTCATACTGAGCATGCATGAAGCGACAGTGGAGAGGAAAACTCCCCTTTAACAGGGAGGAGAACCTCCAGCAGAACCAGAACCAGGCTCAGTGTGAACGCTCATCTGCCTCGACCCACTGGGGCTTAGAGAAGACAGAGCAGAGACACAGAAAGCACAGCAGATCTGATCCAGGAGTACTTTCTATGTAAGAGAGTAATGGCAGATGGTGTCACAACTAACAGAACCAGGTTCTGACCAGAACATGTAGAAAATGGATTTAGTTGAAGGAATCCAACAGATGAACTGAGCTCTGATTCACAGGCACCAAGAGGTTTTACAGCTACGTATCAGATTAACGTTGTTTCTGTGTGTTCTGAATAAACTAACAGAACCCAGCTGGAAAATTTTGGTTCTGACTGATCTGAGAGCTCTGTCTCTCTCAGGAGGTAGAGACCACTGTGAAGGCATCCGTAACCACTCCTCATAGTGGACAGATCCACATGGTTCTGGGAATTACACAGGAGAGTCCAGATGACCCGGTTCGATCAGTCACCCAGGAATGTGCCATCTCAGTCGGGGTAGAAGGAGGTGAGATGTTCTTTCTACATTTGGGTCACATCTTTAGATGTTGTGAAGGCGCTATGCCCACAGCTGCAGATTCTAGCATTGTATGAGAATGATTAGAATTGGATGCGTTTGTCTGATAACATTCCTTCAGATTACATTTATTGTGAATCTTGGCCCTTATTAACAAGTAGAACATCCGGAACCACAGTAAATCCAGATTCTCTAGACTGACCTCTACCCATCTGAACGAGCTGCTGTGATGTTAGTTTTCCAACTGATGGGTTCTGGACTAGCAGAAGAGTGCATTAAAAATGTTGTGCATGAAAACAACC
This sequence comes from Fundulus diaphanus, assembly GCA_037039145.1. Taxonomy (NCBI): domain Eukaryota; kingdom Metazoa; phylum Chordata; class Actinopteri; order Cyprinodontiformes; family Fundulidae; genus Fundulus; species Fundulus diaphanus. Next base: position 196,012 of record CM073143.1, on the reverse strand, counting down.
AGCAGCATTTGTGGAGGAGAGGAACTGTTCTTGTCAAAAACTGTGTAGTTAAAGATGACTGTGGCAGAACTAAAGTTATACAAAAACATCGACATTAATGCAATAACACTCGTAGAACTATCAAGCAATGGCAAAGTGAAATGAAACAAACTTTATGTTTGAAACGAACCGTAGTTGAGTGGTAGCCCGAATGATAATAGCACAGGAAGCTAATAGCATTAGGCTAGCGGACATTCGGTGCTAATTTTAAAAAGGTTAGGCTTTATTTTGGTCGTAATGAGCAGACCGGATAACACAAACATTATCCCATCAATGCGTAAAACCCTTGTGAAAATAATTGTTATAACCGTAAAACACACTCTAATTACAACAGCATGGTTTCGAAAAATGCTAACGGGAGCTATGTCGGTTAGTTCCGCATGTTTTAAAAACACCATGAAAACGCATTAAGTAAACCACTGTAAATAAAGCATTTAACTTTCCCTGTTTTTCTCTACCAAACCTGTCATTACCTCTGTGTCAGTTCGGTTCACTTTGGGCATCCACTTGGAAGCAGTTGAATTACTCCAAGGGAAAGCTGGTTGTCTGATCAGCAGCATGCAGCTAGTGGGCGGCTATGCGACTAGCCGAAAAGTGACGGTTGGAAGCAGCTCTGGTAGCTGCTCTCGAGTCTTTGAGCCGGTTGCAGCAGGCGATTTCAGATCAGCTTGGCCTGGCCGCAGGCGAGGAGACCGCTCCGCGCCGTTTCGAGTCAGCTCTCCTGCAACAGCTGAGGAAAATCACAAGGCTGGTTCCGGCATAGATGGGTTCTTGTACTCCGGCGTCTGGTTACGCAGAAGACAGACTTAGCTTTGATCCAGCCGGTAGTTCTCCGAACCTAGTTGGAGTTTCCCTCTCTATTCTGCGTAGCAGCCAAAAATGAGAAATATTGTCTGTGGGAAGCAAGCCTTTATACAGTAAGACGCCCTGCTGTTAGAGGTCTTTGCTTACAACTCAGTCTGAAATTTCCTCATGGCTTGATGGCACAACAACTTTGTCATTTTTCTCTTCATAGAAGGTACACCTGGTCTGGCGTTCTGTTAGCTGTGACATCATCAGGGGAGGCAGATCATCCTCTATTACCATCTAACATAGAAAGTACTCCTGGATCAATGTGAGCTTCTGAGCTTTCTGTGTCTCTGATCTGACTTCTCTAAGCCCCAGTGGGTCGAGGCAGATGAGCGTTCACACTGAGCCTGGTTCTGGTTCTGCTGGAGGTTCTCCTCCCTGTTAAAGGGGAGTTTTCCTCTCCACTGTCGCTTCATGCATGCTCAGTATGAGGGATTGCTGCAAAGCCATCAACAATGCAGACGACTGTCCACTGTGGCTCTACGCTCTTTCAGGAGGAGTGAATGCTGCTTGGAGAGACTTGATGCAACCTGCTGGGTTTCCTTAGAGAGGAAACTTTCTGACCAACCTGGAGGATCTGATGGAGTCTGACTTTGGAAAGAGCCTTGAGAGGACATGTGTTGTTAATTGGCGCTATAGAAATAAAATTGAATCAAAAAACGGCATCATCCATCAGGATCTTGGCAGATTCAGCATTTCCAAACTCCACTTCAGGAAAGTCCCACGTACTGTTTTGACAGAACATTAATTCTTTGTGAGCTTCACGACAACATCCCTTTTATTCTACTGCAAGTTTGGTGTCACAGAAACACAACAACCAGTTAATTAGCCTGTTTGGACCGTAGGTAACGGCTGTTGTTGCAGAGGATGATCCATAAATATCCAGGCTCAGAATCCAGTTTTTGCTAGCGACCCAAACTGCTAAATATTGGTACGCCTCATAATGACTCATTGTTCACTGAATATTAAACAAGGACAGTTCTGGTTCTGATCCTCACAGCACTTTGAATGTAATCAGCTAAACTGGTTTCTGCAAACAAAAGCAACAGATGCTTTAATGGAGAAACTGTTTAATCCTGATGGATCTCTAGTCTTCCTTAAAGAAATCAGCTCAGTGCTGGACAATTTTACACGCGTTGATGATCTCCATTAAATGATCATTCAAACTCAGGACTAGCCTGAAAGTGCACGTCAACGAGGCTCAGTAGCTTTCCTTCCTGGTGAATTCTGGCACATTTGATCAGAACTACAGGTTTGGTATACGTCCTTCACCAGATCTGCTCTGTCCTGTCTGTAACTCACCTGTGATCCTGCTGGAACACAGAATAAACAGCTGATGGAAAAGTGATTGTCTGTCTGTCTGTCTTTCTGCTGGTGAGAAGCAGCTTCTGGTCTGACTGATCCTTCTCTTCTCCTTAGATAAGACGTCCTTGTGGAGTTCTAACAACGAGGCCTTGGTGGAGCTTGATGCTCCTGTGAAGGACGGAGACATTTCAGCTATCGCTCCCCAGAAGATCTCAGCACATGTGTTTCTGTCTAAAACGGTACAGAGGCTTTACCAGACCTGGGGTCTTATTTATAAAACTGTGTGTAGAATCCATACTAAAGGTGTACATATGCCAAAAAAATTCAGATTTATAAAACCATGCACGTGCGACTTCCCTTTATAGATCACAGCTGTACCTGGTTCTGCCCTCCACACACCCAGATTCAACCTTAAATGGTCAATGTGACGCACCTCATTGATGTTACTGTAATTAAAATGGGTCAGCTGATTGGTTTTTCAACTGAAAAACAAATCAGAGGTTTAAAGCACATGTTCACATTAAAAGAATATCAATAGTATAGTGAATAGTAAACCTGATTGCAGTTTTAAAATCTGAATGACCGCCTCACACTGAGCTCATCTGAGGTGGTGCATTTAGCTCGACGATCTATGGAGGGCGGGAGACCAGGGGTAATGAGAGGTTCCCCCCAGATGACAAAGCTCCATCTTCCCACAGTGCCGACCTTCCACCGCATTTGTCTGTCTACAGCAATTAGTTATTTCCTCACACCTTATTACAATAATCTGTTACCGTATTTTTCTGACCATAAGGCGCACTAAATATTCTTACCAAGTGTGTAATATCACTCCGCCCCTTCACGTACGCAGCTCTCTGAACAATGAGTGAGCCTTTATTTATAATTTTAAGTATACAAATTTAATTACATTTGGCTTATATAAACTGGATTTTCTAGTGTGTTTATGCTAATTTATCTGTTTAATGTAAAATTTATCAAAGTCAGGTTGTATTAATTACAGAAAAATGTGTTGCTGCTAATAGGTGTTGACATTTTGTGCCCCACTTAAATTATCATGCCAGAGAAGTTGGCTTATGGCCATTTTTAAAAATGCATTTATTTGAAAGGTCCTTTTGTTTAAGTGTCACCACCTTGAATAACACTGGGGTTTTCAATCATTAAGACTACCGTCTGATAATGAGTGAAATTGAATGTCTGAGAAGAATCATCATTCAGTTTGGCTGCAATTCACCACCGTGCGCGTCACCAGTTCTCCCGTCTACAAAACGAGTACTCCTGGGTCAGAGTGGCCGTGACCTCCGCACATTTTCCTGTCAATTATTTTATTTATTTTTTTTGAAGTAGGCTGACGGGAAGGGGTTGGAAGAGGGGGAGAGACATGCGGCAAAGGACCGCGGGTCGGATTCGAACCCGGGTCGGCCGCGTCGAGGACTAAGACCTCCGTACATGGGTCGCGCTACCCGCTGCGCCACGAGCGTGCCCCCAGTCAATTTCTTTTTCAAATAGATCCCAACCTTTTGCGTGGAAGGTGACGTACACAAGTTTCAGACACAATATGTGTGCAAGCAAGCATTAGAGGCTTCCAGAGGTCTTATTTCTGTTTCTGACCATCCTGTGGCTTCATTCCAGGTGATCCGGACAGAGACATGCGTGCCGTGTGGAAAGAGGATTCGCTTTGGGAAGATGGCTGTGAAGTGCAGGAACTGTCGCCTGGCTGCTCATCCAGAGTGCCGACAGAAGTTCCCAAATGGCTGCTCTCAGGGGTGGTCCTAGCCTGCTGGGTGCCCTGGGCCAACAATATCCCCTCCACCCCCTTCGGCATCACAAACAAATGAAAGATAAAGATACTTTAAATGTATAAAATAAAATAAAAATTACACATAGATGACATAAAAAACGAGGCATTTCTAAATTGTACCAATAAAAAGCATTTATAGAAATATGTATAATGTCTTATCTGTCATTAAATAAGTGACTATTAAGTACACTATTGCTTTTTAACCAATAAATACAGATTAAATTGTACAACAGCTTAAATGTAGGGACCTCCTACCTTTATTAGTAGAAAGGTAGGAGAAGCTGCCCTCGCCCAACAGATCAAATGCGAGAAAGAAACCCATGTAAAATGACAGCTAATTATATTATTAGAGACCTGTTTTAGGGTTTATTGAAAAAATAGACTTAAAACCGCTTCTTTTCTGAAGCCGTAAAGTCATGGATCTCACTGTAATCATACACTGGCATCCTTTTTCACCTTCACACACAAGAACCTCAGGGTTTGTGGGGCGGGGTCTGGTTGGTTAGCTCGTTCAGTTCATGGTGGCCCCATCTCCAGGTGAGAGGGCCTGCGGGTCATCTGGGATTAGGGTGGGGGGTTAGGACCGGAGCATAGACCCGGTGCGTGTTGTAAGAAATATTATTCTGAAGTCACTATGGCCTCACACCACTCGGACAGAGGAGGCCTGCGGACATGATGGCTGTGGATAAGATCCACTGTTTGCTGATTGCAAGGCCGAATGCTGCATAGAATGAATATTGTCTATGATAGACTATCTTTGTTTTGTCTCAGGCCAAGGCCACTGTGCAGTATTAGGGGGAGACTGCAGCGGGACCGTGGGGTGCGATTACTTTCCATCTATGTGATCTATTGTAATTCTTTACTATCAGGAAGTCCACAAAATGCAGTTCAAAGCCTTCAGCTGATCCAAAATGCTGCAGCAAGAGTTCTGATGAAAATCAACAAGAGGGATCATATTTCTCCAATTTTAGCTTCCCTTCATTGGCTTCCTGTTAAATCAAGAATAGAATTTAAAATTCTAACGTATAAAGCCCTTAATAATCAAGCTCCATCATATATCAGAGCTCTGATTACCCCGTATGTTCCTAACAGAGCACTTCGCTCTCAGACTGCAGGTCTGCTGGTGGTTCCTAGAGTCTCTAAAAGTAGAATGGGAGGCAGATCCTTTAGCTATCAGGCTCCTCTCCTGTGGAACCAACTCCCAGTTTTGGTCCGTGAAGCAGACACCCCGTCTACTTTTAAGACTAATCTTAAAACCTTCCTTTTTGACAAAGCTTATAGTCAGAGTAGCTCATGTTACTCTGGGCTACCTTTATAGTTTTGCTGCTGTGGGCTTAGGCTGCTGGAGGACATCAGGGCCTACTTTTCTCACTCTACTGATTTCTACTGTTCTCCAGATTTGCATTGCATTACATTGAAATGACTGTTGTCATTTCAGCTTTTAACTTTTTGTTCTCTCTCTTTTTTCTTCATAGTAGGTACACCTGGTCTGACGTTCTGTTGACTGTGAAATCATCCAGGGAGGACAGATCACCGACTATTACCATCTAATGTAGAACAGATTACTAGATCAATGTGTGCTTCTGTGCTTTTTTGTCTCTCTTGTTGTGTCTCTGCTCTGTCTTCTGTAACCCCAGTGGGTCGAGGCAGATGACCGTTCATACTGAGCCTGGTTCTGGTTCTGCTAGAGGTTTTTCCTTCCTGCTAACGGGTGTTTTTTCTTTCCACTGTCGCTTCATGCTTGCTCAGTATGAGGGATTGCAGCAAAACCATGTACAATGCAGACGACTCTCCCTGTAGCTCTACGGTTCCCCAGGAGTGAGTGCTGCTTGTCGGGACTTTGATGCAATCAACTGGTTTCCTTATATAGGACATTTTGACCAATCTGTATAATCTGACCCAATCTGTATAATATGATTGAACCTGATTTTGTAAAGTGCCTTGAGATGACATGTTTCATGAATTGGCGCTATATAAATAAAATTGAATTGAAATTGAATCGAATATAACGAATGCAACCGTGCACATAAGCAGAAGGAGAACATTTTGAGATTGATCGTGTGTAAGTCCATGAGTGAAATGTGAGTCAGTGGTGTGTGCATGTTGTGTGGGAATCTGTATGTCCATGAAGGCCGTTCCTCCGGCAGGCAAGTGTCCTTGATGGAAAGTCTCTCACTTCACAGCCAGCTGTACGCCCCCACAGGTGTCTTGCAGGGGAGGGGGGGGGGGGGGGGGGTAAGCAGGGAGGGAGTAGTTCTGTGTGATTTCGCCATAACAACGCAGGGGAGAATTTAGGTTAGGAGTCTGATTTAATACACAATTTGTTTTGAGAACAAGCTGAGACACTTTTTCTTCAGCTTTAAAAGTCTTTTCATCACTGGCTCCAGGTTCCAATTTTCCAAATTAGAGGGCTCTTTTTCGCATCTTCACATCCAGATGTTATCCGGTCACGTTATCCGGTCATGTTCAAGGGGGGAGACAGTTATCCCATCTCACCCCTCCCAACCATCGCCGTTAGCTTCTCCAGCCTGATGTTCTGTTCATTCATTGCTTTTGTGATTGCGTCGTATCCCGCTGGTAGTCTGATAAAAGCCGAATTCGCCACCAGCAGTCGTTGAAGTTGTTGATACATCAGAAATCCCCCACATCCAATCAGAAGAAATCCTAGAATCATAAATCCAAATATATATACGTCTTCTGCGTCCTCCACGGAAATCATTGAGAGGCACACCGTGGACCACCTATTCCACCGATCCACGGAGTATCCCGCAAAAAAGGTTCCATCGGGACAGGAATGCTCCCCGTTCCTTTGCTTTCCAGTTGAAAAAATTTGATCAATGGCGTTTAGAGACCAGCTGATGAGAGTAATAATTTCCTTATCTTCTGTTTTCCGAGCTTTTCGGTTACTGTGAAGAAATTGCACAAAGACACAGAACGAAGCAAATAGGAGGAGAGACGTGGGGGCAGGGCAAGCAGATAAGGAGCTCTGCGGAGAGCTGAAAACACGACCGATCGCGAAGAGAGTCAGGAACAGAACCTTAAAGTTCTGCATTTTTTCTTTTAAAGTTTTTAAAGTTCAGTCTTTTTTCAACAAAATGGGTAATTTTTATTGGCTTTTCAGATTAGACAAATCAATTCAAAACCGAAGAAACAACAAAGTCGTTTAGAATACTTGCTAACTTGAAATTTTTACCTTAAAAAGAGAAACCTCTTGAGATGGTGGAACAGCCACAGATCTCAGGTCAGTTGAAGAAGTGGAACGCATGGAAAGTTTCCTGCTTCTTCTCCAGGATTCATTCCTGGTTCCACCTTCATCCAATCCTCCAACAGGTTCCTGTTTCCTTGCTTCCCTGGAAATATTCCTGGAGCAGGATCACTGGGTCAGAACGGCTCTGCTGATGATCCCCACTGTGCTCTGCAGAACTCAGTGCTCACCTGAGTCTTCTCAACAATGCTTAACCTTTTCATACAGCTCCTGGGCTCTCAACCTACGCTGAGCTGATGGAATATAACACTTTGGTGCCACCCAAGAGCTGCTGATGAACCAAAGTGGTAAAGGAGGCCTGGCTGGTGCCATCAGACCTTCTCCAGAACACGACCGGCCCAGAAGGGATCCTCCTTTTTCAGAGGCTGCAGAAACTTCTCCACTTGTGAAAGCAAAATCTGTCGAGCTCTATTTGGCATTAAGACATCAATTCTTATTGCCACATTGCTAGACAGGACACTGGAAAAAAAAAGAAGAAAAAGAAAAGAAACTTCTCTGCAGAGAAAATAAAATAAAGGACGTCTCACTCTGTGGCTTTTCCTCTTCACCCTTTATTCATGCAACTGTCATTACAACTACAAATTACATCCATCACAAGACCTTCTACATCACAGGTGTGGTTGCTACTTTCCTGATGGTCATTCAGTGGTGTTTATGATCACCAAGCAGAAGTGAGAGGACCAGAACAATGACCAGAAACCACCCGCTGCTGTGTTGGACAGCCTGCCAAACTAATCCTGGTTAAAATTCAGGTAACCTGGGATTAATTGGTTTAAACCTGAAACTGAACTGAGCACCTGCTGCTCTGGTGACCAGTGGACTTTGTGTCAATATAAAAAAGAACGTTTATTAAAAGTTGGACTTCCTGTTTAGGACACGTTTCCATAGCAAGGTAGAGCTGGTGCTGGCTTCACTTCAGACCAGGTGACTCCACCCACCTTAGTGTTCAGCCAATGGTTGCCCTGCTTTACAGAGCTCTGACAATGACCTCAAACTCAACATGTTCTTACCACACTGACCGGCTCAGAGAGGAAGCACCTAGTGGGAGGATGGAGAAGTGCTGAGGGCCGTGGTCATTGAGTCCTGACCCAATGCCAGGTCCACCAAACCCAGAAACCAAGTTCCTACTGAACACCAGTCCCACCAAACCCATAACCTGACATAAGAACCAACATTAGTTCCCACCACTCCCCCAAGGTGTGTGAAGACTGCATCTGTTTTCCTGCATCCATCGCCTCCGATGCGCCATGAATCTGCTCAGGTGTGAACCTGGACTGGGACCGGGTCAGGTGAGAACAATGGGTTCAGTCATTAGTCTGTGTTGTAAAAGGTAAGTAGATCTGGCCAGTGCTATCAGAAATGGATTCAAAATGACTCCATTCAAAATGAGGTCAATAATTGGACTAACAAATAAACCCCATTGAACCAATCACAGACAAGGTACAAAAACGGTAATTTATCGTTTTAATTTACAAAATTATCCCAAACTATTACAAAACACTACATAAAATACGTGACAGACATCACAGGCTGTGGGGTCACGTGATGTCAATGAATCTCTACCTGCAGGGTAAGGCTGTGAACTCTGTCCCTCTGGGACAAGCCCTTTCAAATTAAAAGCCCTCAGTAGTTGATTCCAGGAGGCTTCAATAGGGATGCTAATGATTGGCTACAGCTGTGTGAGTTAGCACCATCAGCAGTCAGAGGAGAGGAGAACCGAGAGCTACCACTGATTGGCAGAACGAGTCGATGAAGTTACTTTAGAGCTGGGAGCGTCTGAACATGACGAATGACCACGGTTCTGGGATAATCTAAATTTCCCCCAGCTCTGCTACCAGGGCTTCGTCTGGCTAAACTGAAACGATGAGATGGAGGCTTTGTGTTTCGTAATACAGGAGCCAAAGCCTGACCAGGATGGGAGCAGAACCAATCCCAGGCCTGATGGGGAAGCAAGTGCGCTAAGATATAATTCAGGCTTTACTTTGAGCTGTTATGAGACCTTTTTATCTCACTCTACTCCTCAAAATAATTTTAAGTCTTGTTTATACTATAACATCCTACAGCTGACTGGTTACACAAACCAACGTCATCACTGCATAACTCCCACGACCTGCAAAGCCCGTCTGCCCCAGTAAGTCAGCTGATGACTACATGGCTTGGTGGGTCAGGGGTCTACCAGAGGCAGACTGACTTCAACCACCTCACTGCATCGTTCCTTTCACATAACGCATGCAGACGGCCATAAGATGCCAGTGTTTTATGAAAGGTGCTCAGTTGAGGCCTGATTGGTGTATTAGTTCAGCGTTAGTTATGTCACAGCGGTATCACTGTCTGGTGTGCCTCTGTGAGGTCGCAGCAGATGACATCGATCTACTCACAGGCTGCTTCTGTTGCTGCTGTGGTGGTTGGTCAGGTGACGTTGCTTTATAGTCTGGTACTGAGGAAGCAGACGGGTTCCTAAGTTGGTGGGATGGAACCAGTTCTTATAGGGTTCAGGTTACACAGGATGAATTTACGACTAAGAACTACTGGAAGGAATAAAGGACTGCTACATTCAATACTAAAATTCACAGATATGTTGCACAAAGGATTTGACATGAGCTCAGGAGACGCGGTGCATATTATAGTATTTCAGGTGAAGAATTAAACTAGAGCTACAGATCAGGGTTACAAGGGTCAGTTTCAAGGTGGAACCACCGGGAAGGTCCACTGATTTCAGCTGTATCATGTAGAAACAGTTCCTCAAAACTTAGTAGGAGAAACAAATTAAAACATTAATGTTAAGACAATGATGTAATGTTGGAACGTCCTCCAGGTGGCGCCACAATCCTCTGAGCAGAGCGACGGGGAATGTGATCATCAATCTGAGCCCCTGAAATATGAAAAAATTATTGGGTGCCAGTGTTTACCCATAATGCATCACACCTAGCCAATCATGACTAAGGATCAAACAGAGAAAACTACAGATGCCATACCTGCCAGGGTGAATCCTGATTGGTGGAGATTTCGGGGGCCAGTTATGGTTTTAGGGCCAGTAGGCCCCCTGGTGGTTGGAGTTGGTGGGATTGATTTGGTCATACTGATGACATCATGGACTGGCCCATCATAGTTTCCTCGGGGAACACCGCGAGCCTCTGCCATCTACAGCATGGAAATCAAAACATCAACAAATTTAGTGCCAAATCAGGTAGAGATTAAAACCCTTACATATGATCACCTGACAAACCCAACAGCATTGACTCGGTGAGTTGGCTGTTACGGCTCTGCCTCTGACTGAAGACCAGGATGCTGTTTGATAACATATTGTTATCTGGTGGAGTTAGACCGTAACTGGTTAGAGTTTTAACCTGTTTCTGGTTGTTTCTGTATAGTTCACCAGGTACTGGTAGAGTACTGTTCTAGTTTTCACTGCAGATTAATTGATACAATCTCTGCCTAATCAGTTGCCTTTTAGCTGGTTACTGTGTTTGTAGTACAGTTAAAGTATAGTTGTCCCTGATTAGCGGTTTCACCTGTAGTTGACAGGATTGTTGTGCTCATTGCTGCTAGCTACCTGGTGGAACTGGCAGTTATCGTGTTATACAAGGAACCAGGCAAGCCACAGACAAACTTACCAAGCAGATCAAGGCAGCTAAGTAAGAGAAGCTACGGTGCGAAGCTGGAACACAGCTTCCCAACAAACGGCCCAGCAGCAGTCTGGAATGTCCTGAGAAACATCACATCCTACAGGAGCCCGTCCCAGAGACCCAGTCTTAGTTGGAAAAGAAAAAAGAAAAAGCCTTGTTTGGAAATATTTTGCATACAAGGCAAATGAAGAAGGGAACCCCAAAGATATCGACAAACTTGTGTGCGCACTGTGCTTTAAAGTAGTGGCAACAAATTGGAGCAGAACAACAAACTTGGCCAAGGACCAACATCCTGGCCTTCATGATGAATCACAACAGGTTAGTAAATTAAATTTCCTGTTCATAATTGAACTTAATATATTACATATTACTGATGGTAGCGTGACCGGTGATCCGCATTAATGCTGTGTGATTAACTGTGGCTAGCATGCTACTTTTCGTCCTGTTCTTGGTGAAGGCGGACCCTTTTCTTTCTCCTCTCCTTCCCCGTATCTGCCCTACTTCTATCAATCTTTTTGGAGCCTCCATTTACATATCCTCCAAATTTTAAATTATGGATTTGGTCAGCTGGACTCTCGACGCAATTGATGAAAACTTTCTCAACGAGAAGACTGGGTGAAGGAGAGCCCTTGTGCCCGGGCGGGACATTTGCAGCTGGACACGCGGTGGGCTCCTGGGAGGAGGATCGTGTGTCTGTCCGTTGTGTCGGCCGAGGATGTTGAAAATGCTTTCATAATTGGATTTATGATAACAGGATTTCTGCTTGTTGGAGCTGGTGGTTATGTAAAGAAGACGCTCTGTGACGTCTGTGACCTGGAACAGAGCGCGACTGAACTGCCTGATAACATCATCGCTATCAATGACTATGGCAGCAGGTGCTACTGGACCATGTTCACAGATCTACACTAACACACATGATAACATGGAACCACACACAGCGGCTTTGCTGCGCTCTCTCGTTTCTCTGCTGATTTCTGTTTTAGCTGTAGTGTCAGAATGGTCAGATTAGAGACCTTAAATTGTAGCTTTAAGGAGTTACACAGTTTATTTTTATTACAATGAAACAAAAGTCTAGTTAATTATAGGTCTTAGAAAAGTTGGACAAAACTACTTTAGATCAGAAACCCCCAAGGATGTACTTAGTTTGTTTCTTATTATGAATAGAAACAATTAGTGATGAAGCTTGTTCCAGTGTAATTAAAGAAGTCTAGTAAAGGATTACTCGGCTTATTCCTTTGTTGATGTCCTTTACAATATTTCCCTCTGTAATGTTTTTCTGTTCATGTACAGCACCTTGAATCATCTTGTTACTTATAAGTGCTACAGAAATAAACTTGCCTTGCCACGGCTAGCATGCTTTAGCTTGCTAATGTTACTAAAATGCGTTGTCTTCCTTTAAAGCTGCAGAGTAAAGCAAAGAAAACTCTTCCTGCTGCTGTTACAACGAAGAAGAAGCACGCACAGCCAACTCAACCAAATTTTTCGAGACCCAACAGTACGAGACGAAGACCAAGATAAAAGGGTCTCGAGACTTCCAACACTGGTGAAAACCCTAATATATACATATTTGCATATGAGAATACATATGTATATTTTTCTTTTTTATATACTTAAAAGTGTTCATTAAGAGCAAATTGGAACCAAAGTCAAATTCCTAGTTTGTGTTACCAACTTGGTGATTGAAGGGCCTTTCATACCGCTGTGCTGTGAAACCCATCGTTTTCTACGGCTTGCTCTGCTCAGGAGTGGTTTACCGGCGCCGAACAAAGTGCACAATGTTGAACATAGCTGAACTTTGACCGCGGCACGCAGTGACATATACACGCATGGGCAATAGAAACTATTGGAAGGACCAGGAAGCACAGCTGGAGACAATTCCCTGAACTGTATGGTCCAAGTTTGAGATTATATGGCAGTAGAAATGGAGCTCTTTAACAAGCATGAATTCCCAAACTGATGCCTGGACCTGAGCTTTGTGCACCACAGCCTTTTCTTTGCTGCTCCATTCCTCCTAACTAGCAGGGCTAGTGCTAGTGCTTGCTATTTATTACTGGTTATGGCTTAACCATGTACCTTACCTGTTTAACTGGCGACTAGGTATCTGGTTACATGGTTAAACTGGTGCTTAAACTACAAGTTATGACTTATCTGTTTGGCCTACCTTGCTGCGGGCTTTAATCCTCTTGTAGACGGTGTCAGGAAAAGCCTTTCTTGGGATAAATCTTCCGGAGCCTTCAGTCACGTTCAGCTGTCCATCTTCCACAACAACTCGACCGCCACTGATCACCACAGTTGGAACACCTCGAAGCTCCAAACCCTCCAGGATGTTTATCTCCACATTCTGCACACACAAGTATGGCGCGGATGTAGTTATTGATCAGTTATGACTAATTGGAGTAATTGAGAAATCGAACTAGTTACCAGGTTGTGAGTCTTTGCAGAAACCATTCGAGTCTCTTTTGGGTTCCAAATGACAATATCAGCATCAGATCCAACAGCAATCCTCCCTGAAGACACACAGAGAAACACTCGCTGCGCTGGGATCACTAATTACTAAAATCTGATCAGTGCTTTCCTGTAAAACATCTAGAAACACAACAGCTGCAGCCATTTTCTGCTTAAATAGCAGCCTTCATTCACCTCCTCTTCCTGCTGCCTGCCCCGTCTACCACTTTCACACATTTAACAATAAATCTTTTAAACAGTGTCGCTTTGAATACCAGGTTCACCTTTACAAGATGGTTACATTGCTGGCATGTATTGACTTTTTGTCCCAGGGTCAATGCATGCAGCCATTTATGGATGCTAGCAGTAAAAGATAACGTAATCAGTATTTAATCCTAACCAAGCTGTGCTTCTGTAGCTGTAGCTCAGGTTTGTCTGCTATCGGGAACAGTTGGTTAATAAACTGTCGAAAAGGGGTTTTACTCATACTGTCAGATGGTAGTTCTCTGGTTTTTCTGTGCTTCATTGTGAAGATCATTTAGATTTAACTTTATCCTCTGTGTGACTCAAGACCTTAAAGTTGAAGTGTGCATAACGTCCATTATTTCTATATACCCAAAAAGCTTCCTATGTGGCCAGTAAACCGACTCATTGGAGGCTTTCATGTAAAGTCAGTGGCTCAATCCAATCAGCGCTTCTTAGATGGAAAGCTTTTACCATCGAGCCTAACTGGTGCTCTAGAAAAATAAAGTGATCTGAATTCAGGGGACCAGTCCAGGGTAGACCCCGCCTCTCACCCACTGACCGCTGGGGACACCCCCCATGACACTGCACAGATAAGAGGGTGTGGATGGATAGATGACTTGAATACCTTTGCGAGGGTATATGTTGAAGAGTTTTGCAGCGTTGGTGCTTGTGACTGCGACAAACTCGTTTTCATCCATCTTTCCTGTGGACTGCAGACAGAACAGAACAAGATAGAAAAGATTTCAAATATATTAATAAACAGAGGTCAACTCGCTCACACGCATCTCAATCATTTTTGCTGTGTGCTGATTTTGCTGTTTTGTGCTGCTTTAGCTTGAAACATTTGAAAGCTTTGTATATTATGTGAAAGGTCAGAATCCCCCCACCCTCCCCCAAAATCAATCAAATTTGTGTCAGATACTCTTGGAATAATTTTGTGCTTCTAATCTTTATTTCCGCTTTGCGAAGGTTAGGCTTCGGGGAGTTGCTCTTGCAGGCTGCTTCTAGTAAGCCAGATCTATGACAGAATGTCTGATTGATATTAAATAAAGCTCCAGGAGAGAGAAAATGATTGGATGAATGTATTGTCAGTGAAAAAAACTGATCCATCAGAATCAACAGGTATCTGCTCAGATGTAGACTAACTGAACAACTTTTCAGGGAATGAACTGGTTGCTGTAGAAGCAAACATTCACACTAAAGTAAAATCAAAATTCAATCTACAGTATTTTTCTGGACTATAAGGCGCACTTAAAATCCTTACATTTTCTCAAAATTGATGGTGCGCCTTATATGTGATTAAAGTTGTGCTCACGAACTGATTTTATGTGGTACAATGTGCTCAAAAATCGGTTAAAATGTGTAAGTGGATATTCACAGCATTACAGTACACTGTGTCTCTCAGCGCCCGGAGTACGCGCTAGCAACAATAAACCTAGTAAGTTAATTCAATATAAAAGTTACGTTTATTTTGGCCTTATGTTAGAAACAGGGCAGTGTAATCCAGCTTCTCTGTCCTCCCCACTGAGACGGATAGAGAGCTGTGGACGTGGAGGAGAGATATTACACACTTGGAGGAATATTTAGTGCACCTTTTATGATCTGGTGCGCCTTATGTGCGCCTATGTGGACAAAGACGCACATAGACACGTTAATTCACTGTGCGCCTTATAATCTGGTGCACTTTATGGTCAGAAAAAAACTTAATTATTTCTTATGGTTCTCCCATCTCTGGTGCTGAGGTTGCCGAGGTTGTTAAAAAGCTCCTCGGTGGCAAGGCCCCAGGGGTGGATGAGATTCGCCCCGAGTACCTTAAGGTTCTGGATGTTGTGGGGCTGTGTTGGTTAACGTGGCTCTGCAGCATCGCGTGGACATCGAGGGCAGTTCCCCTGGATTGGCACACTGGGGTGGTGGTCCCCCTATTTAAAAAGGGGGACCGGAGGGTGTGTTCCAACTACAGAGGAATCACTCTCTTAAGCCTCCCTGGTAAGGTCTATTCCAGGGTTCTGGAAAGGAGGGTCCGTCGGATAGTTGAATCTCGGATTCAGGAAGAGCAGTGTGGTTTTCGTCCTGGCCGTGGCACACTGGATCAGTTCTACACCCTCAGCAGGATCCTGGAGGGGGCATGGGAGTTTGCCCAACCAGTCTACATGTGCTTTGTGGATCTGGAGAAGGCATTCGACCGTGTCCCTCGGTAGTCCTATTGGCTTCATCAGGGCGTGATCTACAGCTCTCACTAGAGCGGTTCGCAGCCGAGTGTGGAGCTCAGTCATCCGGGGAGGACTCAGAGTAGAGCCGCTGCTCCTCCACGAGAGGAGCCAGTTGAGGTGGCTCGGCCATCTGGTTAGGATGCCTCCTGGACGCCTCCCTGGTGAGGTGTTCCGGGCACGTCCCACCGGGAGGAGGCCCAGGACACGCTGGAGGGACTATGTCTCTCTGCTGGCCTGGAAAAGCCTTGGGATTCCCCCGGAGAAGCTGGCCCAAGTGGCCGGGGAGAGGGACGTCTGGAACTCCCTACTGAAGCTGCTACCCCCGCGACCCGGATAAAGCAGAAGAGAATGGGTGGATGGATGGATTTCTTAGAAAGTCCAAACTCCAGCACCATGTTTTAAAACTGAAGCAGCACGAACATCTTCGCTACAAAAAGGAACAAAGGTAGCAGAAACGATTGACAGGCAGGGGTGGGGCAGTGATGGTGGTGGGGGGGACTTTTGCAAGATGTCTTTAACATGATTCAATTCAGTTTTACTTACACCATCAGACCGGTGCTGCTGAGGGGAACCTGGAGGATGCTGGAGTGGACAAACATCTGGCTGCCTGGACCATAGACTACCTCACTGACCATAGACTACCTCACTGACCATAGACTACCTCACTAACCGCCCTCAGTACGTGCGGCTGCACGGCTGTCAGTCAGAGGTGGCCCTCTGCAGCACCGGGGCCCCCAGGGCACCGTTCTGTCTCCGTTTTTCTTCACCCTCTACACCTCGGACTTCACCTACAACACGGACAGCTGCCACCTTCAGAAGTTCTCTGATGACTCGGCCATTGTGGGCTGTGTGTCTGAGGGGAACGAGCTGGAGTACCGGTCGGTCATCATGGACTTTGTGGACTGGTGTGAAAAGAACCATCTGTGTTTAAACACCAGTAAGACCAAGGAGATGGTGATGGACTTCTGGAGAAGACACCCACCTCACTCACCTGTGAACATCCAGGGGCAGGACATAGAAACTGTGGAGAGTTTCAAATACCTGGGTGTTCATGTCAATAATAAACTGAACTGGACTCATAACACAGTCGCCCTGTATGAGAAGGGCCAGAGCCGCCTCCACCTCCTGAGGAGGCTGAGGTCCTTTGGAGTGAGCAGGCCTCTGCTAAAGACCTTCTATGACTCTGTGGTGGCCTCAGCCCTCCTCTATGCTGTCGTCTGCTGGGCCCCTGGCTGCGCAGAGAGGGACAGAAAGAGGCTGAATAAGCTGGTGAGGAAGGCCACTTCTGTCCTGGGCTGCTCTCTGGACTCTGTGGAGGAAGTAGCTGAGAGGAGGGTGTTGTCCAAGCTCACATCCATCATGGACAACACCTTCCACCCCCTGCACCAGACTGTAGAGGAGCTGAGCAGCTCCTTTAGTGCCAGACTTAGACATCCTGTCTGTAAAAAGGAGCGTTACCGCAGGTCATTCATTCCTGCTGCTATCAGATTATACAATGCTGCACTATAACTGTAAATGTAACTATAACTGTAATAACCGCTGGTTGTCTAGGTGGTGTCCTGAAAACGACGTGGGCTACATTGATAACTGGCGAACTTTCTAGGGAAAACCTGGTCTGATCCGGAGAGACGGCATCCATCCCACTTTGGATGGTGCAGCTCTTCTTTCTAGAAATCTGGCCGGATTTATTAGTTCTCCTAAATGCTGACAACCCAGGGTCCAGACCAGGAAGCAGAGCCGTAGTTTAACACACCTCTCTGCAGCTTCTGTACTGTTACCCACCCATTATCCTATTGAGACGGTGTCTTTCCCACGGCCAAAACTTAACAGATCAAAAACTTATCTAAAAGTAACAAATCATAAAAACCTAATAAAAATCAATACGGTTCACCTTGAACCTAAAAATAAAACAATTAAATGTGGTCTATTAAATATAAGGTCTCTCCCTCCAAAGACTTTGTTAGTTAACAAATTGATTTCTGATAAACAGATTGATTTGTTTTGTCTCACAGAAACCTGGCTACAAGAGGACTACGTTAGTATAAATGAGTCAACTCCCTCCAATTATTCAAATTTCCACATTCCCAGATCTGTGGGAAGAGGAGGAGGAGTGGCAGCCATCTTTCAGTCTGATTTATTAATTAGTCCCAGGCCAATTAATAACTACAGTTCTTTTGAACATTTAACCCTCAGTTTCCCTCATCCAAACTGCAAAGCAATAAAACCTCTTCTGTTTGTTGTTTTGTATCGTCCACCAGGCCCTTATACTCAGTTTTTGGATGAGTTGTCAGATTTCTTATCTGATTTGGTGTTAAATACTGATAAGGTTATTATAGTGGGTGATTTTAACATCCATGTTGACACAGAATGTGATAACCTTAGTGTAGCCTTTAAAACTATCCTAGATTCAATTGGTTTTGCTCAAAATGTGCATAAACCGACGCACTCTTGGCTCCATACTTTAGACCTTGTGCTGACATATGGCATTGATTGTGAAGAATTAACAGTATTTCCTCACAACCCTGTCCTATCTGATCATTTTTTAATAACATTTGAGTTTAATCTAACTGAGTTCTCCACCCCCAAAAGAGGGTTCCATTATAGTAGATCTTTATCGGATAATGCTGTATCAAAACTTAAAGAGTCTGTCCCCTTTTTAATATCCTCCGTATTGCAGAAATGCCCAGTAGATGGCAGCAATGTTGTTTCTTCCAATTCACAAATAGATGTCTTTGTAAACGCTATGACTTTGTCATTGCGTTCTGCATTAGACAATGTAGCTCCCTTGAAAAAGAAGGTGATAATTCACAGGAAGCTGGCTCCTTGGTTTAATTCAGAGCTGCATTCCTTGAAGCACAATGTTAGGAAATTGGAGAGAAAATGGCTCTCTACACACCAAGAGGAATCCTACCTAATCTGGAGGGACAGTCTATTGTTGTATAACAAGACCATTCGCAGAGTTAGAGCAGCATATTTTTCATCATTAATTGAGGAGAATAAGAATAATCCTAGATTTCTCTTCAATACAGTTGCCAAACTTACCCAGAGCCACAGCTCTGTTGATCCAGCCATCCCCTTAGCTCTTAGCAGTAATGATTTTATGGGATTCTTCATAAATAAAATTGATTCCATTAAAAATAAAATAATTGGCATCCTCCCAAACATGATTACCTCGTCCTCAGTAAGTGAGGCAGCATTGGAGGAATCCTTAGAACCTGCGCAGTGTCTGAACTGTTTAAAAGCAGTAGAGCTTTCTGAGCCATCTAAAATCTTAGCTTCATCTAAACCTTCTACCTGTATGTTAGACCCAATCCCAACCAAGTTGTTTAAGGAGGTATTCCCTCTGATCAGTGGTCCTATTTTAGACATGATTAATCTATCCTTAGTAAATGGATATGTACCACAGGCTTTTAAAGTAGCTGTTATTAAACCTTTACTTAAGAAACAATCTCTTGATCAAGATGAGTTAGTAAATTACAGACCTATATCTAATCTTCTTTTCTTATCTAAAATTCTCGAGAAAGTTGTTGCTAATCAACTTTGTGAACATTTACAAAGTAATGACCTACTTGAGGAGTTTCAGTCAGGCTTAAGAGCTCATCATAGCACTGAAACGGCTCTGGTGAAGGTCACCAATGATATTCTCATGGCCTCAGATAATGGACTTGTGTCTATACTTGTCCTGTTAGATCTCAGTGCTGCATTTGATACAGTTGATCACAATATTCTCCTACAAAGACTTGAGCATACTGTAGGGATTAAGGGAAAAGCATTAGGCTGGTTTAAATCTTATCTGTCGGACAGATTCCAGTTTGTTCATGTTAATAATAAATCTTCTTCAAACTCTAGGGTCACCTGTGGAGTACCACAGGGTTCAGTCCTTGGACCAATTCTATTTACTATATATATGCTTCCGGTTGGCAAAATTATCAGACAGCATGGGATTAATTTCCACTGTTATGCTGATGACACTCAGCTATATTTATCCATAAATCCGGCCTCTGGCCCTCAGGGCCCATGGCCGGGACCACTTCAGCGGGGCTAGCTGCCGGCGGAGCCCACGGGCTCGTCTCCGCGGCTCTTGAGGGCGTCGGCATTGCGGTGGCTGGGGGATTTCCTCGGGG
Source organism: Fundulus diaphanus (assembly GCA_037039145.1). Taxonomy (NCBI): domain Eukaryota; kingdom Metazoa; phylum Chordata; class Actinopteri; order Cyprinodontiformes; family Fundulidae; genus Fundulus; species Fundulus diaphanus. Next base: position 176,105 of record CM073143.1, on the reverse strand, counting down.
TCGTCTCTGCTCCTTCCTTGGGGGGGGTGTTGCAGATATCCTGTGTCGGCCCCTCCTGGGCGACCTGCTTTAGGGGCCCCTTTGGGAGTCCGGGGTTACGGGTCCCCTGACGCCTGCCTATGTGCTCGGGGAAGGTGGGTCTTCGGTTCTCCACAATCACTATCAAGCTATTTCTGGATAATCTTCACCTAAACTAGTGCACTTTCACATCTCCCACAGGTGCTGGGTCCCAGGTATTAAGTGTTCACTTATATACAGTAATCTTATAATTTGTTTATTTATTTATTTATGTTCTTTCACTTTCTTTTTTCAAATATCACATTACACATGTCAGCTTACATAATAATATATATGATTTAGCAATGGCATCTAGGTGTTATTCGAGTGTAGCTGTTGCTTTATGTCTGTTGGTTGTGCTGTTCTTTTTGTGTCTCTTTCCAGGTGATGGAGCAGACAAAGAAGGTTTTATCACTCTCTCCCTTTTATCTCCTCTTTCTTTCACCTCTAATCTTTTTTTTTCTTTTCTTTCACTTTTTCTTCTTCCTTTAGTCTCCCATTGTCATGTCCATATAATTTGAAATTCTCCTTGCAGGAATCATAATAAAGCTATTTACAAGCATAAATCAAGTGGAGCACTATGGCGAAAGCTGTTTGCTCCACTTGTAAAAGCAAAATCTGTCGAGCTCTATCTGGCATTGAGACATCAATTCCTATTGCCACATTGCTAGACAGGACACTGGAAAAAAAAAAAAATTCCACTGTTATGCTGATGACACTCAGCTATATTTATCCATAAATCCTGATGAATCCAATCAGTTACTTCGACTGCAGTCATGTCTTGATGACATCAAAAGCTGGATGACTTTAAATTTCCTGCATTTAAATTCTGACAAGACAGAAGTTGTAATCTTTGGGCCAGAGTCCTCAAAAAATAAACTTCTTAATCAATCACTTAATCTGGATGGCATTAACTTGGCCTCTGGTAATAAAGTTAAAAACCTTGGTGTTGTTTTCGACCAAGACATGTCATTTAAATCCCATATTAAACAGGTTTCCAGAGTTTCCTTTTTTCACCTCCGGAATATCGCCAAAATTAGAAACATTCTGTCCAGGGGTGATGCTGAAAAACTAGTCCATGCATTTGTTACTTCAAGGCTGGACTATTGTAATTCTTTACTATCAGGAAGTCCACAAAATGCAGTTCGAAGTCTTCAGCTGATCCAAAATGCTGCGGTAAGAGTCCTGATGAAAATCAACAAGAGGGATCATATTTCTCCAATTTTAGCTTCCCTTCATTGGCTTCCTGTTAAATCAAGAATAGAATTTAAAATTCTTCTTCTAATGTATAAAGCCCTTAATAACCAAGCTCCATCATATATCAGAGCTCTGATTACCCCGTATGTTCCTAACAGAGCACTTCGCTCTCAGACTGCAGGTCTGCTGGTGGTTCCTAGAGTCTCTAAAAGTAGAATGGGAGGCAGATCCTTTAGCTATCAGGCTCCTCTCCTGTGGAACCAACTCCCAGCTTTGGTCCGTGAGGCAGACACCCTATCTATTTTTAAGACTAATCTTAAAACTTTCCTTTTTGACAAAGCTTATAGTTAGAGTGGCTCATGTTACCCTGAGCTATCTCTATAGTTGTGCTGTGATAGGCCTAGGCTGCTGGAGGACATCAGGGTCTAATTTTCTCACTCTACTGATTTCTACTGTTCTTCATTCTACGGTTCTCCAGTTTTGCATTGTATTACATTGAAATGACTGTCGTCATTTCAGCTTTTAACTTTTTGCTCTCTCTCTTTTTCTTCATAGTAGGTACACCTGGTCTGGCGTTCTGTTAACTTTGACATCATCCAGGGAAGACAGATCACCACTATTACCATCTAATGTAGAACAGATTACTAGATCGATGTGTGCTTCTGTGCTTTTTGTCTCTCTTGTTGTGTCTCTGCTCTGTCTTCTGTAACCCCAGTCGGTCGAGGCAGATGACCGTTCATACTGAGCCCGGTTCTGCCGGAGGTTTTTTTTTCCCGTTAATGGGTGGTTTTTCTTCCCACTGTCGCTTCATGCTTGCTCAGTATGAGGGATTGCAGCAAAGCCATGTACAATGCAGACGACTCTCCCTGTGGCTCTACGGTTCCCCAGGAGTGAATGCTGCTTGTCGGGACTTTGATGCAATCAACTGGTTTCCTTATATAGGACATTTTGACCAATCTGTATAATCTGACCCAATCTGTATAATATGATTGAACTTGATTTTGTAAAGTGCCTTGAGATGACATGTTTCATGATTTGGCGCTATATAAATAAAATTGAATTGAATTGAATTGAACTAATGTGCAATAACTATAACAATTACTATTTAATACACTGTGCAATAACTACTGTGCAATTCTATTTAATACACTGTGCAATAACCTGTGCAATAATACTGTTAAATAATCCTGTTTAATAAGCGACTTCAGCTGTATAGATATCTCACTACCTCACCGTGTTCTTACCTGGTACCACTTAATGTAAAACGTCATTCCATTTGTATACAAGTCACCTGAGTGTACATAAGTCACCCTAAATATCTGCTTTATTTCCCCTGTACTTTTATTTTATTTTTTATTTTTTGATGCACTGTACATATGTGGACACACTGTATATACCTTATACCTTATGTACCTCTCCTCCTTTTGGCACCTTCTTTTTGTTTATTAAGCCAATGTGTGACAAGTAAATTTCTCCAATGCGAGATCAATAAAGCCCTATCTTATCTTATATAGCATCTAAATATAGCATTTAAATTTACTTTTTTAATTGACCTATAAGTTAGCCATTGTTGTTTATCTAGCAGTAAACCTAAAATTCTAGCAGCAGAGCTTGCTGGATCCTTTCTAATAGATGGAGATCATGGAGCTGAGGAGCATCTGAAACAGCGTGTACCTTGGAGGTGATGTCACCTGTCAGAGCAGCCTAAGGTGAGGGGATCTTACCACAGCTCTGTCCCACACCACCGACAGTCTCTCCTCGATGCCGTTGGTTCCTTCTGGGATCAGAGTGAAATCGTCTTTACCGACTGCTTTCTGAGCTGTGGAGAAGCAGGCCTGAGCGCTGGAGGTCACCTGGAGATCTCCGCTGGAAAACAAACACCTGTCAGACTCACCTGTTGCTTGACTCAGGTGGACAGAGAAAGGTGCACGCTCACCATGCTAACAGAGAAGTCAGGTACTGGGGCGTAGAAGGGTCTGGGTTTAGGGGGGGACTCATCACAAAGGCAGCCGCCGTGGCCCAGTCTTTGGACCAGTAGTGAGACCCATCAGTGACCAGACCAGCTGTGATTGGTTCCCCATACACAACCACACCTGAGGACAGACAGAAGAACAGGTGGATGTAGTTCCTTTCCAGCACGGAGCAGGTCTGGGTTAGTATAACCTGGGACATGGACCCAGCTGCGGGTCAGAACCTGAGTGCACATGCACCAAGCTGACTGCCACAGGTGAAGCATTCACTGTGACCCCAGATTCTCCAGTAAGTCACCCAAAGGTCAGAACATGAGATTATTATTCTTCACCCAGCAAACCAAAGGTGGCCCAACACCTGTAGAAGCTGGTGTCAGGTGTGACGTGGTATGTTCACCTCCATCAATGCTCTGAAGTCAGAACCAAACCTAGAGAGTAGCGTCACACTGAGCAGCTCTGAAAGGACATCAGCAAACCATCACCTTTTTTCCTGGCTTTGGCGATGACGTCAGCAGCAGACTTGCTCATCACCTTGGTGACATAGAGTGGGCAGTTGGCCTGTTTGGCGATGGTGATGGCTCGGTAGACCGCCTCGGTCTCCACCTGAAACCCAAACCAAGCAGCAGTCAGACACAGGTTACCAGGTGGGGTAAAGCTGCTCATCAGGTAGATACTTCTTCACAGAAAACCAACCATCCACAGCTGCTGAAACTATCACCAGGTATTTAGAAACAACAATCTTTAACAGGCAGAATGAACGCTCCAATAGTCCCAACAAGCCAGAACAGAACCACTAGGACCACACAGGATGGGTCCATATAGGGTTCAGGTACTTGTACCTCTTCAGGGTGGGATAAAACATGGCCTTCAGGTCCAGTAATGCCAACACTGAGAAGTTTCTTCTGCTCCTGCAACACATGCCAGGTGGACCAGTTAGAACCAAGTTGAACAAACTATTTCTGGTTTTCGTGTACCTGAATAAAGTGTCCGAGCTCCGAGGATATTACCTCATCAATGATGTCACCATTCTCAGCATGGACCTGAGCGACAGCTCCAAGATCCCGGAGGACCCCAAACGCCTCATAAAGCTGAGCCCCAGAAAGCAGGCAGGAGTCAGTTAGGATTAACAGGAAGTAGACAACGACAGGAAATACCAAACATGGTTACACATTTCACCTGAGAGTCAGAGCTCTGGTATCGGTCTTTGTAGGCCATAAAGAACAGGAAGGAGTTCACACCTGAAACAAGAACCACAGTTGGTACTATATTTATTACTACTACCCATACTAGAGTTTTACAGTCGGTACTACAGTCAGTGCTATGGTAAGTACCAAGGTCGGTACTACAATAAGCGTTGATGTTCTTCTGATGTTCCCCCCAGATGTTCCTAAGGTGCTGGCGTTCTGCTCTGCTCTGTAGCTCCGCTGCTCTCACCGTAGACTTTGAACATGGCAGAGAGTCGCAAGAAGCAAACCGCATTCATGTTTATGAGGAGAAGAGGAAGGCCTCAGTAGAAAGAAATAAGACCCGAGAGGATTTGGGAGATTTCATTCACGTGATCCCCGTGAAGAGCAGACTAGCTGGTAAGACGGTCTTGGGCAGTTATTCACAAAGGGACTTGGGGAGACTTCCCGCAAAATCGGCGACCCTATAAGCTTCTATAAGCTTTAAGGAATAACCTTTCCCATCGGTTCAGAAGCTTGTAACTTCTCTGTTGTGTTGACGTGCAAAACAGACTCAACTCTGAGATGTGAGTGGAGGACACAACGAGGATGACGAGGATGAACTGAGAAGCGTCTCTGAAGAGTTTGCGATGTGAGCTTTAGGATGGATGGTGAAAAGAGAGCTTTGCAGCCTTGACTCTGAGGTGTTCTGAAGTTCGATTCTAAACATGCAGCTGATCATCTCTATCAGGTGTAGGAATCATTTCCAGAGTCCTTCCTAGAAGTCCCCCACATATTACTGGGATGCAGTTTGAATGGCACCTGTCTGAATATTCACTCTGTTCACTCTTATGCTGCAGTGATTATGACACATGATATAGTCACTCTGCTGCATCTTGACTATGAATCACTTTTTATCAGCAGGTCAGACCCGTCTCTTTAACCTATATTCTTCACCTTTATCTTTGACGAGTGTCTCCAGCTCCTCGTACAGGCCTTCGTGCCATCGCGTGATGTCCAGGTGGAACGAAAAGTCGCAGCACGCCCTCTGCTCTGCCGTCTCCTTCCACTGATCAAATGCTGACAGTAAACTAGTTCCTGGGTCCACCAACACGTGGTCAACTGTAAAAAGAGATAATAATGAGGCGTACTTCCAGGCAGAAGGAGGTATTGATAGATTATTAGAGGTCACAGACTGATGGTGGTGGTCCCTCCGGACAGGGCGGCTCTGGTTCCCTGGTAGAAGTCATCGGACGGGTTCAGGCCTTTCTGCGGACTCTGTAGGTTGGTGTTGGCATCGATTCCTCCAGGTATCACCAGCTGACTGTACGCATCCAGCGTCTTCACACCAGGTGGGACAATCAGGTTCTCGCCAATCTGTCTGTCAGGAAAGAGGAAATTGGATCATGTCAGAGATTATCACATTGACACCTGGTGGCCAGGTGAGATCATTCAGTTGCAGGAAGATAGACTAAACAGTTACCTGATGGTCCCGTCCTCGATGTAGATGTCTGCGTAAAACGACTGGTCATCATTGACAATCTTTCCTCCTTTGATGATCAGACGGTCACCCTGGAAACAGAGAGGTGGCTGGGTAATGGTAAGACAGAGGAGCTCCGGCAGAATAGGAGGAGATGGCTGCTGACATCCAGGATTCTCAGCTCAACTCAATGTGACCCGAGGGAACACGGGTCAGATCAACACAATCCGACTGAACAGAGCACAACATATCAAGCTAAGCTTGGCTAAACACGACCAGGTTCAGCTCATTTCAACCCAGTTCAGCTTAACGTGACCCAGATCAACTCAATGGAACCCAGTATGTGGTGTGTGATATGCAGAGTTAAAGGGTAAAGATGAGACTGTTCAATTCAACTCAATTTTATTCATATAGCACCAATTCACATCACATCATCTTAAGTCTCTTTCCAAAGTCAGACTCCATCAGATCCTCCAGGTTGGTCAGAAAGTTTCCTCTCTAAGGAAACCCAGCAGGTTGCATCAAGTCTCTCCAAGCAGCATTCACTCCTCCTGAAAGAGCGTAGAGCCACAGTGGACAGTCGTCTGCATTGTTGATGGCTTTGCAGCAATCCCTCATACTGAGCATGCATGAAGCGACAGTGGAGAGGAAAACTGCCCTTTAACAGGGAGGAGAACCTCCAGCAGAACCAGAACCAGGCTCAGTGTGAACGCTCATCTGCCTCGACCCACTGGGGCTTAGAGAAGACAGAGCAGAGACACAGAAAGCTCAGAAGCTCACATTGATCCAGGAGTACTTTCTATATTAGATGGTAATAGAGGATGATCTGCCTCCCCTGATGATGTCACAGCTAACAGAACGCTAGACCAGGTGTACCTTCTATGAAGAGAACAAAAAGTTAAAAGCTGAAATATCATAATAATGATATAACAATGGAGATTGGAGAGCAGTAGGAGAACTCAGCAGAGTGAGAGAAATAGGCCCCGATGTCCTCCAGCAGCCTAAGCCTATAGCAGCATAACTATAGAGGTAGCTCAGAGCAACATGAGCCACTCTAGTTATAAGCTTTGTCAAAAAGGAAAGTTTTAAGATTAGTCTTAAAAGTAGACGGGGTGTCTGCCTCACGGACCAAAACTGGGAGTTGGTTCCACAGGAGAGGAGCCTGATAGCTAAAGGATCTGCCTCCCATTCTACTTTTAGAGACTCTAGGAACCACCAGCAGACCTGCAGTCTGAGAGCGAAGTGCTCTGTTAGGAACATACGGGGTAATCAGAGCTCTGATATATGATGGAGCTTGATTATTAAGGGCTTTATACGTTAGAAGAAGAATTTTAAATTCTATTCTTGATTTAACAGGAAGCCAATGAAGGGAAGCTAAAATTGGAGAAATATGATCCCTCTTGTTGATTTTCATCAGAACTCTTGAAACAAATTACTGAATTAAAGTTGATTCTGGTCTCTAGTTGTTTTTTTTAAAAATTGTCCTCAGGGTTCAGCTATTTGCTCTCGTGGCCAATCAGCGTTTTTTCTGTCATCCTTCATCCACTTAGATTACGGTAATTCATCATACGTGTCAATCAAATCAAACCCCTGGCAGTTTAGACATGTGAATGTCCCTAAAACATGATGCAAACATTAGTCAGACAACAACAACGACAAGACAGGAGAGAACAGTGCAGCGAAAGTAAATTTGCTGATGTGTTCACAAAATAAGAATTCACAAGGCTTTTGCTGGAGGACAAAAAGTGAATTTTGTGAAAAGTGAATTTTGACCGGGTCAGCCATACTTGATTTTAATCAAGCATCAGGCCAATGACTGTGCTGTGATCTCCAACTCGTGACCCCGCCCAAAAAAAAAAGAGTGTTATCCCCAGCCATCCCTGGATTAAAGAACGAGGACTTCCTGGTGGTTTTCTTCATCTTTCTTAAACACTGGATCTTATACAGATCCAGGACCAAACAATGTCCTGGGTTTTAAACCTGGACCTCCCATCAGACCCAGAGAACGTGTTTTACTTCTGGAACATCTGCAACCATCAAGTGACTTTTCCCCTAACATTTGAATGAAACACCTCTGACATCCCACCACATGGAAACCTCGTAGTCAACGTATTGCTCCAGAACATCCCGGTTATACGTGCAGTCACCATGAGCCCAGAACAACTGAAAGGTTCTCTTTGGATTCTGGAAAAAAAGAAAAGCTTGGAAAGCTCATGTCTGGTTGTGTCTGTGTGTTATGTGTAATCATGTGCATTCTGAGCAGGTGTCTGCCTCATCAAAAATGGCTTTATGCAGACACAATGCCAATAAATATTCCTGAATCTTTAAGCAGTCAGATGCTGTTCACCTCTTCTTCAAACCTAGATACAACCTGAACGTCGCATTGACAAAACCCAATAAATCACTGGAGAAAAGAACCAGCAGACCCAAAAGAAGGACGGAAGATCTGCTTTCACTACAGGAACGTGAAACGTCCCACAGCCCCTAAACGCAGCACGCTGCAGACAGCAGACCTGAGCCGAACCCAGACCGAACCGAACAGAACCGAGCTAAGGTGATGTTCGCTCAGCGGCTCAGCAGCTGTAGACACCCTCTCTGTTCGGTTCGGCTGGCTTTGACTCGGTGCGGTTCTCCTGCCGGCAGCTTCCTCTCAGACAGGCGGAGCTTCAGCATCCCCGGCCCGGTTCATCCTCGGTGCGGATTGGACCTACCGCGGCTCGCTTCTTCGCCTGGAAGGACATCCTGCGGGCTCTGGGTCGGTCCGGATCAGCCGATTGATTGCAGCTCTCAGCTGAACGACAACTATTGTTACTCCACGCGCCTATGGCGTCATGCTCCCCACAATACTCACAGACACCGCTTCCGGTGTGGAACTTCACGATAAAGGCTTCGGGACAACGGCGTTACAGTTGCCACGGTGACGACGTTGCCCATCATAGACACATAAAACATAGAGCCACATTTAGTTTTATTTTGTTTTTCAGTTTTTTTCCCTCCAACTTTATTTTACAGAAATAACATTACAAAGAGGACCTTCAACACAATTCCAAAATAAACATCAGCATGGACAATTTAGTCGTTACAAATACTATTTTCTTGACAAAAATGCCAAAAATACATCCAAATAATATAATAAATGGACTGTTACAACAACCAAAAACAAAAAAAGAAGAAAAAAAGAGAAAGAGTAAAAAAAAAATATAAACGAGGGATCTCCTTATGAGATACAGTTACATTTCTGAAGAAGAGTTCCTGATTTTACAAGTTTCTGACTGTCAAAATTAAGTTTTTAAACAGAGGCGGTATTTGTTTTTAAGTCAGTTTCTTTAAAATTATTAAATGAGGGGATTTTTCCATACCATTTCATCTTGTGAACATGATATTTTGCTAGGATTATAATTAGATTTACTATACGTATTTCATCTGAAGAAAAGCCTGACTTGTTAAAGATTAGCAATACTTGGAATTTTGATGAAACAAGGTACTTTCCATTTTTTTCTGTAAGGAGTCTTTGCAAATCCAACCAAAGTCTTAAAACATGAGATCTCTACACAAATAAATGTTCAATACTTTCGCCGTCTCTGACAAAACAAGCAATTATTGCTAACATTTGGAGAGAATCGGCAAACGTTATCTTTAACTGCATAATATCTATGTAAAATCTTAAATAAAATTCTTTCATCCTGTTACTAAGTACAGATCTATAAGGTAATAAAGAAAATTGTACTCCACTGCTTTTTGCTTAAACAACCCCATCCAGAGACGGCTGGTATAAGTGGGCTAGTAGGGCTAAGCCGTCCCTGGTGTTTACAATAAAAAATATAAAATACCTAATAAACACAAATTCAAAATATATGCTATCACATTTTGTCAACTTTACAACAAAACCGGTGCCAAACTTGGGAAAATGCCAGGCTCTGTCCATAGGGCTACTTTTCACAGCCCCGCTCACGTAACGCCTTGGTTCAGAATGATTGACAGACGTCTGGCCACGCCTCCTCAGTTTGCAGCTCATTGGGGCTAATTTTGTTCAGCCCAGGGTCACAATTTAGTCAATGAAGGTGGACATATAATAATGGGGATGGAGCGGGAGTCTATGTGGGTGTGGTTTGGTGTAGACAGAGTAGGTACAATGGCGAGCAAGATTAACCTAAACGAAGTGGATTATTTATTTTCTCACCCGTTTTCCTTAATGTCTCTAAGGAAAACCTGGAGGTGAAGAGGTTGGGGTGCATAGACCAAAGGATATTCAAATCCAGCAAAAGGAAAAGCGGCAAAACTGGAGTTTCTCTGTTAATTGGTTTCTGCGAAAGGACTGGCTAACGGCAAGTGTAGCTAAGAAATCTCTTTTCTGCTTTCTGTGTGTGCTGTTTGGAGGAGACACAGCTTGGACTCAACAAGGAAGTGTCAATCTAAAACATTTATCGTTGAACAACTGGACATCTGACAGAGGCTCTGTGTAACATTGGTTCTTTGGTTTGTTTTGGTGGCTTTTTATTTCAAGTTGCCTGCTTCTGTTATTGAAATCCAGTCTCCAGCATTTTATTATGTATAAATAATTATCTGTTAGCCCACCCTACAATTATCACCATCGGCCGCCACTGGTGTGGATACTGGATTTGGGGTTGGAATCCACCACGCATGTTGAGTAGCTTTCGTATTTTAACATCAGTGGTCTGGATTTCCTTCTTTGGCCAACCCCAGCAGGGTATCTGATTACTGGCAAGGCACAGCTGTCCCCTGGATTGGCAGACTGGGGTGGTGGTCCCCCTATTTAAAAACATGGACCGGAGGGTGTGTTCCAACTATAGAGGAATCACCTTCTTTAGCCTCCCTGGTAAGGTCTATTCCGGGATTCTGGAAAGGAGGGTCCGTCAGATAGTCGATTCTCGGATTCAGGAAGAGCAGTGTGGTTTTCGTCCTGGCCGTGGAACACTGGATCAGCTCTACACCCTCAGCAGGATCCTGGAGGGTGCATGGGAGTTTGCCCAACCAGTCAACATGTATTTTGTGGATGTGGAGAAGGCATTCGACCGTGTCCCTTTTGCTGCAAAGCCATCAACAATGCAGACGACTGTCCACTGTGGCTCTACGCTCTTTCAGGAGGAGTGAATGCTGCTTGGAGAGAATTGATGCAACCTGCTGGGTTTCCTTAGAGAGGAAACTTTCTGACCAACCTGGAGGATCTGATGGAGTCTGACTTTGGAAAGAGCCTTGAAATGACATGTGTTGTGAAATGGCGCTATAAATAAAATTGAATTGTATTGAATTTAATTGAATTCCCCGTTGCCCTGCGACAGACTGTCGACCTGTACAGGGTGTACCCCGCCTCTCGCCCATGAAATGCTGGACATAGGCACCAGCACCCCTCGCGACCCCACAAGGGACCAGCGTTACGAAAAATGGATGGATGGATGAATTCCCCATTTCTCAGGTTGAATAATAGCGATCTTGCACGTTGCGTCTGTGTTATCAAAGATGGCTGAAGTTGAGTCTTCATTCACAACTAACTCAGATGATCCAATGACCGCCTCTCCAATTTGATTTGAGTCTTTGTTTTTTTTTAAAAAAGAGAATGATTTATGTAACGCAATTTTCTCGGTGGTATTTAAGCCGTAAACTCCACCCACAAAGGTAGAAGGTGGTCTCAAAATGGCCGCTAGCATCTGGTCATCACTAAATCGTAACTCATGCCCAAATCAACTTGTTTTGCCAATAAACTGTTAACATGGTGTTCTACCGTTTGCGGTAAGGCGTATTGTGTCACTTCCTGATGTCACGGTGTCAATCGATGTCTGTTGCTCCAGACTTTCTCGCTTTTATCTTTAATCTCTTTGCTGTAACATCTGTTTCTAACACATAAGCACTTTTAAAACATTTTCTTTTGCTGCACATCACGCTTGGGAACTCCTTGTGTTTCACACGGTTTGCTTTTTTGGCGTGGTAAGAGGGCGCTAGCCTAGCTTTAGCCTAGCCTAGCTTTAGCTCAACAATGGCTTCCTCCCCTACTCTTCCCTCCGCTTCTCCGTCTCTGTCTAAGTCTCCCCCTATCTCCTGCTCTCTGTGTCAGATGTTTAGTTATTCCTCTGCCTCCTTTAGTGATAATTGTACATGTAATAAATGTAGTGTTTTTGTAGCTTTGGAGGCGAGGGTGTCAGAATTGGAGACCCGGCTCCATGCTGTTGAAAAGCCAGCTGATAGCCGCCCCTTTGCTAGCGCGGAGCCACATACTGTAGAGTAACTTCACGCAGCGGTCCTCCAGCAGCAGCACCCGAGCAGCCAAGTAACCAGGCTGGCTGGGTGACGGTTCGTAGAAAGCATAGCTCTAGATTTCAGCCCCCAGATCACCACCAACCCATCTGCGTTTCTAACAAATTTTCCCCACTCAGCGACACACTCACTGAGAAGCCGACCCTGATTATTGGGAGCTCTATAGTCAGAAACGTGGCACTAGAGAAACCAGGGACCATAGTTAAATGCCTGCCATGGGCCAGAACGGGCAACATCGAATCCTACCTGAAACTGCTGGCTAAGGGTAAGTGTAAATACAGTAAGATTGTTATTCACGCTGGCGGTAATGACACCCGGTCACGCCGATCGGAGGTCACTAAAGTTGGTGTTGCTTCGGTGTGTGAGTTTGCTAAAACAATGTCGGACTCCGTAATTTTCTCTGGTCCCCTGCCTGATCTGACCAGTGATGACATGTTTAGCCGCATGTCATCATTCAACCGCTGGTTGTCTAGGTGGTGTCCAGAAAACGACGTGGGCTACATTGATAACTGGCAAACTTTCTGGGGAAAACCTGGTCTGATCCGGAGAGACGGCATCCATCCCACTTTGGATGGTGCAGCTCTTCTTTCTAGGAATCTGGCCGGATTTATTAGTTCTCCTAAATGCTGACAACCCGGGGTCCAGATCAGGAAGCAGAGCCGTAGTTTAACACACCTCTCTGCAGCTTCTGTACTGTTACCCACCCATTATCCTATTGAGACGGTGTCTTTCTCACGGCCAAAACTTAACAGATCAAAAACTGATCTAAAAGGAACAAACCATAAAAATCTAATAAAAATCAATACGGCTCACCTTGAACCAAAAAATAAAACAATTAAATGTGGTCTATTAAATATAAGGTCTCTCCCTCCAAAGACTTTGTTAGTTAATGAATTGATTTCTGATAATCAGATTGATTTATTTTGTCTCACAGAAACCTGGCTACAAGAGGACTACGTTAGTATAAATGAGTCAACTCCCTCCAATTATTCAAATTTCCACATTCCTAGATCTGTGGGAAGAGGAGGAGGAGGAGTGGCAACCGTCTTTCAGTCTGATTTATTAATTAGTCCCTGGCCAATTAATAATTACAGTTCTTTTGAGCATTTAACCCTCAGTTTCCCTCATCCAAACTGCAAAGCAATAAAACCTCTTCTGTTTGTTGTTTTGTATCGTCCACCAGGCCCTTAAACTCAGTTTTTGGATCAGCTGTCAGACTTCTTATCTGATTTGGTGATAAACACTGACAAGGTTATTATAGTGGGGGATTTTAACATTCATGTTGACACTGAATGTGATAACCTTAGTGTAGCCTTTAAAACTATCCTAGATTCAATTGGTTTTGCTCAAAATGTGCATAAACCGACGCACTCTTGGCTCTATACTTTAGACCTTGTGCTGACATATGGCATTGATTGTGAGGACTTAACAGTATTTCCTCACAACCCTGTCCTATCTGATCATTTTTAATAACATTTGAGTTTAATCTAACTGAGTTATCCACCCCCAAAAGAGGGTTCCATTATAGTAGATCTCTATCGGACAATGCTGCATCAAACTTTAAAGAGTCTGTCCCCCTTTTAATATCGTCAGTATTGCAGAAATACCCTGCAGATAGCAGCAATGTTGTTTCTTCCCATTCACAAATAGATGTCTTTGTTAACGGTATGACTTCGTCATTGCGTTCTGCATTGGACAATGTAGCTCCCTTGAAAAAGAAAGTGATTATTCACAGGAAGCTTGCTCCCTGGTTTAATTCAGAGCTGCGTTCCTTGAAGCACAATGTTAGGAAATTGGAGAGAAAATAGCGCTCTACACACCAAGAGGAATCCTACCTAATCTGGAGGGACAGTCTATTGTTGTATAACAAGACCCTTCGCAGAGTTAGAGCAGCATATTTTTCATCATTAATTGAGGAAAACAAAAATAATCCTAGATTTCTCTTCAGTACAGTTGCCAAACTTACACAGAGTCATAGCTCCGTTGATCCATCCATTCCCTTAGCTCTTAGCAGTAATGATTTTATGGGATTCTTCATAAATAAAATTGATTCCATTAAAAAATAAAATAATTGGCATCCTCCCAAATATGATTACCTCATCCTCAGTAAGTGAGGCAGCGTTGGAGGAATCTTTAGAAACTGCGCTGTGTCTGAACTGTCTAGAAGCAGTAGAGCTTTCTGAGCTATCTAAAATATTAGCTTCATCTAAATCTTCTACCTGTATGTTAGACCCAATCCCAACCAAATTGTTTAAGGAGGTATTCCCTTTGATCAGTGGTCCTATTTTAGACATGATTAATCTATCCTTAGTAAATGGATATGTACCACAGGCTTTTAAAGTAGCTGTTATTAAACCTTTACTTAAGAAACAATCTCTTGATCAAGATGAGTTAGTAAATTACAGACCTATATCTAATCTTCTTTTCTTATCTAAAATTCTCGAGAAAGTTGTTGCTAATCAACTTTGTGAACATTTACAAAGTAATGACCTACTTGAGGAGTTTCAGTCAGGCTTAAGAGCTCATCATAGCACTGAAACGGCTCTGGTGAACGTCACTAATGATATTCTCATGGCCTCAGATAATGGACTTGTGTCTATACTTGTCCTGCTAGATCTCAGTGCTGCATTTGACACAGTTGATCACAATATTCTCCTACAAAACTGGAGCATCTGGGCTTCAACACACCCCTACGAAACTGGCTGCTAGACTTCCTCACCAACAGACCTCAGTCAGTCCGGGTCGGACAGAACACCTCTGATCTCATCACCCTCAGCACGGGCTCCCCTCAGGGCTGCGTCCTGAGCCCCCTGCTGTTCACCCTGATGACACACGACTGCGTCCCCAGGTTCACCACCAATCACATCGTGAAGTTTGCAGACGACACAACGGTGGTGGGCCTGATCAGAGACGACAACGACCAGGACTACAGAGAGGAGGTGGAGCAGCTGGTGGGCTGGTGCAGAGACAACAGCCTGATCCTGAACGTGGAGAAGACGAAGGAGATCATCGTCGACTTCAGGAAAAACCGGCCTCACCATGCTCCACTGCTCATCAACAACTCAGCGGTGGAGGTGGTCAGCAGCACCAAGTTCCTGGGGGTGCACATCACGGACAACCTCACCTGGACTGTGAACACCACGTCACTGGTGAAGAGGGCACAGAAGCGACTGTACTTTCTGCGGAGGATGAGGAGAGCCCGCCTGCCCCCGCCCATCCTCACGACCTTCTACAGAAGCACCATAGAGAGTATTCTGACCAGCTGTCTCTCTGTGTGGTGTGGAGGCTGCAGTGCCTCCGACTGGAAGAACGTGAGGAGAGTGGTGAGGACAGCAGAAGGGATCATTGGGGCTCCTCTTCCCTCCATTAAAGACATTTCATCGCAGCGCTGTGTGTCTCGAGCCCGTAACATCATCAGGGACCCCTCACACCCCCACCATAGACTATTCTCCCTGCTGCCCTCTGGAAAGAGGTTCCGCAGCATCCGCTGCAGGTCCACTAGGTTCTGCAAAAGCTTTTTCCCTGCTGCCATCAGACTGTTGAACTGCTGAACTGCTGAAGTATAAAAAACGGACTGTGTACCACACTAGATTCGCTGATTTGCACATCTGCACATTTGCACATTGTATCGTATCCTGCAAAATTGCTGCTGCACCTTAACCGGAAACGTACTGCAAAACTGTGTACAATGCAACTGTCTACTTTTAAATCACTGATGCACCTTACTGCATATTTGTTTACATTTGGTTTACATTGTTTACATTTCAACTGCCTACTGTTCACTGCTGCAATTTATCCGGAAGTCAATTGAAATTTATCCTGTAAGTGACTGCGATTGATCACTGCACTTTATCCTGTACTGTAATTCACTGCAAGGTATCCTGTAGAGTTACTGCAATATTTCTGAGCTGTGTGAAAACGAAATTTCGTTCTGTATGCACTCTGTGTATACAAAATGACAATAGAGAAAGTCTAAGTCTAAGTCAAAGACTTGAGCATACTGTAGGGATTAGGGGGAAAGCATTAGGCTGGTTTAAATCTTATCTGTCGGACAGATTCCAGTTTGTTCATGTTAATAATAAATCTTCTTCAAGCTCTAGGGTCACTTGTGGAGTACCACAGGGTTCAGTCCTTGGACCAATTCTCTTTACTATATATATGCTTCCGATTGGCAAAATTATCAGACAGCATGGGATTAATTTCCACTGTTATGCTGATGACACTCAGCTATATTTATCCATAAATCCTGATGAATCCAATCAATTACTTTGACTGCAGTCATGTCTTGATGACATCAAAAGCTGGAAGACATTAAATTTCCTGCACTTAAATTCTTACAAGACAGAAGTTATAATCTTTGGACCAGAGTCCTCAAAAAATAAACTTCTTAATCAATCACTGAATTTGGATGGCATTAACCTGGCCTCTGGTAATAAAGTAAAAAACCTTGGTGTTATTTTTGACCAAGACATGTCATTTAAATCCCATATTAAACAGGTTTCCAGAGTTTCCTTTTTTCACCTCCGGAATATCGCCAAAATTAGAAACATTCTGTCCAGGAGTGATGCTGAAAAACTAGTCCATGCATTTGTTACTTCAAGGCTGGACTATTGTAATTCTTTACTATCAGGAAGTCCACAAAATGCAGTTCAAAGTCTTCAGCTGATCCAAAATGCTGCAGCAAGAGTTCTGATGAAAATCAACAAGCGGGATCATATTTCTCCAATTTTAGCTTCCTTTCATTGGCTTCCTGTTAAATCAAGAATAGAATTTAAAATTCTTCTTCTAACGTATAAAGCCCTTAATAATCAAGCTCCATCATATATCAGAGCTCTGATTACCCCGTATGTTCCTAACAGAGCACTTCACTCTCAGACTGCAGGTCTGCTGGTGGTTCCTAGAGTCTCTAAAAGTAGAATGGGAGGCAGATCCTTTAGCTATCAGGCTCCTCTCCTGTGGAACCAACTCCCAGTTTTGGTCCGTGAAGCAGACACCCTGTCTACTTTTAAGACTAATCTTAAAACCTTCCTTTTTGACAAAGCTTATAACTAGAGTGGCTCATGTTACTCTGAGCTACCTTTATAGTTATGCTGCTATAGGCTTAGGCTACTGGAGGACATCAGGGCCTATTTTTCTCACTCTACTGATTTCTACTGTTCTCCAGTCTACTGTTCTCCAGATTTGCATTGCATTACATTGAAATGACTGCTGTCATTTCAGCTTTTAACTTTTTGTTCTCTCTCTTTTTTCTTCATAGTAGGTACACCTGGTCTGACGTTCTGTTGACTGTGAAATCATCCAGGGAGGACAGATCACCGACTATTACCATCTAATATAGAACAGATTACTAGATCAATGTGTGCTTCTGTGCTTTTTGTCTGTCTTGTTGTGTCTCTGCTCTGTCTTCTGTAACCCCCAGTCGGTCGAGGCAGATGACCGTTCATACTGAGCCCGGTTCTGCTAGAGGTTTTTCCTTCCCGCTAACGGGTGTTTTTTCTTTCCACTGTCGCTTCATGCTTGCTCAGTATGAGGGATTGCAGCAAAGCCATGTACAATGCAGACGACTCTCCCTGTGGCTCTACGCTTCTCCAGGAGTGAATGCTGCTTGTCGGGACTTTGATGCAATCAACTGGTTTCCTTATATAGGAACATTTTTGACCAATCTGTATAATCTGACCCAATCTGTATAATATGATTGAACTTAACTGGTGGTTCCTGATCCATGGTGGATGGATTCCTGAGTTCAGACCCAGAATAAACTGTTTAATAACTGCTTTTGTGTCTCTGGCTGAAAATGTGGGTCTCTGTCTTGATCTTTACATTGACACCTTGAAGGACAATTGCTCCCTCTTAGATTATTGAATTTCAACACAAAACATTGATGAAGTCAACAGTCAGCTTCAGAGGACACAGGTATTGTAGGTGTCACAGCTGAAACGAGGGAGTTTATTGTTTCAAACAGCACCTTAGAATTGTTCTTATTTGAGGTAATAAGATTTGAGAAATACTTAATTCTGCCTGTTTTTATCAGTTCATTTAAAGAAATCCAAAGTTCCCTGATGTGGAGCCTGTGAACCCCGAGCTTAGTGGATTTCCACAAGAAATCAGATTTGTGACACTGTCTTTTGAATTTCCGAATAGACTCATTTATCCAGGGAGAAGCTATTTTTCAGTGGTACAACAGCAGTTCTCAGTGGAACCACTACATTAGGAATATCTGAACAATGATTATTAAAACACTCAGTAGCAACATCCGCATCGGTGCCGTCCCCCAGACACGATGGATCAATCAAATCACTAAAATTCTGAGCAATATCCTGAGGATTAACTCTTTAAAATTCTACGTTTGGCTGCCGATGGGTCCAGAGGAAAGCTAAGGTTAAGAAATATACAGCAGTGATCACTCACAGGCATATCAGTAACACACAAATTACTGATATTTACGCAAAAGGTAAAAACAAGATCCAAGGTGTGGCCTTTGGTGTGTGTAGGGCCAGAGACATGTTGAATACAACTAAAAGAGTCAGTGATAGATAAAAAGTCAGTTACTGTAACCCTGTATGTTAAAATGCCCAATCAATAAAACCTGTTGAAGTTTTATGATGGAAGATAAAAAGTCTGAGAAATCAGAAATTAAAGCTCCAGCAGGGCCAGGAGAATTAAAACACAGTAAAATATGTTCATCGCCTGAGACTTGAAGGAAAGAAAAGTCTCAGAATCCACTGAACTGCATGAGAAACTGTCTCTATGCACTGTGGCGGGTCCGTCACCATGACGGCTCAAGCATGGAGTTCCTTTTAAATTCAATTCAATTTAATTTTATTTATATAGCGCCAATTCATGAAACATGTCATCTCAAGGCACTTTACCAAGTTAAGTTCAATCATATTATACAGATTGGGTCAGATTATACAGATTGGTCAAAAATGT
This sequence comes from Fundulus diaphanus, assembly GCA_037039145.1. NCBI lineage: Eukaryota > Metazoa > Chordata > Actinopteri > Cyprinodontiformes > Fundulidae > Fundulus > Fundulus diaphanus. Next base: position 157,038 of record CM073143.1, on the reverse strand, counting down.
TCCTATATAAGAAAACCAGTTGATTGCATCAAAGTCCCGACAAGCAGCATTCACTCCTGGAGAAGCGTAGAGCCACAGGGAGAGTCGTCTGCATTGTACATGGCTTTGCTGCAATCCCTCATACTGAGCAAGCATGAAGCGACAGTGGAAAGAAAAAACACCCGTTAGCGGGAAGGAAAAACCTCTAGCAGAACCGGGCTCAGTATGAACGGTCATCTGCCTCGACCGACTGGGGGTTACAGAAGACAGAGCAGAGACACAACAAGACAGACAAAAAGCACAGAAGCACACATTGATCTAGTAATCTGTTCTACATTAGATGGTAATAGTCGGTGATCTGTCCTCCCTGGATGATTTCACAGTCAACAGAACGTCAGACCAGGTGTACCTACTATGAAGAAAAAAGAGAGAGAACAAAAAGTTAAAAGCTGAAATGACAACAGTCATTTCAATGTAATGCAATGCAAATCTGGAGAAAAGTAGACTGGAGAACAGTAAAAATCAGTAGAGTGAGAAAAATAGGCCCTGATGTCCTCCAGTAGCCTAAGCCTATAGCAGCAAAACTATAAAGGTAGCTCAGAGTAACATGAGCCACTCTAGTTATAAGCTTTGTCAAAAAGGAAGGTTTTAAGATTAGTCTTAAAAGTAGACAGGGTGTCTGCTTCACAGACCAAAACTGGGAGTTGGTTCCACAGGAGAGGAGCCTGATAGCTAAAGGATCTGCCTCCCATTCTACTTTTAGAGACTCTAGGAACCACCAGCAGACCTGCAGTCTAAGAGCGAAGAGCTCTGTTAGGAACATACGGGGTAATCAGAGCTCTGATATATGATGGAGCTTGATTATTAAGGGCTTTATACGTTAGAAGAAGAATTTTAAATTCTATTCTTGATTTAACAGGAAGCCAATGAAGGGAAGCTAAAATTGGAGAAATATGATCCCGCTTGTTGATTTTCATCAGAACTCTTGCTGCAGCATTTTGGATCAGCTGAAGGCTTTGAACTGCATTTTGTGGACTTCCTGATAGTAAAGAATTACAATAGTCCAGCCTTGAAGTAACAAATGCATGGACTAGTTTTTCAGCATCACTCCTGGACAGAATGTTTCTAATTTTGGCGATATTCCGGAGGTGAAAAAAGGAAACTCTGGAAACCTGTTTAATATGGGATTTAAATGACATGTCTTGGTCAAAAATAACACCAAGATTTTTTACTTTATTACCAGAGGACAAGATAATGCCATCCAGATTAAGTGATTGGTTAAGAAATTTATTTTTTGAGGACTCTGGCCCAAAGATTACAACTTCGGTCTTGTCAGAATTTAGATGCAGGAAATTTAAAGTCATCCAGCTTTTGATGTCATCAAGACATGACTGCAGTCGAAGTAATTGATTGGATTCATCAGGATTTATGGATAAATATAGCTGAGTGTCATCAGCATAACAGTGGAAATTAATCCCATGCTGTCTGATAATTTTGCCGATCGGAAGCATATATATAGTAAAGAGAATTGGTCCAAGGACTGAACCCTGTGGTACTCCACAGGTGACCCTAGAGTTTGAGGAAGATTTATTATTAACATGAACAAACTGGAATCTGTCTGACAGATAAGATTTAAACCAGCCTAATGCTTTCCCCTTAATCCCCACAGTATGTTCAAGTCTTTGTAGGAGAATATTGTGATCAACTGTATCAAATGCAGCACTAAGATCTAACAGGACAAGTACAGACACAAGTCCATTATCTGAGGCCATGAGAATATCATTAGTGACCTTCACCAGAGCTGTTTCAGTGCTATGATGAGCTCTGAAGCCTGACTGAAACTCCTCAAGTAGGTCATTACTTTGTAAATGTTCACAAAGTTGATTAGCAACTACTTTCTCAAGAATTTTAGACATGAAAAGAAGATTAGATATAGGTCTGTAGTTTACTAGCTCATCTTGATCAAGAGAAGGTTTCTTAAGTAAAGGTTTAATAACAGCTACTTTAAAAACCTGTGGTACATATCCATTTACTAAGGATAGATTAATCATGTCTAAAATAGGACCACTGATCAAAGGGAATACCTCCTTAAACAACTTGGTTGGAATTGGGTCTAACATACAGGTAGAAGGTTTAGATGAAGCTAAGATTTTAGATAGCTCAGAAAGCTCTACTGCTTCTAAACAGTTCAGACACAGCGCAGGTTCTAAAGATTCCTCCAATGCTGCCTTACTTACTGGGGATGAGGTAATCATGTTTGGGAGGATGCCAATTATTTTATTTTTAATGGCATCAATTTTATTTATGAAGAATCCCATAAAATCATTACGACTAAGAGCTAAGGGAATGGAGCTGCAGCTCTGAGTAAGTTTGGCAACTGTACTAAAGAGAAATCTAGGATTATTTTTATTCTCTTCAATTAATGATGAAAAACATGCTGCTCTAACTCTGCGAAGGGTCTTGTTATACAACAATAGACTGTCCCTCCAGATTAAGTAGGATTCCTCTTGGTGTGTAGAGCGCCATTTTCTCTCAAATTTCCTAACATTGTGCTTCAAGGAACGCAGCTCTGAATTAAACCAGGGAGCCAGCTTCCTGTGAATTATCACCTTCTTTTTCAAGGGAGCTACATTGTCTAATGCAGAACGCAATGAGGAAGTCACACTGTTAGCAAATGTATCTATTTGTGAATGGGAAGAAACAGCATTGCTGCCATCTACAGGGCATTTCTGCAATACTGAGGATATTAAGAGGGGGACAGACTCTTTAAGTTTTGATACAGCATTATCCGATAAAGATCTACTATAATGGAACCCTCTTTTGGGGGTGGAGAAATCAGTTAGATTAAACTCAAATGTTATTAAAAAATGATCAGATAGGACATGGTTGTGAGAGAATACTGTTAATTCTTCACAATCAATGCCATATGTCAGCACAAGGTCCAAAGTATGGAGCCGAGAGTGCGTCGGCTTATGCACATTTTGAGCAAAACCAATTGAATCTAGGACAGTTTTAAAGGCTACACTAAGGTTATCACATTCAGTGTCAACATGGATGTTAAAATCACCCACTATAATAACCTTGTCAGTATTTAACACCAAATCAGAAAAGAAGTCTGACAGCTGATCCAAAAACTGAGTGCAAGGGCCTGGTGGACGATACAAAACAACAAACAGAAGAGGTTTTATTGCTTTGCAGTTTGGATGAGGGAAACTGAGGGTTAAATGTTCAAAAGAACTGTAAATGAACAGCCAATGGGATGGAGCTCATCTATGTGGATATGACTTAGACTTAGACAACTTTATTTATTTGTCATTTGAGTGCGTACAGAACGAAATTTCGTTTGCATACAGCTTGAAAAATTGCAGTAAATTACAGGATAAGGTGCAGCAGTGATTTATAGTAAACAGTTTAAATGTAAACAATGTAAGCAATGCAGAAATAGTGTGCGATCACAGTGTACAGGTGAGTATTATTAAAAAAACGATTGTATGTGCAAAAATGATTGCGCAAAGGGCATCTGTGCAAGAATGCATTTTAGAAACAGAGTTCAGCAGCATTTGTAATGCTAGATAAGGATGCAATGATGCAAATGTGCAAATATATGAATGTGGTGCAGAGTCCATTTTTTGTGGCTTCAGCAGTAACAGAGTCCATTTTGTGGCTTCAGCAGTTCAACAGTCTGGCAACAGGGAAAAAGCTTTTGCAGAACCTGGTGGACCTGCAGCGGATGCTGCGGAACCTCTTCCCAGAGGGCAGCAGGGAGAACAGTCCATGGTGGGGGTGTGAGGGGTCCCTGATGATGTTACGGGCTTCGGACACACAGCGCTGAGATGAGATGTCCTTGATGGAGGGAAGAGGAGCCCCGATGATCCCTTCTGCTGTCCTCACCACTCTCCTTACGTTCTTCCAGTCGGAGGCACTGCAGCCTCCACACCACACAGAGAGACAGCTGGTTAGAATGCTCTCTATGGTGCTTCTGTAGAAGGTCGTGAGGATGGGCAGGGGCAGGTGGGCTCTCCTCATCCTCCGCAGGAGGTACAGTCGTTTCTGTGCCCTCTTCACCAGTGACGTGGTGTTCACAGACCAGGTGAGGTTGTCCGTGCACCCGTAGGAACTTGGTGCTGCTGACCACCCCCACAGCTGAGCTGTTGATGAGCAGTGGAGCGTGGTGAGGCCGGTTCTTCCTGAAGTCGACGATGATCTCCTTCGTCTTCTCTACGTTCAGGATCAGGCTATTGTCTCTTCACCAGCCCACCAGTTGCTCCACCTCCTCTCTGTAGTCCTGGTCTTTGTTGTCTCTGATCAGGCCCACCACCGTTGTGTCGTCAGCAAACTTCACGATGTGATTGGTGGTGAACCTGGGGACGCAGCCATGTGTCATCCGAGTGAACAGCAGGGGGCTCAGGACGCAGCCCTGAGGGGAGCCCGTGCTGAGGGTGATGACATCAGAGGTGTTCTGTCCGACCCGGACTGACTGAGGTCTGTTGGTGAGGAAGTCCAGCAGCCAGTTGCAAAGAGGTGTGCTGAAGCCCAGATGTTCTAGTTTTCCTACCAGGTGCTGTGGGATGATGGTGTTAAACGCTGAACTGAAGTCCAGGAACTGCATCCGCATGTGCGTGTTCTTCTCCTCCAGGTGTGCCAGGCTCAGGTGAAGAGCAGAGGAGATGTCGTCCTCAGTGGAGCGGTTCCGCCGGTAGGCAAACTGGAACGGGTCGAGTGTTGGGGGAAGACTGGACACGATGTGTTTCACCAGCCTTTCAAAGCACTTCATCATGATGAGAGTCAGTGCTACAGGCCGGTAGTCGTTGAAACAGGTGACTTGAGCTTTCTTTGGCACCGGAATGATGGAGGCAGACTTGAAGCACGTAGGCACTATGGCTTGGTCCAGCGAGGTGTTAAAAATGTCTGTGAGAACACCAGCCAGCTGACCTGCACACTCCTTGAGCACCCGCCAGGTATGTTGTCAGGACCTGGGGCCTTCCGCGGGTTGACTCTCCTCAGAGTCTTCCACACGTTGGCTGTGTCAAGGCAGAGGACCTCCTCTTCCTGATGGGGGACAGCTTTCACTGCTGGAGTGCTGTTTAGTGTCTCAAACCTCCCAAATAAGTTATTTAGTCCATTGAGGAAGTCAGCATCAACTTCACCCGCCGGGGGGGAGGGCGTGTTGTATTCTGTTATTGCCCGTATGCCTTTCCACATGCTCCTGGTGGTGCTTGCGTCATGGAAAAACTCCTGGATTTTCTTAGTGTGGTTCCGCTTCGCTAGCCTGATGGCACGGTTCAAGTTGGTTCTCACTGTCCTCAGTGCCTCCTTGTCACCAGACTTGAAGGCGGAGTTCCTTGCTTTTAGCGCTTGACGGACCTCCTCAGTAATCCAAGGTCGTTGGTTGGCTCCGGTGATGATGGTCTTGGTGGTGCTGACGTCTTCAATGCATTTGTTGATGTAGGCTGACACAGTCATGGCGTACTCATCAATGTCGATCTTGTCCTCATAAGTTGCTGCAGCTTTGTTCCAGTCAGAGCACTCAAAACAGTCCTGGAGCGCCTCCATTGCTCCCTCAGTCCACACCCTCACCTGCCTCACTGTAGGTTTAGCTCTGATCAGCAGGGGCCTGTATGCAGGGATTAGCATCACGGAAAGGTGATCTGAAGAGCCGAGGTGGGGGCGGGGGGCTGCCTTGAATGCGCCTTTAATATTTGTGTAACCTAAGTCTATATATTCCTGCTCTCTGTGCCATGTTTCTGTCAGAAACATAAAATCCATGCAGTTACTGGAGAAGAGCTCATTCAGACTTGTTCATGACGGAGCGAACGTTGAGCAGAGCGATCCGAATCAAAGTTGACAGGCTGATGTCATCAACAGGTGTTCGTGAAACTGATCTGGAGCACTTACGCTGCCATGTATCGCCAACAGCTGCAGAACGGTGGTCCAGTGCCACATTCAGAGACCAGGATGATGAAAACAAAGCTGAATTCTTCTCCATGCCCTGATGGGGAACTGGAACCAGGAACCGGGTGCGAATTCCACCGTGAAAGTAGCTGAGGCCCTTCTGTAAAGCGTGCTTCACTTTAGACTCAACCCCAGCCCTGCAGCCCTCCTTTCCATTCTCATTTTCCTGTTCCTCGCCCCCGGGTACTTGCTCAGGGCCATGAGTAGGACCAGGTGAGCAGGAACAGGTGAGTAGACCCAGGTGAGCAGGAGATGAGGGAGAACAAATGGAGGAGGGAGGAACTGGCTGTAACTGTCCCAGCTGTCAGAGGTTTGTTCCACTGACACTTTGATGTTCAGCAAAGTGTGGGGATCATAATTTTTGCAATGTGCAGAACTGGAGTGCTACACATTATCAATCTGGCTCAGCAGGTTACATAGATCCAACCCCCCCCCCCATATCAAAACCGTAATTGGTTGAATTAATCTGCCAAAAAACGCCTTTTCACAACTTATACAGATAAGAAACATGTTAATATAAATACAATTAAAAGTAGCTTAGTTGTTCATATTTGAATCCATTTTCTACATTGATATGGGCTGGACTGAGATGAGCACTCCCATGACGGAGGAATAATAATGTAGATGGGGGGGGGGGGGCATTGGTTATAAATGAGTTTATAACCAATAATTTTTGATAGTTAATGTGAGAAATAATTCTGGCACATTCATAAACATTTATCAATGTGACAGAAAAGCAGCAGAAATCTCTCAGAGGGTAAATATTTTTCACGTTACTGCAGGATGAAAACTTCCTATGAGCCAATCAGCAACTAGGCTGTAAAGACTTGGCTCTCGTTTGACTGACTGATTCAGGTGGATTCTTCCAGAACCAGTAGCAGAGGTTCTGTGTGACTCTGGGTTTTTCTGTCTAATCAGCCTGTAAACATTGTGTAAACTATTATCTCTGTTCTCTCTAAATATGTCTGATAAAGATCAGTAATGCAAACCTCTCTCTTGCCATGGTTCACCCGGGTGGGTCCAGATGGAAAAACTACGGACTGTCCTCCTCCTGCTGTGGCTCCTCCATGTTGCCCCATTTGGGTCAGAGTTGCTCCACGTCGCAGCGCCCGAGGACTGAAGGACTCAAAGTTCAGAGTTTTGTTCTCAAAAGCTCCTTCCACGTTACAGAACATCCCTCCAAACTTCATTCGAGGACGAGGAGAGTCAGAACCGAGTCTGGAAAGGAGCGAGGAGCAGTCATCCTCCTCATAGAACCTCTTCTCAGACATGTTGCAAACAAGTGATCCAGTTAGTGGAGAGCAGGAGAAGAAGAGGAGGAGGAGGAAGAGCGGTGGCTGTCTTATGACTGGAGGCATAAACCAAGAGACAGGAGGAGGAGGCAGTGGAGGAGTTAGAAGCAAACATGACCCAAAAGAGACCCAGAGGAAGTAACAAGATGGAAAGCCCTCATTAAAACCTGACAAACAAAACTCCCGAGTTTCTGGTTCTGATCTTTCTTCATGACAAACCCTGAGACTGGAGAACTCTCCTGAAGAAGCAGATTATTAATCTGATCTGATTATTAAGATTATTTCTTGTTTGGAAAAGAGTTCAGACTGATGTTGCATGACCTCGTCTGTGTCAGCTTCACTGAGCAGGAAGATGTAACACACACACTCATTTAACCCACTGATGCCACTGTAAATCAGACACTGTCACACACACAGGTCATATTTCACAGCAGCTAGTCCTCCGAGAAGCTGCAGGACCCCAGTAGCAGAGGAAGGCTTGGGTTGATTGACCTCACAGAGAAAGGAAAACAGGGCCAGAAAGAGGGTCAGTCCCTCTTCCTGCTGATGCTGAGGCGTTCCTGCAGCCTCGTCTGGAGCTCCTCTTCTGTCAGCTCTCCTTAAATCACAAAAACTGAGTTCTGACTGCTGCACATCTAAAATTAACTTACCGTCGGGATCACTGTAGTCTGCTCACTTGAGTTGTCTTAGTACTTTTTATTTAATATTTTTCTTATTACAAGACATCGTTTAGCGTACAGAAACTCAGGACCGAGGGCGCTGTACTAAAAGAAAATGTACAGAGTGTTGAAGCTGTTTTTAAATGAAAACCATTTTGTCCAGCATTTACTGAATGTGTTTCCTTTGATGTGTAGAAAATATATCTTTTCCATAGATTGTATCTCCTTCATGATTTCCCCATCAGGAAATCAGTGGCGCTGTTTTGCTGTTATTCCAGGTTGCCACCAGTGGGCGCTGTCGGGCAGCAGTTAGGTTCTGCCAGTGCCATAGAGATGGAAAGAGTCGCGACACTCTTTGATGTCACCGCCAGGGCAGTCACGTGGTTCGTGTAGACCGCTATAGTTCCAAAACATACGCTGGCTGTCATGTTCTTCTATGGGACAGACAGCAGCGATTGCGTTATTTAACGGTAAATATATATATAAACATACACCCTACTACTTTTTCAGCTGTTATTGCATGATTACATATTTGTTAATGTCATTTTTCCATTTTGAGGAGGCAGGGTGACAACAAAAAGCTGTATATTACTTAGATACGTTTTACATTTTTGGGGGGAAAAGCTTATGTTCATGTTCGTATGGACAGGAGAACAGGCTAGAACAGCTCTAACTTAACTTTTCTTTTCCATATGATTCATGTTATGACAGATGTCTCATGATTTTCATTTTATGGCGACTGGGCTGTATTATTGATTACCGTGATTTTGCTTATAAATTCCGATTCAGCCATTAGCTTACCTTCGTGGTAGCGTTAGCTCTGCCGTGGTCTATTCAGCATTCGTCTAGCAGCTAGCTCACTTCTGATAAGTGGTCACCCCCAGACCACAACGTGAAACATGATCATGTTAAGACTAATAATATAATTTTAAGATTAAGCCATTCACATATTATCAAAAGCATTATGCTTATATGTTTGGGTCTATAGGTAAGTGCATAGCTATTAAGATTTTTCTCTACGTCTCTGGGTTAATGCACAGAGTAAGAGTAAGGTTAGCTGCAGAGAGAGTGATAGAGAACAGTGACAGGCAACACTCCCATTGGACTCCGTTGTTGCTTTTTGCTTTTTTGAGAAAGAACAGTCCATTCAGCATTTACACCCACTTTTTCTGATGAGGCAGGAGTTGGCCACACAACAATGATAATTTTAATACTAAGCCATGCACAAAGAATCAAATATATTAAAGAATAACAACTCATTAAGGTTGGATGAATGATTCAAATATTGTTTAATAAAAAATACTGAGTGAGACAACAAGATGTGTGTGTGTGTGTATCTAACTGGAAAAACAAGAACAAAGTGAAGGAACAGGGAGGAATATTATAAATACATTTAAAAAAAAAAATCCTCCACATACATCAGGCTTCAGAGTGCATCAGGGCTGAAAGGAAGGACAACATTAAGAATAAAGGTACCTGGCATAAGATAAAAATGAACAGTGTGGAACAAAAAAAATGGGAACAAGCATGAATAACATCAACAAACATACGTACAGTATGTGTGAACAAGAACAACAAATGTGTAAACAGGCGTTAACAACAGGTATCGTAACCATTTTTTTTTGGGGTGGAGGGGGGGTCCACTGAAACCTGTGATGGCCACAACAACGATACTGGTGGTCCAGCAAGATCTGTTGAGACAGGGGCACAAATATGTTCATTCAAGCCAGTTCATTCTGGACTGCCTACAAAAATACTTTTTCTTGCATACGTCAGAGGAACTCAGTCCCGACACCTGTGGAGTTCCACTATGCACTACGGGCTGTCACTGTAGGGCAGTTCCTCTTGACAACACATACTGGCAGTTACCTGGATGATGCATCAGACCACTTGGCGGACTTCTTGGACAACAAGAACAGCAACTGCAGTGCTTCTGAGGTTGTGAGAGTGGAGCAGCTGGTAGACCCATCACCACCTGACCTCACAAAGACCGAGTCTTGTGTCCTCTACCACCTGGCAGGATACATAGCGAAGAGGGTAATCAGCTTCTCGCTCTGTGAGGAATGCCAATGTGCACTGGTTGAAAAAGTAACCAACACAACAAGTGAGAGAGCTGTTTTACTACAGTTAAAGGAATTTAAAAGGGGTGCATTATACCGGCCATGCGATGAGCTGTTCACTCTCCTGCAGCACGTGGAGCAGCTCTTCCGTTCCAAGACGAGTGATTCCCTTATGGAATCCTCCAACGTAGTGGAACAGCTGGAAAGAGAGGCCATGAGTCTGGACAGCAACCTTCCCTCATGCCATGAGCTGAAAAAAAAAAAATCCTTTCAACATACATCAGGCTGAGGTTAAGGATTCACTCAAAGTGCATCGGAGCTGAGAGGAAGGCAAACAGCCGTAATAAGGGGTACCTTGGCAGCAAGAGTCAGACCAAGAAGGCGATTTCCACACAGCAGACCTCCTCAGCTAAGGTCATACCATTTAGTCCACTGCCGAACACCTTACTGGTTGCCATGGATGTACTCGGCCACTCCATTCCCGGCACACCGTCTGCAGTCTCCACAGCCTCCACAGCCTCCTCTTATTCCAGCAGTCAGCAGTCGCCACCAGCAGCCACTACCTGCAGACACCACCAGCAGCCATGGCCAGCACCAGCCAGCACCAGCCGCCACCAGCTGCCAGCACCAGCAGAGGCCAACATTATCAGCAGCTGCCACCAGCAGCAGCCGCCACCATTACCAGCAGCAGCCGCCATCACCATCCTTCGCCAACATCAGCCAGCTCAAGCAGTCATCGCCTCCAGCAGCAGCCACCTGCAGCAGCAGTGTTTGGGGAACAAATTAGTCACACTACTGTCTGAGTAATAAACATTTTAAAGCTCATTATGGCTTATGATAATTTTTTGTGTGGAATAATTTGTATTCCTACATGTAATACAACTAAACAGCCCTTTCAAGGGTGTAATTAAACAAACCTTATTTCTACTAGCATCACATACACAGTACTCAGCTGACTGGCTAACACCGCCAGGTTCAGCAGATACAACCTAAAAAAACGTCCTAGTCAACCTTGATGATCCTAGTAATCTAACATCAATAACTTACTTAATAAAAGATGTCAGAGATTCACTAATAAACTTCGTAATTTCTGGTGTAGCGATACCTTCTTCACAGCTGGCAAAATCGAGATAAAAGTAGCAGGCAATGACTGAAAATCGGTTGTCTACTAAGTTAAGAATATATTTATAAATTGCACTGTGCACATACAAATAAATATAAGCATATGCACCATAAAGGGCCTATTTATATAATATACAGAGTTGACAATTCAAAAGAGGTAGCTATTTAATCAACTTACGCCTGGATATAACGTTAGTGCTACCTTTACAGAGGGCGAAGTCAAGCTAACAAACTAGCAGGCAATCGGTGGTCTACCAAGATAAAACATATATATAATTATGCTGTGTAAATACAAATAAAGATCAGTATATGCATCATAAAGGACCTCTAATAAAATATAGACAGTTGGCAGTTCAAAATAGGTAGCTATTTAATCAATTTACCCCTGGATATAACGTTACCTTCACAGAAGGCAAGTCAAGCTAACAAACTAGCAGGCAATCGGTCGTCTACTAAGATAAAAAATATATATATAATTACGCTGTGTACATACAACAAAAGATCAGTATAAGCATCATAAATGGCCTATGATACAATATAGACAGTTGACAATTCCAAACAGGTAGCTATTTAATCAACTTACCTCAGAAGTTACTCGACAGTCAGCAATAGAAGTGAATGATGTCCAACGCCATAGAATTGCTTTTTGGAACTACGCGAGGCTGCATACCCCAGAAGTAGGCGGCAAACAGCGTACAACGGGGTCCAATGGGAGTGTCGCGACTCTTTTTCTCTCTATGGCTCTGGGTTCTGGTTTCCCTGTTGGTCGTTATCTTCTATATCATCAGCACTACTTAAAGCGCCTGTGACAAGGATGTTTTAAGATAAACTGAATGGAAAGATAATATTGACAAAACTGTTGTCGGGTGGAGTCTTAGTTCTGTAGAAAAAGCTCAATCACCAATCAGCTGACTGATAGGGACTCACTATCAGAGGAAGTAGAGTCAGAAGAAGAAAGTCAGCTGAGGGCGGATCAGGATGGTGCTCTAAATGGACGCGCTTTGGGAGCTCTGCGATCAACCAACGCATTTTCTTAAAAGGCGCTGTTTGCTCTAAGGAGACGTGCTGCTATACACGGTAGTGGTGCCGTTATTAAGTGTACAGGCGCAGAATAGTGAGAATGAAGAGTGCAGATAGACGAAAACACGAGTCCACCAAACTATCCATCGCTGGCTTAGTTAACAAGCCAGCTGATTCAGTACGTGGGCAGTTGGCTGGATCAAAATGCTCATCGACACGGTGGTTATCACTCTTGCCTCACAGCAAGAAGTTTGTGGGTTCAAGTCCAAGGCTCGGCAGGGTCTTTTCTGTGTGGAGTTTGTATTTTCTCCCTGTTTCTGCGTAGGTTTCCATTAGTGGCTCTGGTTGGCCATTAGTGGTGGCAGCTCAGGCTAACTCTCCATCTCTCTATGTAATTTTGTCGTATGTACCTTATATATACACAGCAAAAATGCCAGTGTTAACTTTAACACCAAAATAGTTTCTATATGTGTCCACACTAGCTAGTGTTAAAATAACATTTAGTGTTAATAGTGTTAATAGACTGACACACAATTTGTGTTAAATTTACACCAGCCATTGTTGATTATCCAACACTACTGGGTGTGGTATTAACATTAATTCAATTCAATTCAATTTTATTTATATAGCGCCAATTCATGAAACATGTCATCTCAAGGCACTTTACAAAGTTAAATTCAATCATATTATACAGATTGGGTCAGATTATACAGATTGGTCAAAAATGTTCCTATATAAGGGAACCCAGTTGATTGCATCAAAGTCCCGACAAGCAGCATTCACTCCTGGAGAAGCGTAGAGCCACAGGGAGAGTCGTCTGCATTGTCCATGGCTTTGCTGCAATCCCTCATACTGAGCAAGCATGAAGCGACAGTGGAAAGAAAAAACACCCGTTAGCGGGAAAGAAAAACCTCCAGCAGAACCAGAACCAGGCTCAGTATGAACGGTCATCTGCCTCGACCGACTGGGGGTTACAAAAGACAGAGCAGAGACACAACAAGACACAAAAAGCATAGAAGCACACATTGATCTAGTAATCTGTTCTACATTAGATGGGTTTGTGTTAAAATATAATGTTAAAATGAACACCAGTGTGGTGTTAATACCAAAACCAAATGTCGTTTTTAATGGTAAAGAATGGACTACTCAACATCTCAATACCACATATAATGGGAAAAAAACCCTAAATATTCAAAACAATGCACAGAAATTCAAAGTTTAACCTTTTTATTAAACTGTTCTCTTTCTCAATGACCTCAAACAATGCACAGCTCATATAAAACAGCAGCAGGGCACAATATAATCCAGAGATCTCTTCCCCAAAGAGCCTAATGAAGTCCTGCTCAATTTTACACAGAAAAAAAATCCCATCAAAATGAAATTCAACACAATACTTAGTTAATCAAGTTAATCAAGACTGGTGTATCCAAGAATCTTGGGACGTGATCCAAGATGTGTGATGACTGCTCCAGATCATGCAGCATTTTCTGTCTAAGCTGAAATGTTGCCTTCATTTTCTCCTTGATGACTTCTGGCTTTGACCAATGCTTCATTATGGAAATTGCTTCTTTGCATTCATCCCCAAACAGCTGTTCAGATGTTTCTGTCTGCCTCAGAGTTTTCGGGCCACACTGAGGAACAGACTCAGAGCTTCTCTTGAAGTTGCTTGCAGTTTTAAGCTGTACGGTTTTCAATCGATAGGCCAGGTACCCCTGTCCACTTTGAGGATCATAGTAATGCTCCTATCACAAAACAGAATACACAAGACAAATTGTCTACTGCATTCCATTCAAAAGGATCTTCACAGTAGGGCTACTAGTCATTGTCAAAAGAAGAACACAATAAGAAAGAGTTGCTTATTTACCCGTTTTGTGCAATTATCACTTAGACATGTGAGTCATCTGTAATTTTCTGTGGTTCATTCAGTTAAGTGTAAACAATATGGTGGTGGCTGGTAAAGCAGTCTGATCAGTTGAAACCTCAAACTATAGTGATTAAAACAGATGGCTGTTATTTTAACCATTTAAATTTTGAAACCATTTTTGCAGGTGGCTTTTTACATAATAGCTTAGCTTATAGTTTGCCGAACATTAGTAGTGTGCAATGCCATCGTTTTTAAATACACCATTTTAGGCTATACATGCAGACACTTTGAATATGGGGTAAAATGACAACCAGTACTGACCAACTATAACATTAAAATTGAATTTTTACCTGTCTGTTAAATTTTGGCAGATGGCAGGATCTTTAGTTTGCTGAACTATCTGTTAAAATCAATGCAAAAAAACTTGATTACTTTTATTAAATTTGTCTAGACCATCAATTAAAAGCACATTTTCATCGAAATGCTGTTCATGTCTGGGCATTTATCTTACCTTTTTTAAATAAATTTGTCTTCACTTTTGCTCCTCATTGGAAAAGAAGATGGCGTCTCCTTCGACAAAAAAATAAGGTTACACCGGTTGCAGGCGTTACGTGAGGGTGTGGCTTAAACTAAACAGCAACCAGTTAACGCTCCAATCTAACAATGTAAATATGTCACAAGTGACACTGGCAATGTTATTTTACTGTTGTGTATTGTTAATACAACACCCACACTATTTAATTAACGCTACACCTAAGATTTTAACACTGGCATTTTTGCTGTGTACCATGGGAAATAAAGCACTTTAGCATACATGATTATCTTGGCCCAGATGCTGTTGAGGGAATGGATGCAGAGTTTCCACCTCTGCATGTGACAACCTCCAAGCTTACATGATAATGAGACAACCAACTTCTCAGAGTTGGCATCGCTTACCTCTCTCATAAATAACAGGTTAGATGTGCTTATTACTGAGGCAAAGGAGGCAATTAAGGACAATTCTAAACAAATAAAAGATATTGTGGAGGAGTGGGAAAGGACGACACAAAGGAGGTAGGTTCAAACACTTCTATACTCTACCCCAACAAAGAACAACAGTATATATATATATATATATATATATATATATATATATATATATATATATATATATATATATATATATACGCACACACACCACCAAACAAACATATTTTCCTATCACTCATTCTTTCCACTGAGTGAGAGTGGAGCCCCCTAATGGTCCGCCACATACGCCCCCTCCCCCCCGAACACTCAGTGGGGTCAAAAAACTAATCCAGATCCTTGGGTTTTAACAAACGTCCAAAACGGCTGAACTTGGACCCTGGAGAATGATCCTGGGACATCCGTGCCTGAGGACGAGGGCGACAAGGAGGGGTTGAGCTCCGACAGATGAGGATCTCTGGAGGGAGTACAGCGGTCCATTAAAACAGTGGAGGGGGGGTCTAGGAGGAGCTAGGACCGTTACCACCTGATCGTCCGCCAGGACATGACCGGGTTTGAGCCTGTCAATACAGATCTAAAATCTAAATCTAAAAGAAAATGTTTAGGCCCTGGTTCAAGGACTCTGAAAGGACCATCATATAAAGGCCGTAGTGGTGTTCTGTGTGCATCGTGTCGAATAAAAACTAATTTAGAGGCCTCTAACTTCTCAGGAACAAAGG
Source organism: Fundulus diaphanus (assembly GCA_037039145.1). Lineage (NCBI taxonomy): Eukaryota > Metazoa > Chordata > Actinopteri > Cyprinodontiformes > Fundulidae > Fundulus > Fundulus diaphanus. Next base: position 141,405 of record CM073143.1, on the reverse strand, counting down.
AATGGGGCAAACAATGGTGAACAGGGGTAGGAACATGAAAGGAGTCTCTCTGAGGGAAAAAACGTTGCCCAAGTGGGTTGAACTGTGGCGTAGGGGAATGAGGTAAAAATGCCCCAGGGACATGCAGGGGCTGACCAAAAACCAGTTCAGCTGTGGAAGCGCCAAGGTCCTCTTTAACGGCAGAACACAAACCAAGCATGACCCATGGAAGGCGGTCAACCCACTTGCAATCAGTGAAAGCAGCGCGGAGCACAGCTTTCCATGACCTGTGAAACCGCTCACACAACCCTGCGGTTTGTACGCAGTGTTACGGTGGATCTTGACCCCCAGACCATCGGCCATGGCAGACCAAAGCTCTGAAACGAACTGTGGGCCCCTGTCAGAGGGGGGGCCAAAACATGCAACCCAGGTTGACAGAAAGGCCCAGGCCACTGCCGCTGACGTTATGGACGACAGGGGAACCACTTCCAGCCACCGGGTGGTACGATCGATCATGGTCAGGAGATGTGTGAAACTCTGTGATGGGGGAAAGGGACCCATAAGGTCTACATGCACATGATCAAACCGCTTATTTGGGATGGGAAACGGTTCCAAGGGTGCTTTGGTGAGCCTTTGGACCTTAGCACGCTGGCTCTGGACACAGGCTGAAGCCCATTCTCTAACTGTTTTGCGCAGTCCAGTCCAAACGAATTTAGAACTGACCAGTGCGGAGGCCCTAATGCCGGGATGCGAGAGGGAGTGTAAAGTGTCAAAAACCCGGCGGCGCCACAAAACAGGAACCAGAGGATGGGGACAGCCAGTAGAAACATCACAGATCAGAGGAGGACCACCTTCCTGCATCTGGGCACCGCACGATGCAGGAAGGGCTTTTTTTTTTTCCAGTGTAAAAAAAAAAAAAACTTTGAAAAGCCCCACCCATCAACTTCACCGCTCAAACTGAGAATGTGGACTCTGGCATCGACATCTTCCTCACATAGAAATACTGTGGTCAGTTTTTCAAGATAAACTGTTGCTGTTGTTTTTGTTCTTCATTTAAGGCTAATCTGTATAAGAATAAAGGAACCTCTTCATTCACCACACTAGTCAACTGTTGGGTACTTGTCTTCAAATGGCTAACATGATATCGGGTCAGCTGTTAGCTTAAATGGATGCAACACCAAACTGAACAAAAAAGACACGAGGTAACGTTAATGTCTGCGAGGACGGGCTGTGGTGTGTTATGTGTCGTGCTTGCACATTTATTTCAGTAAAATGACGACAAAAATTCGCTGACGCAGTCGTATTTATTATTTATATTCAGTGTTTCCCGCAGGAATTTGCTTAGGCGAGGCGGTGAGTTGGGGGGGAGACGACAAGTTTTGCGCGGACCGACTCGCGGAGCGGGGGGGGGGGGGGGGGTGTTCAACAACAACTTTAGCGCGGGGGGGGCGCCAAGATAGCGCTGCGGGAAACCCTGATATTTGAGCCGGAGCAAATCGCTTTAGCGTCACGTCACAATTTGATCGACCATACCGGGACATGTCACGGACATGCGGACATGCTCATTGGACCCGCTGGTTCACCAGCAGACTGAGAGGAATGCACGGAGTCGACCCCCGTTAACGTGAACCGAGCCGCGGCTCCAAGAGGCTCAGTCAGCTGCTGTAGACAGACATAGAAAGAGTAGACAGACATATAAAGAGTATACGCCGCATTGGCTGCTGAGGCGCAAGAAATATGGCAGCCATCTTGGACAGGTTACCCGCTCCACTCTAATCTCACTGATGATGAAGTGTCAGCGCATCATAAACTGGATACTAAACTGATTTTCACGGGGAGGTTTCTGCAAACGTCATACATGTAGGCATGATACCGGACACATGATTTGGCATATTTTAATATTCATAGTAGGCTTAACAATAATAGAATATTCTTGTATATGATATATGTATGTATGATGGGTATTTTGCAAAAGACACAGGATATGTAATATAATACACAATGAATATTTAAATATGCTGAATCATGTGTCCAGTATCATGGCTACTAATGACATTTCTGGGAGAAAACTATTTTAAAACATTTAGGCTATGTTACAAATACATCTTTCATGGGTTTTAATTTTCTCTGAGAATATCAGGTTTACCTAATATGCATATTTTTTCCCTTTTCTTTTTTATTTCAGACTGTTCTGTAATGTACCGTTGTGCTCTGGTGGTAAGTTATAAGTTTATGTACTTGATAGAAAATTGAATTGTGTTTGTGATTTTTTAAAGCTGAAATAGGCAAATTTCAGGTTGTAAGCTTGTAGTGTTGTGGATCATAATGTTGATATGAGTTTGCTGTCTTTGCAGATACCATCATGTTGATCAAAACCAGAATCTACAATACACAGAAATATGTCAAGATAAAAGAGCCAAGCCTTGAGGAATTCTTAAATTCTGGTAAGTCGTACGCAGAATACACACACCGTTGATAAAACTAAAATAACTAAGCGTGTTGGTGTGTTTTTTTTTTTTGTATCGATGGAAATCTTGTTTTGTTTTTTTGGTCATAGCTTTCTTGAAGTTCTCAGTTCCGCCTGTTAGTGGTGTCAAGGTTTTTGATGAAACAGGAATTGAAGTGGATGCAGAGGTCTTCTCTGACATAGCGCAGCAGCCCAATACTGGCATACTAACCATCAAGTTTGATGACGGTATAGTTGCTCACTATAATTCATGGAATGTAATGATGAACTCAACTTTTTGATTGTTGAACACAAATCGGTATTATTCTGTCCTGTCTCTTTCTCCTGAACTTTAGATTTGAAGGAAAGTTTACCCAGCAGTTCCCAAGAAGCAAATTCCAGTGCACTGTCTACTGGTAGTGGTGATGACACAGTCATTCTCGAAATCGTGTCCTGCAACTCAGATGACACAATCATACTGGAGGAGAGTGACAGTCCACCCAGAAAGCGACAGAGGGCAGATGAAGAGGCCAAACGTGTAAGTTGGTGTAGGAAATCTTTTTTGCAATTCATTACTCTGGGAGTTACCATGTTTTGTTAGATTTTTAAGTGTATGTATTGTCAGTTGTGAAAGGCTTGTCCATTCACAGGTGGTTGAATTGGTGCTAAGGAGACCTGGGGGCGACCGTATCATCAAAGAGTACCACCGCACTAAAAGTCTGACCGACTCCTCACGCCGACAAATGGTCAACATACTTGTGGCTGATATGACAGAAGCACATGGGTAATTTGGTTGCGTCTGTGAGACCTGATAACATTTATTATGTTCTTGTTATTGGCTTTGCTGTGAAATCATTGGAAGTATGTAATTTAACAGTATTGAGTTTACTCTTGTCAGGACGGCCCCACCACGGAATGTGAGAGAGATGTACGCTCGAGGCATAGTTCAGCTCTTCCCGTACTTGATGGATCCCTACTCTAAAAATGGATATGTAAGCTTTATAAAGGGTTTGCAGACTGAGATCAAATGATTATGTGCATGATTTTGAAAATGAAAATGGTGCATTTTCCACACCAATGATCCAGTTTTACATTAATATAACTTCCTAATTTCAACTATCTTACTGCTGTTGGAACTAATAAACCTTTTGTATTTTTGAAGGAACATTTCTATGATGGTGAAAGCAGCAGTGGCTATCTGGCATGGCGGCTTAAAACTATACAGAGGAAAAGTGCTTCATCAGAAAGCAGAGGATCATCACGTCAGCTGACTGGAGGACCAGCAGCCAGAAGAGAGGCTTCCTTTAGTCCTGAGATGATATTTAGTGAAGAGCAATGCAAGGAGGCCATGGCCTTAATGAGATACTGTACTGACGAGGCTACTATCAAGCAGAAGATGAAAATGACATTTCAACATCGTCGCAGTATGGTCCTCGATGTAGAGAAATCCTCAGATGTCTTGACTGAATTTCCCCGCTTCAAAGATGTCAAAGGCCTGGTAATTGAATTTTTTGCATTAAAACATGTAATTGTCCTTTCAGTATGAATTACTGTTAACAGCAACATATCTCTCTCTCAATCTCTTGAATTGAATAAATATACTTTTCAACTGTTTTGCACATCCATACATTTAGGTGTATACATACATACTGTATCTGCTCAACTGCTAAATATAAAACATAATATTTTTCCAGTTAGGCCCAATTTAAAAAGCTTGTGGTATTTCATTTTTCTGTTACAGATTGAGCAAGATTTCGTCCTGCAGTTTGGAGAAGATGTAGCTGCAAGATTTATGGAAAGGTTAGTCACAACAGTAGTGGTTTCAGCTGAGGATGATGAGGTCTTCCAAATGGCCATTGTTTTCATTCCTTGTCACATCTATACTTACCTTAATGTGGGGAATTCTGGGATTTGGCATTGCCATGTTAGCATGCCAATGGCAAAATGGTTCCTTGATATTTGTGACACTTAGTTTTTATTATTCTTATACATTAACATGGATCTTGTCTGTTTCTTTATCATAAATAACTTTTTTCTCTATCTAGGTGGCCAACAACATTCAACAGTGTAAGGCTCTCCCTTCTACAAGTGACCTTGATGAGCTTATCCATTGTGCTGAAGCTACACCGGATGAAGAGGAAATTGATGACACTCTTACACTTGGTAATGTGGTTTATTTTTTTTTTAGGGGGTTGATTTCTTTTCCCGTTTTTATTTCCTCGTCTTTTTGTGGTACAGCTATAATTCAAAATACTGATGTTTTTAAATTATAACATGGTATGTAACAATTTATGAAACATTTTGCTGTTATTTCCAAATACAGGCTGGGACAGTGATCTTTCATCCATTATCCTCCTCCTCCACCTGATACCTCCTTCAGCCCAAGGCCGGAGAAGACCAGGCAAGGTGTCAGCAGCCCAAGCTGAGAAACATCTTGTCGTGTTCAAGAAGGTTTGATTTATTATGAGTATTATCTTTACAGATGGCAATAAGAGATTGGGACTGTTTTAATCTGTGCTTTTCAACTTTTAATTTTGAATTATTCTTTATCCTCAGAGTGGAACAAGTATTCAAGAACATGTTGATGCAATCAAATGCACCACTCAACCGTATCTTCTTGCTGTTGGGATGAAGAGGAGCACCATCCATGAGTTCTTCATTATTCTGGACAAGCAGGTCATACCATGCAAGTCATCCAGTACCCTAGGAGCTTTTGACGAACTCTTTAAAGCACACTTTGTATTTGGTACCATGTACAACCAGATGCTCCACAACATGTTCACCTTCATTCAGACAACCATTTACAACATAGATATTGGTCAAGTCCAGGAGAGCCCACGTGTTGCTGAGGTTAGGGCCAGGCTGCTGCACTAGTTAATAGATGACTCCAGGTCGGCAACATATCACAACATGTCACTTTTCACTAAAAGCTCTTCTATCTGTATTTTGAGTGATTTTCCCATGTCACTCAGTCTTAATTGATATCATGGGCCTGATTTGTTTTGTTTGCCACTCTCATTTTGTGGGAACCAATGCCCTTGTGAGGCATTTGCGGTTGATTCATGGTTTATATCCAGGTAAATCACTTCGCCTAAAATGTGCTCAGGGAGGATGTTGTCGTGTTCTTAGTTCCTTTTCAGGTTTCAGGAAACATTTAAACTGTAAACATGCTGAGAACATTGAGAATGAAGCTGAAACTGATAACATTGTAGACAGTTATGATGCAACAGATGATACTGTCTTCTTTGGCCAAAATTGGACAAAGAAGACAGAAGACAGGTTTGAAAGGGGAGTGAAGGAACCCATTTACATTAAGAGAGAAAAACCAACCTTAAACAGAGGAGGAGGACTTAGGTTCCAACTCTCAAAAACTTACAACACAGCAACAGGGTTGATTCCTTCCAGTTATCACCTAAATCCTCACCTCCATACAGGTGATCACAACATCGCTCTTGTAAGCCAGGCCAATAATGACACCTAACCCTTTAGTTTTGCTTTGAAGACCTCTACAGAACATTAAGGTAGTTCTCTGATCTTCACATAGCCCCTGCAGCCTAACAAATACACTGTTGTACACATTGGTTATTCCATCTTTTGAATGTTAAGCAGCAGGTTTGTGGAGTGTTGTAGGAAAGATATGTCAAGATGTGTCGTAGGCTACAGTGTGTTTATTCATCCTTCTTTGTTCACGTCTCTCCCATCTTGTGTCCGTGAGACACGGCCCCTGAAAGTCAAGGGTTTTGCCTTTTTGAGGCCCTCTAAAAGTAGACAGGAGTGTAACAGAGAGGTGCTTCTTGTCTCAAAACACTGATAGCTCTCACCTTAATCACTTCCTCATCTGCTGCAGCTGCTGAACAAATCCTGAAGTTATGCGAGCATGATCTGGGCTTGGTGTTTGTTTCCATAGAAGGTCTGGACAATTTAGGAAAAAGCACATTGATAAAATAGAAATCATATTGATCTATATCGATAATTATTAAAAATTTCAAATCATATATTTTAAGTACAACCCTGGCCATTTTATGCTGTTGCGTTATGACCTATTTTTAAATAAAGAACAGTGAATTCAAACACAATCCTTTATTCAACCAACATTTTACCAAAACTGTAAGTCTCAAAAAAGACAAAAAAAAACCAAAAAAACAGGTGCTATTTGAACTCTTGGTGCATTCCCGGGTCTGTGTTGTGATTGGTTGGGAGGATGTAATGACGGTAATATTAACCTACATGGTAGACGAGAATGCAAAGGAAGGAAGTTATTCTGTTATTCTAAGATAACATATTATTCTATGATGTTATTTTTTTTATTGACCCCTCTTTATTTCTATTGAACCACACATCTATCGACATATATATATATATATATATATATATATATATATATATATATATATATATATATATATATATATTGAATCATCTATATAAGATGAGAGATGACTGATAGATGTTAATAACCCTTCACAGTCAGTTATGATGACATGTTTTGTCCAGCAGAGGGAGACAGATATCAGAAGGCTGGGCTGAATCACACTGAGGGATGCTGGGAGGAGAGGAAGAGGATGGGATGATGTAAGCAGAAGCTGCAGAGATGCTAACTGTGACAGAGTGACAGAGTGACAGATGAATCCAAAGTAACGGAGCCCAGCACATCACCCACAGACCCAGCATCTCCAGGGTGGCAGGGAGGCAGCTGGAAAGGAGGCTGATGCAGCACACACACACACTGACACACACTCTGACACACACAAACGCACACACACTGCAAGCTGCAGTGGAGCTAGCGGCTGGTAGCATGCTGCATTGGAGCCTGATCAGCACAAACAACGATGTGGTGTCTGAAGCATCCTGCTGCACGGTAAGTTCTGCATCTTTCTGCTGCTGATGCGGACAACTGACTCTGTTACCATAGAAACAATCAGTCTCATTCTGTCACCGCATCACCTGCCCCTAATCACACAGAGTACAGATAAAATACTACATAGATTAGTGCAGAAACCTCAGAGATATCAGATATCAGAAATGCTATTATACAAATACTCAATTCAATTCAATTTTATTTATATAACGCCAAATCATGAAACATGTCATCTCAAGGCACTTTACAAAATCAAGTTCAATCATATTATACAGATTGGGTCAGATTATACAGATTGGTCAAAATGTCCTATATAAGGAAACCAGTTGATTGCATCAAAGTCTTGACAAGCAGCATTCACTCCTGGGGAACCGTAGAGCCACAGGGAGAGTCGTCTGCATTGTACATGGTTCTGCTGCAATCCCTCATACTGAGCAAGCATGAAGCGACAGTGGGAAGAAAAACCACCCATTAACGGGAAAAAAAACCTCCGGCAGAACCGGGCTCAGTATGAACGGTCATCTGCCTCGACCGACTGGGGTTACAGAAGACAGAGCAGAGACACAACAAGAGAGACAAAAAAGCACAGAAGCACACATTGATCTAGTAATCTGTTCTACATTAGATGGTAGTAACGGGTGAGCCGTCTTCTCTGGATGATGTCAAAGTTAACAGAACGCCAGACCAGGTGTACCTACTATGAAGAAAAAGAGAGAGAGCAAAAAGTTAAAAGCTGAAATGACGACAGTCATTTCAATGTAATACAATACAAAACTGGAGAACCGTAGAATGAAGAACAGTAGAAATCAGTAGAGTGAGAAAATTAGACCCTGATGTCCTCCAGTAGCCTAAGCCTATAGCAGCATAACTATAGAGGTAGCTCAGGGTAACATGAGCCACTCTAACTATAAGCTTTGTCAAAAAGGAATGTTTTAAGATTAGTCTTAAAAATAGATAGGGTGTCTGCCTCACGGACCAAAACTGGGAGTTGGTTCCACAGGAGAGGAGCCTGATAGCTAAAGGATCTGCCTCCCATTCTACTTTTAGAGACTCTAGGAACCACCAGCAGACCTGCAGTCTGAGAGCGACGTGCTCTGTTAGGAACATACGGAGTAATCAGAGCTCTGATATATGATGGAGCTTGATTATTAAGGGCTTTATACGTTAGAAGAAGAATTTTAAATTCTATTCTTGATTTAACAGGAAGCCAATGAAGGGAAGCTAAAATTGGAGAAATATGATCCCTCTTGTTGATTTTCATCAGAACTCTTGCCGCAGCATTTTGGATCAGCTGAAGACTTCGAACTGCATTTTGTGGACTTCCTGATAGTAAAGAATTACAATAGTCCAGCCTTGAAGTAACAAATGCATGCACTAGTTTTTCAGCATCACCCCTGGACAGAATGTTTCTAATTTTGGCGATATTCCGGAGGTGAAAAAAGGAAACTCTGGAAACCTGTTTAATATGGGATTTAAATGACATGTCTTGGTCAAAAATAACACCAAGATTTTTTACTTTATTACCAGAGGCCAAGTTAATGCCATCCAGATTCAGTGATTGATTAAGAAGTTTATTTTTTGAGGACTCTGGCCCAAAGATTACAACTTCTGTCTTGTCAGAATTTAAATGCAGGAAATTTAAAGTCATCCAGCTTTTGATGTCATCAAGACATGACTGCAGTCGAAGTAACTGATTGGATTCATCAGGATTTATGGATAAATATAGCTGAGTGTCATCAGCATAACAGTGGAAATTAATCCCATGCTGTCTGATAATTTTGCCAACCGGAAGCATATATATAGTAAATAGAATTGGTCCAAGGACTGAACCCTGTGGTACTCCACAGGTGACCCTAGAGTTTGAAGAAGATTTATTATTAACATGAACAAACTGGAATCTGTCCGACAGATAAGATTTAAACCAGCCTAATGCTTTCCCCTTAATCCCTACAGTATGCTCAAGTCTTTGTAGGAGAATAATGTGATCAACTGTGTCAAATGCAGCACTGAGATCTAACAGGACAAGTACAGACACAAGTCCATTATCTGAGGCCATGAGAATATCATTGGTGACCTTCACCAGAGCTGTTTCAGTGCTATGATGAGCTCTAAAGCCTGACTGAAACTCCTCAAGTAGGTCATTACTTTGTAAATGTTCACAAAGTTGATTAGCAACTACTTTCTCAAGAATTTTAGATAAGAAAAGAAGATTAGATATAGGTCTGTAGTTTACTAGCTCATCTTGATCAAGAGAAGGTTTCTTAAGTAAAGGTTTAATAACAGCTACTTTAAAAGCCTTTGGTACATATCCATTTACTAAGGATAGATTAATCATGTCTAAAATAGGACCACTGATCAGAGGGAATACCTCCTTAAACAACTTGGTTGGGATTGGGTCTAACATACAGGTAGAAGGTTTAGATGAAGCTAAAATTTTAGATAGCTCAGAAAGCTCTACTGCTTTTAAACAGTTCAGACACTGCGCAGGTGCTAAGGATTCCTCCAATGCTGCCTCACTTACTGAGGACGAGGTAATCATACTACACTGATTACCACAAGGAACCTACATGAGTACTGCTGATGCATAAAGGATTTAGCTCACAATATATCCAAACCTTGCTACTACTCACCTGTACTGCAACTGAGATAACTGAGATCTCAGAAATACTACTAACATTATACCTAAACCCTGCTACTACAAATACATTAAATAAACACTTCACAGACACAGTTATCAGGATGTGTCAGTAGTAGTCTGTCTACTTGCATCATAGACTGAATAACTACACAAATTCTATAGGGACATTAGTACAGCAGAGATATCAGAAATAATATAGACTTTATACACAAACCTGCTATTACAAACATACTAGACATATGCTACTTTGATGTTTTAGACTTTCTAGAGAAGTACTTTGGATATTTCTAGAGAGAAACTACAGCTGAGACAATGTTCGCAGACTGAGCTGCTCTACGTACACTAAACAAATAACAGAGAAACAAAGCTGAAATACATTGGAAAGAACAATTATTCAATCCCCAGATGATTTTACAAATCAACATAACATTATTTTAAGGTGGTTTATTGGACCAGATAGACAGGACATCAACAAAAACACTCAAAAAGAAAAAGAATAAAGGTTATAAATTAATTTGAATTGAATTGAATTGAATTGAATTGAATTAATTTGTATTTGCTGCAATATAAGAAGTATTTTATCCTCAGGCAAAACATGGTTTTATCCATGTTGCTGAAGTCCAGTTGCAGCACAGATGCTGGTCACCAGGTTTGTTGAATTCTCTGGAGGAATTTTGGTCGGTCTATCGTTACAGAAGTGCTCCAAATCTTAAGGGTGTTGAGGTTGTTTCTTGATAACTTGTAGTTTCAACTCTCTCTACAGATTCCCCAAGGACTTGAGGTCCAGAGACTAGCTAGGCCACTCCAAGACCGTATATTGATTTTTCTTTAACCACACCTTTTCCCCTTATGTTTTGGCTTATTGTCATGCTGGAAGTCTCATCCACAACCAATCTTTAGTGTTCTGAATGAACGTAAGAGTTTTTTTTCTTCTAGGAGTTTATGGTACAAGGTCCATGTATTGTTCCCTCAATGCAATTAAATCTTCCGGTAAGGCAAAGTAAGTTTATTAGTACAGCACATTTCAGTACAAGGACAATGCAAAGTGCTTTACAGGATTAAAACATAGGAAAATAAAAACAGAATAAAAGCAAGTAAAAAACAGCTAGAATAAAACATAGGAAAATGGAAACAAAATAAAAAGTCTAAGCAAATATTAATGATTTTAAAAACAGTTGGACTACCAACTTGAACTAATGATGTTTCAGTAAAACAGTTTAATTAGAACAGTCAAAGGCAATCCTAAACAAATGTGTTTTTAATCTTGATTTAAAGGAACTCAGGCTTTCCGCACTTTTCCAGTTTTCTGGGAGTTTGTTTCAGATCAGTGGAACATAGGAACTAAATGCTGCTTCTCCATGTCTGGTTCTGGTTCTGGTTCTGCAGAGCAGGCTGGAGCCAGAAGACCTGAGTGGTCTGGAGGGTTGATACACTGATAACAAGTCTGTGATGTATTTAGGTGCTAATTCAGGGATTTATAGACTAACAGAAGGATTTTAAAGTCTATTCTCTGAGATCCAGGGAGGCAGTGGAAGGACTTCAGAACCGGGTCCATGTTCTCTACGTTCTTAGTCTTAGTGAGGACTTCAGAACCGGGTCCATGTTCTCTACGTTCTTAGTCTTAGTGAGGACTTCAGAACCGGGTCCATGTTCTCTACGTTCTTAGTCTTAGTGAGGACTTCAGAACCGGGTCCATGTTCTCTACGTTCTTAGTCTTAGTGGAAGGACTTCAGAACCGGATCCATGTTCTCTACGTTCTTAGTCTTAGTGAGGACTTCAGAACCAGGTCCATGTTTTCTACGTTCTTAGTCTTAGTGAGGACTTCAGAACCGGGTCCATGTTCTCTACGTTCTTAGTCTTAGTGAGGACTTCAGAACCGGGTCCATGTTCTCTACGTTCTTAGTCTTAGTGAGGACTTCAGAACCGGGTCCATGTTCTCTACGTTATTAGTCTTAGTGAGGACTTCAGAACCGGGTCCATGTTCTCTATGTTCTTAGTCTTAGTGAGGACTTCAGAACCGGGTCCATGTTCTCTACGTTCTTAGTCTTAGTGAGGACTTCAGAACCGGGTCCATGTTCTCTACATTCTTAGTCTTAGTGGAAGGACTTCAGAACCGGATCCATGTTCTCTACGTTCTTAGTCTTAGTGAGGACTTCAGAACCGGGTCCATGTTTTCTACGTTCTTAGTCTTAGTGGAAGGACTTCAGAACCGGGTCCATGTTCTCTACGTTCTTAGTCTTAGTGAGGACTTCAGAACCGGGTCCATGTTCTCTACGTTCTTAGTCTTAGTGAGGACTTCAGAACCGGGTCCATGTTCTCTACGTTCTTAGTCTTAGTGAGGACTTCAGAACCGGGTCCATGTTCTCTACGTTATTAGTCTTAGTGAGGACTTCAGAACCGGGTCCATGTTCTCTACGTTCTTAGTCTTAGTGAGGACTTCAGAACCGGGTCCATGTTCTCTACGTTCTTAGTCTTAGTGAGGACTTCAGAACCGGGTCCATGTTCTCTACGTTCTTAGTCTTAGTGGAAGGACTTCAGAACCGGGTCCATGTTTTCTACGTTCTTAGTCTTAGTGGAAGGACTTCAGAACCGGGTCCATGTTCTCTACGTTCTTAGTCTTAGTGGAAGGACTTCAGAACCGGGTCCATGTTCTCTACGTTCTTGGTCTTAGTGAGGACTTCAGAACCGGGTCCATGTTCTCTACGTTCTTAGTATTAGTGAGGACTTCAGAACCGGGTCCATGTTCTCTACGTTCTTAGTATTAGTGAGGACTTCAGAACCGGGTCCATGTTCTCTACGTTCTTAGTCTTAGTGAGGACTTCAGAACCGGGTCCATGTTCTCTACGTTCTTAGTCTTAGTGGAAGGACTTCAGAACCGGATCCATGTTCTCTACGTTCTTAGTCTTAGTGAGGACTTCAGAACCAGGTCCATGTTTTCTACGTTCTTAGTCTTAGTGGAAGGACTTCAGAACCGGGTCCATGTTCTCTACGTTCTTAGTCTTAGTGAGGACTTCAGAACCGGGTCCATGTTCTCTACGTTCTTAGTCTTAGTGAGGACTTCAGAACCGGGTCCATGTTCTCTACGTTATTAGTCTTAGTGAGGACTTCAGAACCGGGTCCATGTTCTCTACGTTCTTAGTCTTAGTGAGGACTTCAGAACCGGGTCCATGTTCTCTACGTTCTTAGTCTTAGTGAGGACTTCAGAACCGGGTCCATGTTCTCTACGTTCTTAGTCTTAGTGGAAGGACTTCAGAACCGGATCCATGTTCTCTACGTTCTTAGTCTTAGTGAGGACTTCAGAACCAGGTCCATGTTTTCTACGTTCTTAGTCTTAGTGGAAGGACTTCAGAACCGGGTCCATGTTCTCTACGTTCTTAGTCTTAGTGAGGACTTCAGAACCGGGTCCATGTTCTCTACGTTCTTAGTCTTAGTGAGGACTTCAGAACCGGGTCCATGTTCTCTACGTTCTTAGTCTTAGTGGAAGGACTTCAGAACCGGGTCCATGTTCTCTACGTTCTTGGTCTTAGTGAGGACTTCAGAACCGGGTCCATGTTCTCTACGTTCTTATTGAGGACGCGGGCAGCAGCGTTCTGGATCAGCTGCAGCTGTCTGATCCACTTTTTAGGCAGACCTGTGAAAACACCGTTGCAGTGATCAGTTCTACTAAAGATAAATGTATGGATTAGTTTTTCCAGATCCTGCTGAGACATCAGTCCTTTAATCCTGGAAATGTTCTTCAGGTGATAGAAGGCCCACTTTGTAATTGTATTTAGATGCTTTTGGAGGTTCCTGTACTGAGCAGAACAACAGCTCCAAATTATGTTTCCATGCCTGACAGTAGAGATATTGTTCTTTGGTTCATATTCAGCATTTCTTTCCCACCATGCCCAGTGACACTTAATACTCAAGAGCTCAGTTTTTCACTCATCTGGCAAATCCCATTCTTTCAAGCTTTCTCTAAATGAGTGGTTTGCAATTTTTGTCCTCGGGATCCACTGTCCTTTAATTTCAATTCAATTCAATTCAATTTTATTTATATAGCGCCAATTCATGAAACATGTCATCTCGAGGCACTTTACAAAGTCAAAATCAATCATATTATACAGATTGGTCAAAAATTTCCGATATAAGGGAACCAGTTGATTGCTTCAAAGTCCCGACAAGCAGCATTCACTCCTGGAGAAGCGTAGAGCTACAGGGAGAGTCATCTGCATTGTCCATGGCTTTGCAGCAATCCCTCATACTGAGCAAGCATAAAGCGACAGTGGAAAGAAAAACCACCCATTAGCAGGAAGGAAAAACCTCCAGCAGAACCGGGCTCAGTATGAACGGTCATCTGCCTCGACCGACTTGGGGTTAGAGAAGACAGAGCAGAGACACAACAAGAGAGACAAACAAGCACAGAAGCAAATATTGATCCAGTAATCTGTTCTACATTAGATGGTAATAGCAGGTGAGCTGTCTTCTCTGGATGATGTCTCAGATAACAGATTTATGTCTGCTGAGCAAGTAATGCAGTCATTTGGTTCAGGTGGTCCTGCAACATTGACATTTAAAACATGTAGCACAGTAGGTCCTAAGGACCGGACTTGAAAACCACCATAAGTTATCCACATGTTTATCATTAAATCCGAGTAATGTTTTTTCATGATGACAGTTCAAACTTTCTTGAGATCATTAACAAGCTCATTCATTAGAATGCTGACATAAAACGTCTCCTTGCAAAGATTCACCATGACCACACAAGGTTAGTGTCATGGTTTTTATATACTTTGCCCACATGCAGACACAATACGGAAGACAGAGCGCAGTTTAAGATGTTTATTTAAGTTCAGGCTGCAGAGAACGACACAGTAGACTGGATCTATCGAGGTCTGAACGTCAATGCTGGAGAAACTGCGGGAAGAAAGAGGAGATGGATTATGAGAGATCGAACCAGAGGGAAATCTCCAGAAGCTGAGCCGATTACCATTTAGTTGGGCTGATCTAACCGGGGAAGTAGTGCCGAGGGAACTCTGGGGTTGAATGCTCACAATGGTTAACAGGTGGCTAGCAGCAGGAGGGCGGGCTGATGGTAAGTCGGCGAGGGATCCGGAGCGAGCCACAGCAGACAGAGGTGACAGATGGATTAACCAGAGAACGGAGGGAACCAGCAGAATCCAGGGAGGGGAAACCTCGAGCCCGACTTGGTAACGCCAAGGGAATAAGAGGAGGAATGCCAGAGCAACATCTGAGCGTAGTGGATTCACGAGAGGCTGGTTCGGCGAACGAGAAGTCAAGGCGGGTGAGTATCCAAAAAGCCAAACTAAGAAAAAACAGATCCAAAATTAGTCAGATGTCTGAGAACAAAGACTCACGAGTACAGATTTCCAGGATCAGGTCAGAGGCCATGTCGTACCACGACTGGGTAAGGCTCTGGCGTCTTCCATCTGTCTGTGCCTTCCTTAAGATGCCAGTGAATTACTGCTCCAACGAGCCGCAGGTGTGGACCACGCCCCCCGGCTGACTAGAACCACCTGTGGAGCAGAGTTAGAGCACCAACACACAGAGAACCCTGACACTACCCCCCCTCAATGGTCGCCTCCTTGCAACCCAGACGATGACGCAGACGGGCGAGAAGCCCAAAACTCACTCAGCAAGTCCTGGTTGCCCACAGCCAAGCCAGAGACCCATGACCGCTCCGCAGGACCGCGACCTTCCCACTCAACCAGGTACTGGTGTCCCTTACCCCGTCGACGGGCGTCCACGATCCTGCGGACGCGGGGGTTCTGACTGTCCTGGGAGGGTGGAGGGGGTTCGGATGGAGGGTTCAGGTCACTTTCCAGAACCGGCTTGATCTGTGACACATGGAACGTGGGGTGTACCCGGGAGTGAGGTGGCAGGCGTAGACGTACGGAAGTGGGGCTGATGACTGACTCAATCTCGTATGGTCCAGTGAACCCGGGGGGCAAGCTTCTTAGCAGAGGGGTTTGACAGAACGTCCCTGGAAGACAACCAGACTCTCTGACCGGGGTGATATTGAGGAGCAGGTGACCAGTGCTGGTCGGCAAACCACTTATTCTGCTCTGCGGTGCGAGTGAGAGTGGTGACAGTAGTCCTCCAGGTGTCTTGACAGCGGCGGATGTAGTCATTGACGGATGAGAAGGGGATTCGTTGTTCATCTATGGGTAGTAGTAAAAACTTGTTCCAATCAGACGGAGAAGACGAAGTGAGGCAGCGGAGGGTAGTTTCCAGTTGTTGATTTATTCTCTCAGTTTGACCGTTAGTTTGAGGGTGGTATCCAGACATGAGGGTGTAGCGGGCACCGATAGCAGAACAGAAGTGCCGCCAGACCTGACAGATGAACTCGGGACCCCGATCAGAGAGAATGTCAGTGGGTATGCCATGTAGTCTGAAGATGTGTCGGATGAGTAGCTGGGCTGTTTTCAGGGCGTTGGGTAGCTTGTGGAGAGGTATGAGGTGGCAAGCCTGGGAGAATCTGTCCACTACCGTCAGGATAGTAGACATACCCTGAGACGAAGGGAGACCTGTGACAAAATCCAGTGCTATAAGTGACCACGGGCGTCCAGGAATAGGGAGAGGGTTCAATAATCCGGAAGGTGGCTGATTGGACGGCTTATTCTGAGCACAAACCGGACAGGCCAAAACATATTTGCGCACATCTTTAGTCCAAGATGGCCACCAAAAATGACGGGAAACCTGAGACTGGGTCCTATAAATTCCTGGATGGGCGGAGAACTTGGAATCATGACTCCAACGAAGGACATCAGGACGGACGGATCTAGGGACGTAAGCTAAACCCGCGGGGCCGGTGCCAGGGTCAGGATCGAGTCGCTGAGCTTGGTTGATCCGGTCCTCTGGCTCCCAACGAACAGCTCCCACAGTGCAAGTGGGGGGTAGTATGGGTGCTGGTTCCTTCTCCTGATCTTGAGATGCGAATTGTCGAGATAAGGCGTCAGGCTTGACATTTCTGGAGCCAGGACGGTAGGTGATGGTTAGATTAAATCTGGAGAAGAATAGAGACCAACGGGCTTGACGGGGATTCAGACGACGGGCTGACTGCAAATAAGCGAGATTCTTGTGGTCGGTCCAAATGATTATGGGCTGCTCGGATCCCTCTAACCAATGCCGCCACTCCTCTAATGCTAGTTTAATAGCAAGCAGTTCCCTATCCCCTACGTCATAGTTACGCTTGGCTGGAGACAGCCGGCGTGAAAAAAAGGTGCACGGGTGAAGTTTATTATCTGAGTCGGTGTGTTGTGAAAGGACTGCACCTACGCCAGTGTCTGACGCATCTATTTCTAGGGTGAATTGTTTAGAGGGATCGAGGTGAATCAGTATGGGGGCCTGAGAAAACCTGGTTTTAATATTCTGAAAAGCCTTTTCAGCCTCAGAACTCCAAACAAACGGGACCTTGGTAGAAGTGAGAGCGTGCAGGGGAGAAGCTATCTGACTATAGTTCTTTATGAAACGTCTGTAGAAATTGGCGAAGCCTAAGAATCTCTGGAGCTGTTTTCTAGAGTCAGGGTTGGGCCAGTCTACAACTGCCTTGATCTTTTCAGGATCGGATCTAAAACGACCACCCTCTAAAATAAGGCCAAGGAAAGAGACTGTGCTACGGTGGAACTCGCATTTCTCTGCCTTGATGAAGAGGCGGTTTTCTAAGAGGCGTTGGAGAACTAGGCGGACATGATGCTGATCTGGGTTGCTGGAATAAATCAGAATATCGTCTAAATAGACAAACACAAAATCATTCAAAAAATCCCTAAGGACGTCATTCACTAGGGCCTGAAAGACAGACGGAGCGTTACAAAGGCCAAATGGCATCACTAAATACTCAAAGTGCCCCAATGGGGTCTTAAAACCGGTCTTCCACTCATCCCCTGGTCTAATCCGAACCAAATGGTAAGCGTTGCGTAAATCCAGTTTCGTGAAAATGACAGCATTCTGGACTGGTTCAAGTGCTGAAGACAAAAGAGGAAGCGGGTATACCACGACTGGGTAAGGCTCTGGCGTCTTCCATCTGTCTGTGCCTTCCTTAAGACGCCAGAGAATTACTGCTCCAACGAGCCGCAGGTGTGGACCACGCCCCCCGGCTGACTAGAACCACCTGTGGAGCAGAGTTAGAGAACCAACACACAGAGAACCCTGACAGTTAGATCTTGGATCATCAGGGATGTGTCCAGCATTGGGTGTGTGTGTGTACGTGCTTCACCTCCTCTGATTACAGATTCTGATTGGCAGGTGTGTCTACACAACTGGAGATTTGGGCATTTTACTTAGAGCTTAAAGAGGAGTGGATTTCTTTGGACACATCCCAGATATTTTGCACTCTAACAGTGGTAATCGGTCATTTTACTCACCAGCTTTCAAAGTCTCAAGATCTTTAGCTTACCTCGTTTTTTATGTCAGTAAGTCACAATGTACCAGTTTGTTCTACTGTCCTGGTCTCCACCATACTGCTACCTCGTGTCTTGGATGTCCTTGGGGGTCTCACTCTTAGATATCCCTTTTAAGTCTCTTAACCACATCCCTTTTTACGTGTCGTCTGGGATTTTAGCACTAAGAGTTGTTGTCTTAATGAGAAAGACAGCTCAACAGATTTACTTTCACAAGTGGAGCATTTCTACTTTCGCCATATTGCTCTGCTTAATATATATATGCAAAAAACTTTATTGGATATAACTTTGGAAGAAAGGGAAAGGGCAAATGGAAAGAAAGTAATAGGAAACTATGATGCAAAACGTTTAAAGGGAGAAAAGGAAAAAAGAGAACAAGACAACATCCTTGGAGTCTGCTTCTACACCTGCAGAAAGAGAAATAGAAAGAAAACCAAAACCAAAACAGTATCCCAGTTAAAAACAAACAATGCCTTTGATAATATCACTGAAAAATATCCAGTATTGTTTAATACAACATATATTTAGTGACAACCAAAGCTAATGATAGGGTTTATCTTTATCAAAGTGTATCTGTCAGCACCCAGCTCCAAGCACATGTAGGTGTTTGTAAGAGTGTGCTTGTGTATGTCAGGTTTATTCATAAGAAAATGCTCAATAGTGGTTGTGAGGAGCTAAGGACCAGAACCCCAGACATCCCAAAGGGCCCCTAGAGCACAGGAGCCCAGGACCAACACAGGAATAGCTGCCTCCCCATCCCAGGGAAGAGCAGAAAGAGCCCCAGAAAATCCCCCGGCAGCCACAGCACTAGGGTTGCCAACTTGGCACCGATAGAATACGGGAAAGCATTGGTGGTGGCGATTGGGGGGGGGGGGGGGGGGATTAATAAACCTTAATGGAATATTTGTCACATTTGCCCGGAGACAGCTCGGCAACAACTGCAATACCGATCATTTTAGAATAGAGAAACCCGGCGTAGAAAGGCTTAAATGTAGAGCCTTCAAAATGAGCGAAAAGTAAGCAGTATTATTAGAAAGGTAGGAGAGGCTGTCCTCTCCTGTCTCACAACGGATCAAACATGAGGAAGAAACCAGCTGAATCCTTGTAGAATTGCAGCTGATGCTAAGAAAAAAAAATATTATTACAGACCTATACTTTAAATTACTATAGGGCTTATTGCAAAAAATAGACTTAAAAACAGTTTATTTTCTAAAGTTGCAAAGTCAATCATCCGATACCAGTAAACTCAGATCCCATCTCACCTTCTCTCACACACACACACACACGCAAACACAAACGAGTGACTTGCTCCATGCAAACAAGCCCAACAAACAAACAACCACGCTGTAATACTGTGCCGAAGCCCCCGGGGGCTGCATCAAAAAGCCTGTGGGCTCTGCCAGCGGCCAGCTATGCCAGAGCAGATCCAGCCATGGGCCCAGGGAGCGCTGACAGAACTAGGAGCCCAGGCCCCGCGAAGCACCCACCAGGAGTGAGCCGGCACACACCTGAGCACCCAGCCACAGACACAAAGGACCACCAACGCACCAGCGGGTCAAGGCGTCAACTACCGGAGGCAAGCTGGACGGTTTGGGTGGGGGGGGGTTGACTCCGCACTTAGTGGAGACCTGAAATGTCCCGGGGGAGAGGGCTGTCCAAAACCAAACCTGACAGAAAGACAAACATGGGTATGCAGTCACATTCACACGTTCCTACCCTAATGCCCCCTCATGCAAACACTCATAACCATACACGAAAAAAGACACTGGACACACACTTGCGCTCACCACACACATCCTATACTCCCAGGTCTAGGTACCGATACCTGGAGGGGCAATCCAGCCCACATGACCCAGAAGGTGATCTCCATCATTAGGATGGGGGGTAAAGGACCGCTCCAAACTGAGCATACCCAATCCACCCCACCCCCATCCCCCCGGTCCCAGCAACACCCGAGCCAATCCACCTGGAGATGGGACCATCACAGTCTGAATGAGCCGGCCAACCAGAGCCCTCCCCATGATACTGGTGGTGACCTGACCGGCTGGTCAGGCCTCCCGCACACCACTTGAAGGTCTCCCCACCAAGACCGCATGGCACCCAACCCTCAATACCAGAACCCCACACCCTAATCCCAGGGAGAGCAGAAGGGCCAGTACCAGCTGGCCCCCTGAACTCAATCCCCAGCCCCGACCCTGGATAGGTGGCCTGCTCCTCCTCCAGGCGTCAAATTCTGGATGGAAAACGTAGAACTAGGGTGTAAAAAGACCCCAAGCCTGCCTAACCACATACCTAGTCCCTCTGTAATGTCTCCCTACCAGTCTTATGATCACTTAATCCTGGATCTACACTCAACCATGGTCTTTCCATTCACTCACCTGCCTGTCTACCCTCCAACAATCCACCACTCCACTACCGCTTCCTCATTTTCTCCTGGATGTATAAAATACACTACCTGCCAACCTCAACGTCTTTGGATACACTCATGCTCTCCCCTGGATCCTCACCATCTACACCGTCAAGTAAGCCATAATCTGAACATAGAAACATAGAATAAAAAAAAGGAAATAAATGAAAACAAAAAACTTGCAATTACCTCTCCTCCCATGTGCCATCTGAGATCCAATCCCTGAACCAGGGAGAAACATTCACATATCTTGTAACCTCAATACATACTCAATACAATTTGTAAAGAGGAATAACGGGACAACCAGATGGCTCTAGAGGTGACTGCCTGGTGCTTGTCTTTGTCTTATAGAGCAAGTCAAACATGGAACAGAATACCAGATATACCAAATATAAGAGAACTAGCAACGCTATCATCATTTACAAGAGCTTTGAGAAAATGGTTGCTAGAAGGACAAATTTGTAACCATTATTCATAAAATAAGTTAGGGCAGTGTGCAGCTCACACGAGCACGTTTGGTAAGTGCAATAACAAGCATTACAATCACTTTACCTGTTACTTTTAAAATAATCCAGATATGAATAAATCCTGTAGTTTGAAGTTGTTGGTTTAACAGTTTATATAAGATAAGATAAGATAAGATAGTCTTTATTGATCTCACAATGGAGAAATTCACTCGTCACATCGGCTCATACAAGAAGGTGCAGAGTAGGGAAGGTGCATTCAGTTATATACAATGAGTCTTCATATATACAGTGGATCAAAAAGAAAACCAAAAAAATACAAAAAAAAAAAGGAAAGAGGAATGGGCATATGATGTCTCATTTACATTCTTAGTGGTCTATATATATATAAACATATCTATATACTTAAATATATATATATACTCTCTCCGATTAATCGCATAATGTCAATAATTGCAATAATTGCAAATTATTTGGCATATTTTAATCATTTTATTTCTGAAAGTGTAACATCCTATTTGGGCATTTTAATATGCAATATTGCAATAAATGGCACTAATAAAAAACATGCTTGTACAAAAAATATTTTTATTTTTTATTTTTCAAGCACTTTTTTGGAATGAAAACATCCTGATGCCATAAAATGTCAAACTCTGGCCTATAATGGCTAAATCGCTAATCATAAACCCATGATGTTTACACAATGTGTAAACATATCTGTAAATAAATACGTTTTCACATCAAAATATTTTTTCGCCTCTTAAACAAAGATAGACATGGTATTACGCATATACATATAAATTAATACATTTTACATTTTAATAAAGTCGCAAGTTTTATTGTCCATGTTTTCACTCTCTCACACACATCTAATCCTGAGCTTTCATACCAACAACAATAATTTCTCTGTATATTTTTTCATGCTGTTTATAGCCACGTTCATGCACACAGTTTTTTTTAAAGCCTGGAAAAAGGTTTAAAATTTCCAGGTCATTCCAGAGTCTTACATTTTGCATGCAACTGGGGCAGGAGCTTAATACCCTTGAAAGAGAACTGTTTAGCACAGCTTGCATGTGCTGACACTGTAACTCCAGGAACTTCATTTGGCAACGTGATTCAGCTTTAGTTTGTCAAATACAGAGACAACAAATTAATAAGCATTAAAGTATGGTTTATGGGTTGGTTTTTTTTCAATGTTATCAGTGTGTAAAAACTCATCTTCAGAACCAATCTCTGCTCAAAATGGTGATCTGCACCGCATGATCTACTTTCGGCAGTTATCACCGGTTATTGCACCGAGCAGGATGCTTCCATAACGGCCTTTAGCTCATCCACAGTGTTGGATCTTGTGTCTCTCAACTTTCTCTTCACAATATCCCACAGATTCTCTATGAGGTTCAGGTCAGGAGAGTTGGCAGGCCAATTGAGCACAGTGATACCATGGTCAGTAAACCATTTACCAAAGGTTTTGGCACTGTGAGCAGGTGCCAGATCATGCTGAAAAATGAAATCTTCATCTCCATAAAGCTTTTCAGCAGATGGAAGCATTAAGTGCTCCAAAATCTCCTGATATCTAGCTGCATTGACCCTGCCCTTGATAAAACACAGTGGACCAACACCAGCAGCTGACATGGCACCCCAGACCATCACTGACTGTGGTTACTTGACACTGGACTTCTGGCATTTTGGCATTTCCTTCTCCCCAGTCTTCCTCCAGACTCTGGCACCTTGATTTCCAAATGATTTGCTTTCATCCGAAAAAAAAGTACTTTGGACCACTGAGCAACAGTCCAGTGCTGCTTCTCTGTAGCCCAGGTCAGGCGCCTCTGCCGCTGTTTCTGGTTCAAAAGTGGCTTGACCTGGGGAATGCGGCACCTGTAGCCCATTTCCTGCACATGCCTGTGCATGGTGGCTCTGGATGTTTCTACTCCAGACTCAGTCCACTGCTTCCGCAGGTCCCCCAAGGTCTGGAATCGGCCCTTCTCCACAATCTTCCTCAGGGTCCGGTCACCTCTTCTCGTTGTGCAGCGTTTTCTGCCACACTTTTTCCTTCCCACAGACTTCCCACTGAGGTGCCTTGATACAGCACTCTGGGAACAGCCTATTGGTTCAGAAATATCTTTCTGTGTCATACCCTCTTGCTTGAGGGTGTCAATGATGGCCTTCTGGACAGCAGTCAGGTCGGCAGTTTTACCCAGGATTGGGGTTTTGAGTGATGAACCAGGCTGGGAGTTTTATTTATTTTTTTATTTATTTATTTATTTTTTCCCAGTGTCCTGTCTAGCAATGTGGCAATAGGAATTGATGTCTCAATGCCAGATAGAGCTCGACAGATTTTGCTTTTACAAGTGGAGCGAACAGCTTTCGCCATAGTGCTCCACTTGATTTATGCTTGTAAATAGCTTTATTGTGATTCCTGCAAGGAGAATTTCAAATTATATGGACATGACAATGGGAGAGTAAAGGAAGAACAAGAAGTGAAAGAGAAAGAAAAGAAAAAAAAAAGAGTAGAGGTGAAAGAAAGAGGAGATAAAAGGGAGAGAATGATAAAACCTTCTCCGTCTGCTCCGTCACCTGGAAAGAGAGATGCAAAAAGAACAGCACAACCAACAGACATAAAGCAACAAATACAACCGAATAACACCTAGATGCCATTGCTAAATCATTTATATTATTATGTAAGCTGACATGTGTAATGTGATACTTGAAAAAAGAAAGTGAAAGAACATAAATAAATAAATTATAAGATTACTGTATATAAGTGAACACTTAATACCTGGGACCCAGCACCTGTGGGAGTTTGTGAGAGTGCACTAGTTTAGGTGAAAATTTTCCAAAAGGAAATAGCTTGATAGTGGTTGTGGAGAACCAAAGGCCCGCCTTCCCCGAGCACAGAGGCAGGAGTCAGGGGACCCATAACCCCGGACTCCCAAAGGGGCCCCTAAAGCAGGTCGCCCAGGAGGGGCCGACACAGGATATCTGCAACCCCCCCCTCCAAAGAAGGAGCAGAGACGACCCCGAGGAAATCCCCCAGCCACCGCTGGGAGTTTTAAAGGCCTCAGGAATCTTTTGCAGGTGTTTAGAGTTAATTTGTTGATTCAGATGATTAGGTTCATAGCTCGTTTAGAGACCCTTTTCATGATATGCTAATTTTGTGAGATAGGAATTTTGGGTTTTCATGAGCTGAATGCCAAAATCATCCGTATTAAGACAATAAAAGACCTGAAATATTTCAGTTAGTGTGCAATGAATCTAAAATATATGAATGTTCAAGTTTTATCATTACATTATGGAAAATAATGAACTTTATCACAATATGCAATTTTTTTAGAAGGACCTGTATATATATATTCAATTTCAATTCAATTTTATTTATATAGCGCCAAATCATGAAACATGTCATCTCAAGGCACTTTACAAAATCAAGTTCAATCATATTATACAGATTGGGTCAGATTATACAGATTGGTCAAAATGTCCTATATAAGGAAACCATATATATACTGCTAAAAAATAAAGGGAACACTAAAATAACATCCTAAATCTGAATGAATGAAATATTCTTATTAAATACTTTGTTCTTTACATAGTTGAATGTACTGCCAACAGAATCACACAAAAATGATCAATGAAGTCAAATTTATTAACCCATGGAGGTCTGGATTTGGAGCCACACTCCAAAAAACGTAGAAAAACACACTACAGGATCCAGCTTTGATGTAATGTCCTTAAAACAAGTCAAAATGAGGCTCAGTAGTGTGTGTGGCCTCCGCCTGCCTCTATGACCTCCCTACAACACCTGGGCAGCTCCTGATGAGGTGGAAGATGGTCTCCTGAGGGATCTCCTCCCAGACCTGGACTAACACATCTGCCAACTCCTGGACAGTCTGTGGAGCAACGTGACGTTGGTGGATGGAGTGAGACATGATGTCTCAGATGTGCTCAGTGGGATTCAGGTGTGGGGGAACGGGGGGGCGGCCCAGTCCGTAACATCAATGCCTTCGTCTGGCAGGAACTGCTGACACACTCGAGCCACATGAGGTCTACCATGTCTACATTAGGAGGAACCCAGGGCCAACCACACCAGCAGATGGTCTCCCAATGGGTCTGAGGATCTCCTCTCTGTACCTGATGGCAGTCAGACTACCTCTGGCGAGCACATGGAGGGCTGTAGGCCCCCCAAAAAAATGCCCCCCCACACCGTTATTGACCCACTGCCAATCTGTCCTTCTGGAGGATGCTGCAGCAGCAGAACGTTCTCCACGGCGTCTCCAGACTCTGTCACGTCTGTCATGTGCTCAATGTGAATCTGCTTTCATCTGTGAAGAGCTCAGGGCGCCACTGGAGAATGTGCCAATCGTGTTGTTCTCTGGCAAATGCCAAATGTCCTGCACAGTGTTGTCATAAACCCACCTGTGGACATGGGGCCCTCATACCTGCCTCATGGAGTCTGTTTCTGATCATTTGTCTGTTTCTGATCGACACATGCACATCTGTGGCCTGCTGGATGTCATCCTGCAGGGCTCTGGCAGTGCCCCTCCTGTTCCTCCTTGCTCAAAGGCGGAGGTAGCGGTCCTGCTGCAGGGTTGTTGCCCTCTTACGGCCTCCTCCACGTCTCCAAATATACTGGCCTGGCCTGGCTCCTCCATGCTCTGGACACCACGCTGACAGACACAGCAAACCTTCTAGCCGCATTGATGTGCCATCCTGGATGAGCTGCACTACTTGAGCCACCTGTGTGGGTTGTAGACTCCGTCTCATGCTGCCACTAGAGTGAAAGCACCACCAACATTCAGAAGTGACCAAAACATCAGGACACCACCTGCAGAACCACTACTTTATTGGGGGTCTTGCTAATTGCATCTAATTTCCACCTGTTGTCTATTCCATTTACACAACAGCAGGTGAAATTAATCATCAATCACTGTTGCTTCTTCAGGGGACAGTTTGATGTCAGAGAAGTGTGACTGACTTGGAGTTACAGTGTGTTGTTTGAGTGTTCCCTTTATTTTTGAGCAGTATATATATGTATATATATATATATATATATATATATATATATATATATATATATATATATATATATATATATATATATATATATATTGTAATGCATAGGGATAACTGAACCCGATATTCAACCAGACACAGGGAAGTGCGTTTAGGAGGTTTAATAAGGAACAAATGAGGGTCAGGTAGAAACAAAACAGAGACAGTCTTCAGGTGAGTCCAAAGGGGAGACCGGCAGAATAAACTGCAAGGAGCAGCAGCAGACCGGGGGAAATAATCCAGGGGAGAGACCAAGCTCAGGAGACCGTCCAGACTGGGGACTCCAAGACACAGGTCCACACCAGGTCCAAGATACTGGCAACTCAAAAAAAAAGCAAAAAGGGATTAAACAGGCTTGGTAACTCACAGATAGGAAAAGGTCGGTTAACAGGCAAACAGAACCCAAGGTCCAGCAGGCAGCTAAGGTCCAGAATCCAGTTGGGCAAAAAACAGAAGCAGACAAGGGTCAGGCATGAGGATTGAGACATTCTGGCAAAGAAATGACAGGGGAAGCAAGCTTAAATAGACAAGTGAAACCAAGTGACTAATTAACTAGGACAGGTGGAGGTAATCATGGGAAGTGAAATGACTGACAGAGAGAACTGGCTGACAGGATAAGTGGAGGAGAAACCAAAACTAAGTCACTCCAGAACCTAATACCACAAAGACCAAACCTAAGATAGAAACACAAGCTAAGACAGATCTAAAACTATTACAGAACCCCCCTCTCAAGGGCGGATTCCAGACGCCCTAAAAGAAAAACTACTCCAGATCGGGCGGGTGGAGGGGGCTTCAGGATGGAGGGTCAGAATCAAATGTCCAAACACAAACAATGAACAAAAAACAACCCCAACAGGGCACAAACAGTCTAAAAAAAAGGAAAAAACCCCAATTAGATCAAAAGTCTGGTGGATGTTCCAGAAAACGGCCCCAGCGAGTCAGAATTTCAGGTGGACGCCCCGGAGGACGGCCCCGGCGAGTCAGAGTGTCAGGTGGTCGTCCCAGAGGACGGCCCCGGCGAGTCAGGATGTCAGGCGGTCGTCCCAGAGGACGGCCCCGGCGAGTCAGGATGTCCTGCGGTCGTCCCAGAGGACGGCCCCGGCGAGTCAGGATGTCCGGCGGTCGTCCCAGAGGACGGTCCCGGCGGGTCAGGATGTCCGGCGGTCGTCCCAGAGGGCGACCCCAGCGAACCAGAGTCTGAGACGAGCGTTGCGGTGGGAGACGTCGGCGGAGCAGACCCCTCAGAGACCGTCGGCGGAGCGGGAACCTCAGAACCTGAGGCCTGGAGAGACAGAAAGCGAAAAATGGCACCGGGCTAAGGGCCGGAGACGGCAGGCTACAGGCTAGGGAAGGCGGCGCCTGGCTACTGACTAGTAAAGGGGGCGCCTGACTACAGGCGACTAAAGGTGGCACCTGACTACAGGCAGCTAAAGGGAGGGCCTGGCTACAGGCGGGTGAAGGGAGGGCCTGGCTACAGGCGGCCGAAGGGAGGGCCTGGCTACAGGCGGCCGAAGGGAGGGCCTGGCTACAGGCGGCCGAAGGGAGGGCCTGGCTACAGGCGGCCGAAGGGAGGGCCTGGCTACAGGCGGCCGAAGGGAGGGCCGGGCTACAGGCGGCTGAAGGGAGGGCCGGGCTACAGGCTGCTAGAGGGGAAGCCGGGCTACAGGCTGCTAGAGGGGAAGCCGGGCTACAGGCTGCTAGAGGGGAAGCCGAGCTACAGGCTGTAGATGACGGGGCTTTAAAGCTGCGTGGAGCCGGCACTGGAGGCTGGGCTTTAAAGCTGCGTGGAGCCGGCACTGGAGGCTGGGATTTAAAGCTGCGGGGAGCCGGCACTGGAGGCTGGGCTTTAAAGCTGCGGGGAGCCGGCACTGGAGGCTGGGCTTTAAAGCTGCGGGGAGCCGGCACTGGAGGCTGGGCTTTAAAGCTGCGGGGAGCCGGCACTGGAGGCTGGGCTTTAAAGCTGCGGGGAGCCGGCACTGGAGGCTGGGCTTTAAAGCTGCGGGGAGCCGGCACTGGACACCGGGTCTTTGAGCTTGAGGGTGGGCCCTCTGGAGACTTGGGCAGAGGCGGACCCTCCAGGGTCTCCACGCCGCCCGCTGGCGGCGGACCCTCCTGGGTCTCCTCCGCGCCCGCTGGCGGCGGACCCTCCTGGGTCTCCTCAGCGCCCGCTGGCGGCGGACCCTCCTGGGTCTCCTCGTCGCTCGCTGGCGGCGGAACCCCCTGGTTCTCCTCGGCGCCTGCTGGCGACGAACCCTCCTGGGTCTCTTCGGCGCCTGCTGGCGGCGAACCCTCCTGGGTCTCTTCGGCGCCTGCTGGCGGCGAACCCTCCTGGGTTTCCTCTGGAGACTTGGGGGGAGGCGGACCCTCCAGGGCCCCCTCTGGAGACTTGGGGGGAGGCGGACCCTCCAGGGCCCCCTCTGGAGACTTGGGGGGAGGCGAACCCTCCAGGGCCCCCTCTGGAGACTTGGGGGGAGGCGGACCCTCCAGGGCCCCCTCGGGGATAGGGGCCGGTCGACTATAGAAAGCCTGGAGGGCCGATCTATAGTGCCCCTCTACCTCCTTTAATTTAGCCTCCAGTTCTGCCGAATAATGGCTTAAAAGAGTCCCCCTGAGGCGTTTAATTAATGGAGCAAAAGCTCTTATTTTCTCCTCCAAGGATTTGTAGTCGGCGTCCGGAGTGGCACTAGAGGGAGCTATTGGTGAATCGGCTCCACAAAGATGTGAGCTCTCACATGCTGAACAAGAAATGGCAGCAGGGGCATAGGGGACGGCAACTGGGGACAAAGGCTCAGCAACAATCGGCCGCTGGACTAACTCGACCGAACGTAGATTAGAACTAGTGGAGACCTGTTCAGAGACTTGGCGTCCTCGCCTCCGACGGTGAGATGAAGGACCTCGCAGCGAAGCTAAGACAGATCTAAAACTATTACATATATATGTGTGTGTGTGGATCTAATCATCAAAGACGATGACAGATCTTCATTGAAGCATCAGAATAACTATCATTACTATTTTGGACTTCTTCCATGTTTGTCTTATTGCATCCCAGTCTTCTTGGCTATAGTCTTGAAACCCATTCTGGTCTTGTCCAGGTCTACAACCTTGTCTCTGACTTTCTTGCCCATAGTGGTGCAGAGGTTGTAATGCAAAAGGCGGATTCTATCTCATATACACTTGATTAGTTGTGTACTTTCTTTAAAATGCTAATCAGAATATAACCCTAATTAAATGTTTTTGCCTGGTTTGTTTTTTTCATCTTCTTTTGAAATACACCTACCATAAAAGACCATTAATATCTTAGTAAGGAGTAAAAGAAGATAAGATATAATTTTCCACACAGTATCAGAAATATTATTGAAATTATGAGCTACAAAATGAATACTAAATAGCCTGCTGAGCTACACAGACACTGAAATGATACAATTTCTAAAGCTGTACTTCCTGGGTTTGTGTGTACACAGGTGCAGATGTAGTCAGAATTCAGGTTGACATTTAGTTGGAGGAGGGTGCGGAGCCAGCGGGTGTTGGTTATGTCAAAACGAGGAGTAGGAGGGCGAGGGAAGGGAGAGCGACCAGACGCCATGGCAACACTTCAAGCAGCCAATGAGGAACTTAGAACCAAACTGACAGAGATTCAGATTGAACTCCAACATGAAAAAAACAAGGTAAGGACTACAAATTCAACTGTACCACCATGACTGCAGCAGTTGTTTCTTTAACAGGACCACTACACTACCAACCCTCGCACCGTCAGCACTACTACTACAATTACAGTACTACCTTCAGAGGCCAAACCACACTATAGTAGCTTCAGTGGTACTGCTATAGTCGCTGCAGGACATTGAGTAAGACAGCAGACTGTAGTACATTTTGAAACCTCAATAGCTTTTGTGATAACTTCAGTGGCACTATATATATATATATATATATATATATATATATATATATATATATATATATATATATATATACACTACCGTTCAAAAGTTCATGGGTCACATTGAAATGTCCTTATTTTTGAAGGAAAAGCACTGTACTTTTCAATGAAGATAACTTTAAACTACTCTTAACTTTAAAGAAATACACTCTATACATTGCTAATGTGGTAAATGACTATTCTAGCTGCAAATGTCTGGTTTTTGGTGCAATATCTACATAGGTGTATAGAGGCCCATTTCCAGCAACTATCACTCCAGTGTTCTGATGGTACAATGTGTTTGCTCATTGGCTCAGAAGGCTAATTGATGATTAGAAAACCCTTGTGCAATCATGTTCACACATCTGAAAACAGTTTAGCTCGTTACAGAAGCTACAAAACTGACCTTCCTTTGAGCAGATTGAGTTTCTGGAGCATCACATTTGTGGGGTCAATTAAACGCTCAAAATGGCCAGAAAAAGAGAACTTTCATCTGAAACTCGACGTTGAAGGCTATTCCATGCGAGAAATTGCTAAGAAATTAAAGATTTCCTACAACGGTGTGTACTACTCCCTTCAGAGGACAGCACAAACAGGCTCTAACCAGAGTAGAAAAAGAAGTGGGAGGCCACGTTGCACAACTGAGCAAGAAGATAAGTACATTAGAGTCTCTAGTTTGAGAAACAGACGCCTCACAGGTCTCCAACTGGCATCTTCATTAAATAGTACCCGCAAAACACCAGTGTCAACATCTACAGTGAAGAGGCGGCTGCGGGATTCTGGGCTTCACGGCAGAGTGGCAAAGAAAAAGCCATATCTGAGACTGGCCAATAAAAGAAAAAGATTAAGATGGGCAAAAGAACACAGACATTGGACAGAGGAAGACTGGAAAAAAGTGTTGTGGACGGATGAATCCAAGTTTGAGGTGTTTGGATCACAAAGTAGAACTCTTGTGAGACGCAGAACAAATGAAAAGATGCTGGAAGAATGCCTGACGCCATCTGTTAAGCATGGTGGAGGTAATGTGATGGTCTGGGGTTGCTTTGGTGCTGGTAAGGTGGGAGATTTGTACAGGGTAAAAGGGATTCTGAATAAGGAAGGCTATCACTCCATTTTGCAACGCCATGCCATACCCAGTGGACAGCGTTTGATTGGAGCCAATTTCATCCTACAACAGGACAATGACCCTAAACACACCTCCAAATTGTGCAAGAACTATTTAGAGCAGAAGCAGGCAGCTGGTATTCTATCGGTAATGGAGTGGCCAGCGCAGTCACCAGATCTGAACCCCATTGAGCTGTTGTGGGAGCAGCTTGACCGTATGGTACGCAAGAAGTACCCATCCAACCAATCCAACTTGTGGGAGCTGCTTCTGGAAGCGTGGGGTGCAATTTCTCCAGATTACCTCAACAAATTAACAGCTAGAATGCCAAAGGTATGCAATGCTGTAATTGCTGCAAATGGAGGATTCTTTGATGAAAGCAAAGTTTGATGTAAAAAAAATCTTATTTCAAATACAAATCATTATTTCTAACCTTGTCAATGTCTTGACTCTATTTTCTATTCATTTCACAACGTATGGTGGTGAATAAGTGTGACTTTTCATGGAAAACACAAAATTGTTTGGGTGACCCCAAACTTTTGAACGGTAGTGTATATATATATATATATATATATATATATATATATATATATATATATATATATATATATATATATAATTTAGTCTACAACAGTTATTGTAGCACTTTCTGTAGTCCCACTGAAGTAGTGTCTTACCGTCAGTAGGACAAATACTGTTTTTGTACCTTCAGTAGTACTATATGTGTAATACAATTGTTATTTCTGGCTACACCAGGTGAGCCGTCTGGAGAGGGAGAAGAGTCAGGAGCTGAAGGCAGAGCATAACCGTGCAACCGTCACCCTGACGGAGCTGAAGACCAAACTCCACGAAGAGAAGCAGAAAGAGCTGGCGGTTACCAGGGAGACGTTGCTACGCCAACATGAGATGGAGCTAATGAGGGTCATTAAGATCAAAGATGGAGAAATCCAACGTCTGAATGGACTGGTCCAAAATCTGAGGGATGGATCCACAGACAAGGTGATCAGCAGCTGATCATTAATAAATCATGACTTCCATTATTATTATTTTTTTCTTACTTTCTTCTTTTTTCAAAGTGAAAGAACATAAATAAATAAATAAATTATAAGATTACTGTATATAAGTGAACATTTAATACCAGGGACCCAGCACCTGTGGGAGTTTGTGAGAGTGCACTAGTTTAGGTGAAAATTATACAGAAGGAAATAGCTTGATAGTGGTTGTGGAGAACCAAAGGCCCGCCTTCCCCGAGCACAGAGGCAGGAGTCAGGGGACCCATAAGGCCCGTTTACACTACACTTTTTTAACTGAGCCGAGACCAGTCCGAGCTCGGTAACCGAGATAACTCTTGTGTGTAAACGGTCAGCAGACTGAACCAGACCGCGCTAAACATAACCGGACCGCGCTAACTGCAGACCAGCTCTTGAGTAGGTCTCGGCCTGGTTTTATTTCTGGCCCAGTTTTTTGATAAAGAGCGCATGAGCAGACCGCGTCATCCCCTTACAGTCAGCTGACTGTCAGCAGGTTTTTCGGCAGTCTGGCTGCACGTCCCGATTCACACTCCATTCAGACAAATTTCAGACATTCATAATAATACTAGCTTCCTTACCGTGCCACACGGTTTCCAGAGATGAATCTGCTTAGCAGCGCAATGAACCTCAGCGTCTGTCGTTGTTTCCTGCATCTGTAAATCCTTATTAGACGTTCGTTTGTCTCATCCACTTCCCAAAAAAGCCCACTTTCTCAAGTAAATTCACCAATGGTTGCCTTCTTCCCCTGACTCTCCGCAAACACTGAAATATCACAATATCAAGCATAACTTCCTGAATGTTACGGGCGCCGCGCTGTTTTGTTTGCTGCTTCCGCCTTCAATCCCAGAGAGCGGTAGTACCGCAGATCGCCACTAGGGGGCGAGGAGCAACCAAGGAACCGAGATAAGCTTTGTGTGTAAACGGGTCGGCTTGTCTTGGATAACTGATCCAAGCTCGGACTGGTCTCGGCATGGCTCGGTTTTTAGGTGTAGTGTAAACGGGGCTATAATCCCGGACTCCCAAAGGGGCCCCTAAAGCAGGGCGCCCAGGTGGGGCCGACACAGGATATCTGCAACCCGCCCCCAAGGAAAGAGTAGAGACGACCCCGAGGAAATCCCCCAGCCACCGCAATGCCGACGCCCCCAAGAGCCGCGGGGACGAGCCCGTGGGCTCCGCCGGCAGCTAGCCCCGCTGAAGTGGTCCCGGCCATGGGCCCTGGGGGCCAGAGTCAGGCCCCGCGAAGAAGCGGCCGGGAGTGGGCCGGCGCACGCCCGGGAACCCGCCCCAAACCCGAAGCCCACCAATGCGCCAGAGGGCCAAGGCGCCTGCGAACGCAGCGGAGGAGGGCAGGACGTGGGGGGATGGGCTCCGCACCTATCGGAGACTTGAGATGTTCTTGGGAGAGGGAGCGGACCACACCCATACCTGAAAAAAAAGAAAAAAAAAAAAGAAAAAAAAGGAAAACTCATTCACACCATCCCTCCCTTGTGCACCACTCACCACACACAGTTTTTTAAAAAAAGAGACGCTGTACACACATTCCCACATAACACTTGCATCCAACACTGACCAGAGGGGGGGGGGGGGGGTCACCCCAAATCGACTATACGACTGCTTGTGCCCGACCCTAACTTCCATTATTTTCAAATATTTGTCAGACATTCTTGTCCATTAGTCACATCTATGTCATCCATCTCTTTGTTCATCTAACCATAATCGATGATACATCCATCCTGCTAATGTTCATTTGTTCCACCTGATGTAGCTTTCATCAAAAAAAAATGTTGTGCAGTAAACATTAACACACATTAACAATCAAACATTAGCATAACCTTAGATGATAAATTAATTGAATTGAACTGATAGCACCTGAGTTTCTCTCTTCAGAGGATTTCCATTAATGTCCCAGTAGAATAGATTCCTACTTGCTGGAGAAACAGTATATTCTTCCTGGCCTGGGAATGCCTTAGGATTATCCAGAATGAACTGGAGTGTTGCTGGGGAGAGGGTTGTCTGGGTGTCCCTTTTCCCAGCAAGTGTAACAACAAGACTTATTGCTACACTTGTGAATGGATGGATGGAAAGCCCTAAAAATGTTTAATTTTGTGTTATAAAAATAGTCGTAAGTTTTCATAATTCTCAATTTGTGTGTTTAAGGAACTTGTTTTGAGGGCTGAACTATTTAAATGTGTATAATTTTTCCTAATATATTAGAGTATCTGTAGCCTATGAGGTTAGTGCATTAACTGTATTAGTACTGTCAAAATCAAGAAAGTTGAGTAGATCCTCTGGATGGGTCTTTCTTTGTTGAAACATTTCTCCAGTCTAAGGAGTTTCAGGTTAACTCAGCCTTAATCAATACCTTTGCATAGTGAACAACAAGTTGAACTATGACAATCAAAACTGGTTGCTCACATGCAAGAGAGGACCATCAGCCTAACAACCCATCATCAGTGCTCTGATGGTCACTGATTGTTCCCAGGGGGCTGAGTCAAACTCACAATAACATTACTGTAAGAGGGGGAAATTGGACTCGGAGGCCTCCATCTCTATTTAATGACAAGTGGTTTCTCCTCACAAAAAGGCTTCCTTTACAACTATTTATTTATTTTATTTTATTTTTTGTGTGTCCTGTCTGGCAATGCCGCCTTCAGAATTGTTTTCTTAATGCCAAAAAGAGCCCAACAAATTTTACTTACTGCTTTCGCCATAGTGCTCTTCTTGATTTATATATGCAAGCTTTATTAGATTTTATTCTGGGACGATTTCATTTTCAATGGACACAAAAACGGAAAGGTAGAAGAGAAGAAGAAGATTAAAAGATGAGACAACATGCTAAAAGGGAGAAAAAGTGAAAAAAATAGAAGATATGAAAAGAAGAGAGAAAGATGCTTGTACCCGACCTACCCAGGCCATAAAACCCCACCCCAATTCCAGCCCAGGTGATCCACGGGCCCATCCACATCACTGCCTCCCCCACACCCTGCCCTCCATAAACCGTACCCCATAAACCAGACCCCCATATTCCTGGGGAGAGCAGAAGAGCCAATCCCCAGGACCCAACGCCCATCCCCAAGTCCAGACCCTGACCAGGTGGCCTGCTCCTCCTCCAGGCCCGGATGTCTGGGTGGCAATCGGAGAACAGGGATGTGAGAAAGACCCTGAGCCTGCCTCTGCCTGCTCAAATGTTGTGTTGCTACATATGCATTTCAAACTGGTAAGGCGAAAAGATGGGTGCAGCCCACCCCCCCTCCGGAAGGTAGCTGGCACCAGCGCAACCCCCCCACACACACATCCCTCAATGTCTAAATGTGAATGGTGGCAGAGGCCTACATGATCACCCCCCCCCCCCCCAGATGCCTTATCCCTCCCCAATTCTTGCACTACATGCATGTGAGAATGTTATTAATGAAAGTGTCTAAGACCTACAATAAAATTTGGGCCAAGGACGTCACAAGACAGCGGGGCTGGGAAATCCTCTCGCTCCCCAGCCATGACCCTACCCCCCAAGGTCCTACATGTGTGTCAGCGTGCCGGAGCAGGCAGTGGGAGGATGGGAGGAATGACTGGGAGCAACATGCTCTCCGAGGAAGCCAGCTCCCCGGCTGACTGCAATAGCCACCCCCATTCTGCAAAAACCTACCCGGAGAGGGGAGCTGGCTATGGTGACTATGGTGGAGCTAGCCGCACCACCATAGTCTGTGGAGCCAGAGATAAGCGGCAAGACCCGAGAGCCAACCGCAAACCTCCAGTGGGTCGAGGGAGATGAGCGTTCACACTGAGCCTGGTTCTGGTTCTGCTGGAGGTTTTCCTCCCTGTTAAAGGGGAGTTTTCCTCTCCACTGTCGCTTCATGCATACTCAGTATGAGGGATTGCTGCAAAGCCATCAACAATGCAGACGACTGTCCACTGTGGCTCTACGCTCTTTCAGGAGGAGTGAATGCTGCTTGGAGAGACTTGATGCAACCTGCTGGGTTTCCTTAGAGAGGAAACCTTCTGACCAATCTGGAGGATTTGATGGAATTAGACTTTGGAAAGAGCCTTAAGATGACATGTGTTGTGAATTGATGCTATAAATAAAATTGTATTGAATTACGTGAAGTTAGTGGTTTTAAGGTGGAGTTTACCAGAAACTATTCAAATTGAAGAAATCTCTTGGAGAAGAGACGAAACATTTCAATAAAGAACCCGTCCAGAGGACCTGCTCAACTTTTATTTTATTTTTCTGCCTGGATTATTGAGACGCATCAGGACACTACTGTCAAAGGTTCAAGAATAACTGTAATGGTCCCACAAAATTAATCACCAAACCACATGCCGTTCGAACATATTCTTTCCAACATGGGCAGGTTCTCGTCAAGATTGTGTCCTCCATCATCCACTCGTCTGTTCTGTTTGTTTTCCTTCAGAAAAACTGGTTTCTAATTCTGATACTCTAACAGTTCCTAGATTTGGTTCTAGTCCAAAACAACTAATTTAACCAAGCTCTGTCGGGTTCATAGCTTCAGAGGTCAGGATTAGCCTTTTTCCATCAGTTTCAGAGTGGTGGTGGCTTGTATAAAGATATTAGATATTAAACCACCAAGGACGAAGCTCTGTACAATGGGAGATTGGGCTTTCTGCTCAGCTGCTCCCAGGCTGTGGAATGCTCTCCCTGACCACCTGAGGACCGCACAGACTGTGGAAGCTTTTAAACATAGCCTTAAAACCCACCTCTTTAGGATCGATTTTAATTGAACTCTTCCCCTTTTACTTATTGTCTTTGTTTATTTGATCCTTTTTTTTACTTTTTTTATTTTTCATGCTCTCCATGTGTTTTTATTTAGCATTTACCTGTTTTACTATGTAGCACTTTGGGATTTGTATAAATATAAAGTACATTACAAATCCAATGTATTATTGTTATTATTATTATTATTAGATCTTAAAGGATGAGACATTGTTGCTGCTCTGGATTTAAAACCTGCTAACTGTACTGGAAACAATCTAATTTACATCTGGTCAGAAATGTTTTTCGTCTTTTACTCTAACAACTTCTTTGCTGTTGGGAAACTGATGAAATTGGGATGCGGAGTTTCTGGAAAAAAGGTTGATCTGATAGTTTTCCTATTTTCCAATCCCTCCTAAGTGATGCAGGTAGTGTCAGAATAGGTTCCTTATGGCTGTCTGTGTGCAGGTGAGGAGCGCTTTGATGGGGGAAGTGGAGGAGGCAAGGAGGAGCTGGGAGACTGAGCGCTGTCGTCTCCAGCAGGAGGTTCAGGAGCACAGAGGAGCAAAGAAGCATGCAGAGGAAGCCCTGGCAGTGGCTCAGCAGGCCTGTCAGGCCCGTGCAGCTGAGCTCCGATCAGCTTATCACCAGCACCAGGAGGAGCTCAACAGAACCAAGAGAGACTGTGAGAGGGAGATCCGCCGACTGGTAGGAGGCAGTTTGGCACAAACACAACTATTCACACACTGATAGGATAAGTTGTATTAAACTGCTGACAATTAACTCATACTGTTACCTAAATTAGTTAAGAAGCTGCTCTAATTAAACATCCTCTGTTATTCTGACAAATACATTTCACACTATGATCCTGGGATTAGGAGTTCATTTAAGATTAATTTTTCCCAGGTTTGTCCAGGTGTTGTACCACATGAATTAGATTCATCTCCTGATCCATTGGATCCTGATGATTAGAAATTAAGTTGTATATTAGAGCACAGAGCTGTGGTATAAACCAGAATATGGCTGGGAGACAGGCGTATGCAGAGCGAGTTGAGCATTCCTGTGATTCATTACAGCTGTGTTTCACCAGTCTCTGTAACTGTGACACACTGAATTGAACGAGCAGACTCACAAAGAGACTGGTACTGCACAGCAACAAAGAGCAACTGTCCATTTTCACCAACATCTCCTTAGCTGCAGTTTGGTATGTCACTGTGACCTCTGTAGACTCTTTGATTTCATTTTAGCAGGGGAGAATATGGACATGATTAACAGGAAGGGTTGTTGCAGGTTCATTTAGGTAATCAGAGGTTTATTTTTTTCAGTTGGAGAACCTAGAGCTCAGTTTTGTCAAGAAGATATTACACAATAGAAGGTTGGAGGTCGAAACAAGAAAGAGCTGCAAGCAGGCAGGTTCCTGCAGATAATCCTGCAAATAATCTGTCAACCCAGCATGCACTCATCAGTGATCAGTTGGTAGAAAAGCTAACTTTATCTGGCAAAATGTAACATCATGATCCCTCCCACCTGCCAGTTAACCTATCCATCATGTTTCTGACTGAATGACCCACCCCCACCTTCCTGGATGTACCTCACCTCTATCTGTCTGATGGTGTGGGTGTACCCTACTAACCCCCCTCCACCTGTCTCCCTGTCTGTCTCTCACCCATGTGCAGATGGATGAGATAAAGCTGAAGGACAGAGCAGTCAGTGTTTTGGATAAAGCTTTGGGGCTGCAGGCTGGACATGCGCACCGCCTCCAGTTGCAGACTCAGGCTGCTGAACAACAAATCGCTGCCCTGAGAGATGCACAGAGGGTGGGGCTAAACCATCCTGCTTCTAACTCCATCCCTAACAATGCTTCTTTCATTGTAAGCCCCGCCTCTACTTGATTCTTTAAAATGCATGAAAAAATCTCAGAAGCCCAAAGGTATTGATTCTTTTTGCCTCCCCCCAGTGGACACATTAAGGAAGTTTTCAGCTACTTCTGTTTCTGCCATATGTTTGTTAATTTCTTTCAAAATCAGTGCACCAACAGTTTAGCAAAGGTCAAAATCTTATATTCCATCCATCCATTATCTGTACCTGCTTATCCATGCAAGGTCACAGAGGGACTGGTGCTTATCTCTAAAATTTGAAATTACACAACATAATAAAAAGATGTTCAGTGGTACTAGGCCTGTTTTTTTTTACTTTATTTTTCGCTGGTTTTCATATACTTTAATTTCAGTATATGGACAGGAGTTTTCCATTTTTATGTTTCAAAACTCACTTGTACCGAAAACTAGTTCTTGTTGGACGAGTATAAGACCCTTTGTGAATCTTCTATGCAGCCATCTTCTTCTAACCTGACAAAAGCCAGCTGTATGTTGCTCCGCCTAGCTCCACTCACATACATCTGGGACACCGCCCATAGAGAGTGATTTCTCCAACCAAATTTATGGTCTGGCCAATCAGGACGCAGGGCTGGAGTTTCATAGATGTGACGTAGTGGAGACGCGACCATGACGTGAGACTGTTTTGATAGCAATGGCGGCTCGTCGAGGAAGCAAGCGTTAACATTGATGCTGCTATTTCTTCCGTGTTGTCCAATCTACCCAATATTGTTTCATTAAAAGAACATCAGAGAACGCCTCTGAAGGCTTTTGTTGGTGGAAACGATGTTTTCGCCCTTCTCCCGACCGGATTTGGCAAGTTTTGTTTTCCGGGGCGCGGCCGCGTCTGCAGCGGACGTGCAGACGCGGACGCGCCCCGGAGCGGTTAGCGCTAACTATGTTAGGAGGCCTTTAGTCCTCAACGCGGTCGGCCCGGAATCGACTCTGACCCGCGGCGCTTTGCCGCCTGTCTTCCCCCCTCTTCCTGTCAGCTCACTGTCAATAAAACGCATGCCACTAGAGCCGCAAACACATTATTATTTTTATTTTTTTTCCTGCGTCGCTATCATCAGCGTCACGGGTTAGCTTCGGTGTGAGTGGTTGAAATAGCACGTCAATAAAGATGACAGACAAGTGGCTTATCCAATCATATGCAAGAATTTTTGAGAAGGCCCAGCCTTCTATAAAGGCAATTCCTATGGCGGTGTCCCAGATGTATGTTAGTGGAGCTAGGCGGAGCGACATACAGCTGGCTTTTGTCAGGTTAATCTTCTTCACCACCAGTGCAGATAAGGCCTTTGTTCAGACAGTAGGATTTTTCAGGACACCATGTTCTCTCTACACCAACCTCCACTTCTTGGGAAACAAATGAGCTCACCAGTTGTTTTCAGCTGATGGTTCAGTTTTTGTAAGGATGCACATAGTGGTCAAATAATACATCAGAACCTCATGTTAGAATCCATTCCACTTTTTGTAAATAGTCTGCTACTACCATTGGACCAGTGTTCCTTTGCCTGTAGAGCACACTGCCCTCTGTGTTCAACAGAGCTTTAAGAAATCGGATTTATATTCATGAAAAATGATTGTGCTTCTCAAAATTCAGTGACAAGCTGTTGATGTAAAGCAATTATATAGATCAGGTGTTTTGGAGCATGAAACTTTTAAATTTGTTTTGGAGAGGGACTACTGCAAAATCAGCGACTTGATGCAATCGACTGGGCTTCCGTTGATAAACATAAAATATTTTACCAGTTAGTTTTATAAACTGACTTTGATTGCATGAAATTATAATTAGTATTGAGTTGGACTGCTTGTAGTTTAATTTCATCCCTTTAACTGTAATAGTGTAGCGTTATGTTTAAAAGTTTTGTTTGAAACAGGTGACGTGGCAGACGAGACAGGCAAGATGGATTTGAGCAGGAGACCAGATGATGCAGGTGGAGATTGACTTGACCAGATAATGGAAGCAGGTGTTGCAGGCAGAACCAGACTTGACCAGAAGATGCAGGTACCACCTGATTTGACCAGGTGTTGCAGGCAGAACCAGACTTGACCAGGAGGTGCAGGTACCACCTGATTTGACCAGGTGTTGCAGGCAGAACAAGACTTGACTAGAAGCTGCCGACGTGTTCCCAGTGTGGGCAAAGTAAGACACTTAGGAGAACCTTTACCAAGCGGTGCACACAAGCACTAGTTAAACAAACTAGCGAGGGCAGGGCGAGAACAGGTCCAAAGGATCAATAGGCAGAGTGACAAGAAGGCACTGGGGAAACAACACTTGCATGCAATGAGACAAGATGAGATCTTCTGGCAGGGAGTAGTGGAATGAGGCAATATGTAGGTGGAGTGACGGGTGAGCTGAGACTGATTAGCTGCAGCAACAGGTGGAACTAATAATGGTGCTGAGTGGTAGCTGGGAAGTCACTGAGATAAGTGAAACATGGAGTGGAAATCAGCCCAGACTGGACTTCAGCGTTTGCAGCAAGATGCAGCAGATCTCCTCTGTTGTTGAAAGCATGATCTCCTCTGCCATCATCTGTTGGGGCAGCAGCAGCATCAGAGCAACTGATTTAAAGAAGCTCAGCAAGCGGATAAAGAAGGCAGGCTTTGTTCAATTCAATTCAATTCAGTTTTATTTATATAGCGCCAATTCAAAAAACATGTCATCTCAAGGCACTTTACAAAGTCAAATTCAATCATATTATACAGATTGGGTCAGATTATACAGATTGGTCAAAAATGTCCTATATAAGGGAACCAGTGTATTGCATCAAAGTCCCGACAAG
Organism: Fundulus diaphanus; assembly: GCA_037039145.1. Taxonomy (NCBI): domain Eukaryota; kingdom Metazoa; phylum Chordata; class Actinopteri; order Cyprinodontiformes; family Fundulidae; genus Fundulus; species Fundulus diaphanus. The sequence continues at coordinate 99,748 of CM073143.1, read as the reverse complement.
CAGCATTCACTCCTGGAGAAGCGTAGAGCCACAGGGAGATTTGTCTGTATCGTCCATGGCTTTGCAGCAATCCCTCATACTGAGCAAGCATGAAGCGACAGTGGAAAGGAAAACCCCCCATTAACGGGAAGGAAAACCTCCAGCAGAACGAGAACCAGGCTCAGTATGAACGGCCATCTGCCTCGACCCACTGGGGGTTACAGAAGACAGAGCAGAGACACAACAAGAGAGACAAAAAGCATAGAAGCACACATTGATCCGGTAATCTGTTCTACATTAGATTGTAATAGCGGGTGATCTGTCTTTGTTCTGGGGACTCCTCTAGAAATTGTTTTACAAAGAACAATTCTTAATAAAAAAGAAGAATATTATAAATAACCCTGAGCATCCTCTTCATCGGACTGTTGTACAAGTGTCTTCAGGGAGAAGCTTCTCCAGATCTACTGTAAGACAGACCACTACAGGAGATCCTTCCTGCCTGCAGTCATCAGCATCTACAATAACTCCTTGAAGAAATGGCTATAACATGAGTTACACCAACATGCCACCTGTGAAATTATCTCAATCCTAAATATTCTTAGACTTTAGTGTCATTCAACTGCACCTTCACAATGCACATATAAGCACATTTTTGTTGTAAGTCTCCAAATAAAAACAGAAGACAAAAAAGAAACATTATAAGTATATTTGCATGGAATGTTGCAGCAAACCAAAAATATATTTTATATGTACATTAAAAATCAGTGTAAGAGAATATGAATAGAGCAATTATCTGAAGCAGTAGGATGTATTGCAACAATGAATATACCATATGACGGTGCAGAAAGTTTGCCCTTCTCATCCAAAACAGATAGTGCAGAGGTGTGGAGGGACCAGGTTAAAGTGTCTGGGATTTGCAGTCAACTATCAGTGGTATAAGAGAATATAAGAAATCCTTTATTGTCCCACAATGGGGAAATTTGGGTGTGATAGTGTCAAACACACAGGCAGAGTAACACACAGTGTATAGTAGTGAAAAAAACAAGCTAATCTAAAGTTAGTTCTAAAGTAGCAGAGGATGAGATTTATAAGAAACACCAAATTAAAAGTAAAAAATAAATGGCAAAGTAAATATTGCACAAATATGATACATATATATATATATATATATATATATATATATATATATATATATATAAATCCATCTTAACTTTGTACTTCGTGCTATTAATGTCATTAGAATGTATAGAATAATATCTTAAAATTTTATATCTTACTCCGTAAATACAGGGAGTGGTCACAGACTAAATGTTACGCAGTGGCAGCAGCTTCCGTAGCTCCTGCCTTACACAACAGCAGAACATGTGACACTGAAATCTTCCGTTTACATCTCCGGAACAAAGATTCTGAGAATATTACACAGACTTTTCACTAATGTCATCAAAATACTTTCTTTAAATGTTGAGTTTTCCACATAAAGTGCTTGGAATGAAGGCCATGCTCTTGTTTTTGCTGGGAGAATGTGATAGTCACATGATCAGGTTGCAAGCCGATGTAAATGATTAGGCCAAAAGAAAGGTAGAGGTGGGCGGATCGATCCTAGGATCGATACTATCGATACCAACGCGGGTATTGATATTGAACAATATTCTTTTAACAGGATCGATCCTTTTTATTCTTTTATTCCCGCGCACGCTGACTGCAGCAGTTTCACCAGTCTCCCCTTCTGTGTCACGGCACTCTGCTGCTCCCCCTCCCCTCTCGTACATGGCTCAGCGGCGCCAGCCAATCAGCACGCAGGCTCAGCCTGGCCCGCCCACTCTGCTCTCTCCACTCAACACACACAAACAACCGCCGCGCGCGGCTGCTCCTGTTCAGACACAGAGAGAGAGAGAGACCGCCAGAGCGGAAAAACATGAAGAGAGAAATAAGCGCTGTTTGGCTATATTTTAATACCGTAAATGAAATCAAGCTGCATGGTTTGTAAAAAGCCGGTTAAATTCAGTGGAAACACAACAAATTTATCTAAGCACGTGAAAAACCATGAGAAAGAAAACGTCGAGCGACAGAAATGGAGAAAGGAGACGAAACTTCTCTCATTGCCCCGACAGACCAGACCCACAGACTGACGTCACTGACTGAGGCGTTTCAGTCCTCCAGAGAACATCCAGGTAGATAAAAGTGGTCATCTTCAGCAGCAGTTCATGTTAACTTTCAAAGTAGATATTATCTATCATATGTTACTGGAGCCCACACAGAAAATTTAATTAAGACCTTGAAAGAACCCAGTACATATATCCTATTAAAAAGTGTTATTTAAGATAAGATAACATTAGCTAATCCTTTATTTTTCCCACAATGGCAAAATTTATAGAATTAAAGCAACAGGCAAGTGGACACAACACACACAAAATTACATAAGGATTGTAAGATATAAGAGGTGGATTAGGAAAAAAACACTGAACATAAAATTATTGTTATTATTATTAATATTATTATTATTATCATTTAATTGTAATAATAAAATAAAAATCACAAAACCCGAAAGGTCAAAGGTTTCATGATACATCAAGCTTAAATGTTAAAAGTATCGGTATCGGATCGATATCGGCGATACTGCCCCTGTATTTACTTGGTATCGGATCGATTAAAAATTCCCGGTATCGCACACCTCTAGTACTGAGACATATTAACGAGTCAGATTATAGCAAAACTTGTGCGTGATATTGTTATGCCAGAAACCTGTTTGATTATGAGTATTATTATTAATTATAATTTGCTATTATAATTTTAATAATAGGTCATTCAAACTCAAATGGTAGCTATAACAAATGTAATTCAAATGGTTGTGATTCAAGGGCTACAAGCCGGTAATGACTAACACTAACAATGCATTTATTAATCAGCTGTTATGAACTTATTTATGCTGGAAAAGTGTGATCTGACAGGTTGTTGACCGATTAGACTTATCCAGCAAACGTTGATAACTCAAATTATAACTGCAATTGGAGTTTTAACCCTTGTTTCTTTATCACAAACCAATGAAAATGTCTCAGTTGATTCAGTTGTTAACTCAAAAAGAGATAATTATTTTACTCTTAGAGACCATTCAACTTCTGGATCAAATCACCACAAACAATTACTATTTCACACGTTATTATTTATTAAACCAAATAATTCCCTGTTACAGTAATTATTATATTTAATAAACACTAGGAAACACTACTCGCTACTCAAAGAACATGCAAAAGAAAATAAATGAAAATAAAACAAGTCAAAATGGATTAAATAAGAGGTAGCAATTCTTATTTCAATTCACAGTTGTTTAAACATCACATTCAAGAAGTCAGCACTTTTACATAGCAGCATTGAAAGACAAAATAACTTAGAGAAAACAGACCTGAAGCTAGATGGGGAATGCTTCGGTACTCCACAACCCGCTAAGCTAACCGTCTAGAGCTACTTTGCACCTTCCCAAGATCGCGACTATGACGACATATGACCTACGATCTTGCATGACGCGTGAGGAGGAGGTCCTAATGATGTATCTAGCGCACACGCCTAGTGCAGGGTGGGCTTTGGTCAGGAGGCGATTTCACTCCTGAACAAAGGACTTCAAAAGAAAATGTGGGAGAACCGAAAATGTAGACAAGTGGTCCCCAATCCTGGTCCTCGAGGGTCGGTGTCCCTACAGGTTTTACATGTGTCCCTGATCCAACACACCTGACTTACTTCCCCAGTGTGCTGTCAAGTTCTCCAGAGTCCTCCTAATGACCTCATTATTTGACTCAGGTGTGTTGAAGCAGAGTAACAAATAAAAGTTGCAGGACACCGGCCCTCGAGGACCAGGATTGGGGACCACTGATGTAGACAAAGAGATCGAGATGAAGATAGGAATAGAAAAGAAAAACTGACTTGTATAATATGATTGGTTTTGACTTTGTAAAGTGCCTCGAGATGACATGTTTCATGAATTGGCGCTATATAAATAAAATTGAATTGAATTGAATTGACTCTTGGCGGAGTCACTTATCATCAACCCAAAAACAACACAGCCAAAAGCACTTATGAAATGCATGCACACACATCAGAAATATCCAGCATAGTTAAAACAACTCCGTCTCGGAGTAATGAAGCATTAAACTAATTCCTAATAGGTTCTGCCCAGGCACAAAATATATCACCTTATGGGTGAAAAAGAGAAAATAAGAGTAAAAGCCTTTCTTTACTCTGACGTTGCCTCAGTGGGGATGTCCCGGCTCCGGATCCGTGGGCGTCCTTGTAGCTGCGGTGGCGGCGCGTCCGTGAGTGGCAGAAGGAGCGGGGGGAAACCACACAGTCTCTGGGCTTTCAGACGCTTTGTTTGGCCAAAACAAGTGCGAAGTCTGGCGATCACTGGGAGATAGCGGTTTCCAGTAGGATCAAAAATGAATTCAAAGTACTTTTAAAGTACTGCATATAAAAACAGGGATAAGTTTGATTCGAAGTTCTCTGTGCAGCGAGAAATCGAACACGTGCCACGTGTGAGAAATCCCACGGAATGAAGCAGCTGCTTGTCCCCTCAATTTGGCGAACCGCCAGTAAAGAAGAATGAGTTGGGCGCGCGGAGCGTTTTTATGTCATTTAATAGCAACGAGATAACGTTGCTAGGGCTGTTGGTCAGATTTGACCGTGTTGCATGCTGGGCCCTGGTGATCTGGTCGACCATGTTGCATGCTAGGAGCTGGAGTCTGTCACGTCATAAGATGGCATTACAATATATTTGTAACCTTTTTCGGGGAAGGAAGACAACCTTTCCGTTATTAGTTTCGATGAGGATTCTTCAGTACATTGTCAGAAAGACGTGAGACGGCTATGCTCGTTGCCATTGCCAACGACACAGCCATGTACGTAACCGACCTGCACTGACTTCCACGTTCATAAAAAACAATATTTAGCGAAAACATCGCAGTTCTATGCATTTGGTGACATGTCTAGAGAAAGGTATGCACACTATAGTTATAATCTTCATTCAGGGAAGGTAGACAATCTTTCCTTTATTAGTTCTGCTGAATGTATCAGTGTCACGTGTTTTACCGCATGAAGGCTGACTAAAGCAGGCCTTGTTCCAATAACTTTCAACCTATCCGCCGTACTTATAAAAGGAAATGCATCAATCAAAGACAGGATCTTCAATTTGTTACATTTTGATGACATTCAATTGAATTCAATTCAATTCAATTTTATTTATATAGCATCAATTCATGAAACAATGAATAACCCTAACCAGTGTCTGAAATTAACTTTGTTATTCACCGGCCAAGTTGGCCGGTAGATGTAAAAATCAACCGGCCAGGCATATTTTTTACCGGCCAAAATATTTATCCTGACCAGACCTCAACTTTTATAAAAATTAAGAGTGAGATTATGTTAATTTTGGGGGGCGTGGTTGGGGGCATGGCTGACTGGACCCTGGAAGAGAAATCTTTGTTTCCTGACTTAAAAAAAAGAAAATATTGTAGTTGATTATAAAAGACACAATATGAATTATCAGATTCACATCCAGGCGATAAAAAACACTACAGATTATCATTATTCTATCCATGTTGGTCTTATTTGTGAATGAGTAAGAGTTTCATCAAGCCTGTACGGTCAGTGGGGGTTTTAGACCAAATTTAGCAGGGGGACCAGGGTGGGGCCAGTGTTTTTTCACAGGGGCACAGAACAAAAGATTGTTGGGGGGGGGACTTAACAGGTCAACATTTCATCGTTTAAAATATTAAGTAAGCCAAAGAGCCAATTGTGGCTCTGGAACTGCAGGTTGCAGACCCCTGATCTTTTCTCAATGCAGCGGGAGCTTAACGTGAAACAGCTTAATTTTAATTATTGGGTTTTTTTATTTTTATTATTTTGTTATTTTATTATTGGGTAAAAACATAAATGAAAAAAATACAACTGATCCAAATGACCAGTCACATTATCTTTGTCAGCATTTATCATCCTAAGAAATTTAACATCATGTTTTTAGTACAGGGGCCATAACAGGGGCCAGGAACAGTTCTACAGGCCCCTGTTGGCACCTGTCCAGAACCGCCCCTGTGTACAGTTCAAAATTTCCCCTCACCTGCAACACTTAAAGCACTCAGGGTTCACGCTGCGTCTTTACGCTGATCTAGCTACTGGATTTTACCCTCGTTCGCTGCGCCCCCGATGTTACAGGTTACATGTGACGTAATTTTGCGCACCTGAATTCAAGCGCAAGGCACCACGCCCACCGAAGCACCGCTGGTTCTGTGTCATTAAAAACAAAAAACAGCATGAAAAACAGTTACTGACTCTCCTACTGACTTTAATTTGGACATTTTGGTACGAGTGGAAGGACATTAAACGTAGCGATTCACGTTTTGAAGGCTGGCCGCTGATAAAAGCACCTTGCTCCGAGAGGGGGAGGGGGGCGGGGGAGGCGCAGTAAGAGCGGTGAAGCACAGAGCCGCAGCGCAGGTAGTTAAAAAAATCAGAATAAATAAGAACGAAACTTATAAACAGACTAATTGGCGTTTTAGACTGTATCTGGTTAGCAGATCTGTTTTCTGATCCAGCGTGCAGCCATGACTGGTTCTGAATGTGAAAGAAGCTGAACCAGCACCGCAGAAGGCGTGTTTAGACTGAGCTCTGGATGGACAGAGCTGTGAACGGATCATATGGGTTTCATTATTTTTATGTTATTTTTATTTTATTTGGTACAAACATTTACTCGCCATGTGGCAGCTAGCCCTCTGAAATTCACTCGCCAAACGGGAAATTTACTCGCATTTGGCGACTGGCAAGTGTTAAATTTCAGACCCTGACCCTAACCCTAACCTGTCCTTGAGTGTTATGAAAGGTGCTTTTCAAATAAAATACATTATTATTAGAGTCCAAACAGGAAAAAAATAAATAGAATTAAAATACGTAAATCCTTTAGTCACTGAACTAAAATAGCTTTGTCCAACTTTTCAGTAATTTTGGCTTGGAGATAAAAGTTGTAGCAAAAAATCCAAGCAAGCAAGCAAGGAGCAGAGGAGAAAGGCGTCCTTTTAGGCAGAGAGCAAAAGCAGCTACAGTGCACAGGCAATAATCCTGACAATTAAATTCATGCGTATGGTTATGTACATCTGTTCAGAGGTTCTGGGGCCAGATATGTAAGGACTTGTCAAAGTGCCTGCAATGTAAAATTTCACCTTCCCCCTCAATTTGCCTGCTGGGTAACTTGGATGATAGCAATTTGGGAAAAAAAATATCAGTTTGCATGACTTTCACTGCCCATTGTGGAAAACTATCCTCATGAAATGGAAAAGTAAAACAATTCTCAGTATTAATCAGTATAGAGAGCTTTTGTTGGATTGTATTACTTATGAGTCAACAGCAGCCTCCTCATCAGATCGATCTCTCTAGGCGACTTTTTCCATCACCTAGTGTGAGTGGGGGGATATTGGATGTGTCCTGTGGGGTGTAGTGGCTGATTTTGGGGTGCACCTGGGTCTTAGGATCTGGTAGGTGTACGGAGTGGGGGGTCTTGTGGTTCCAGTGCTGGGGTTTATGATGTGGGACTTTGGGGGCCTCGGGGAAGCCTCCGGCTGCCACTTGCAATGCTCTGGGGGGTTGTGTGCTACCGGACGTGGGTTACTGGCCTGGTAGCTGTGCTGCTCCTGGGAGGGTCTGGGGTAGATACAGGGCTCCGGGTTCCTGAGGTGTGTCGCCCTTACGTGGGCCTAACCCTAACCCGGGCAAGGCCCCAGGGCCTTTGGTTCTGTGGAGTATATCGCTGGGGATTTGTGCCGGTGCAGGCCAAGGTGTCTGGCCCTACCCTGGGCCTCTGGTGTGTTGGAGGGTCTTGGGGCATGTCAAGCTGGAGGGGGGTATGGACATTAACATCTCATGGCAGATGCTTTCCCTTTCAGGGGGTGCATCTGCTAGTGGGAGTGGTTGTGGTGAGGGGCGGGGGCTGGGGAGAACCTAACCTGGGTCCGTCCGTCCGTTTTCTTCCGCTTATCCGGGGTCGGGTCGCGGGGGTAGCAGCTTCAGTAGGGAGGCCAAGACGTTCCTCTCCCCGGGCCACTTGGGCCAGCTTGGGAGGAATCCCAAGGCGTTCCCAGGCCAGCCGAGAGACACAGTCCCTCCGGCGTGTCCTGGGTCTTCCCCTTAGCCTCCTCCCGGTGGGACGTGCCTGGAACACCTCACCAGGGAGGCGTCCAGGAGGCATCCTAACCAGATGCCCGAGCCACCTCAACTGGCTCCTCTGGACGTGGAGGAGCAGCGGCTCTACTCTGAGTCCTCCCTGGATGACTGAGCTCCTCACCCTATCTCTAAGGGAGAGCCCAGACACACTACGGAGAAAACTCATTTCGGCCGCTTGTATTCGGGATCTCGTTCTTTCGGTCACGACCCAAAGTTCGTGACCATAGATGAGGGTAGGAACGTAGATCGACCGGTATATCGAGAGCTTCGACTTTTGGCTCAGCTCTCTCTTCACCACAACGGATCGGTACAGCTTCCGCTTCACAGCAGACGCCGCACCAATCCGCCTGTCGATCTGCCGCTCCATCTTCCCCTCATTCGTGAACAAGACCCCAAGATACTTGAACTCCTCCACTAGGGGCAGCACATCCTCCCCAACCGGGAGAAGGCACTCTACCCTTTTCCGGTTCAAGACCATGGTCTCGGATTTGGAGGCACTGATTTTCATCCCGGCTGCTTCGCACTCGGCTGCGAACCGCTCTAGTGAGAGCTGTAGATCACGCCCTGATGAAGCCAATAGGACCACGTCATCTGCGAATAGCAGAGACGCAATCCTAAGGCCACCAAAACGGATCCCCTCAACACCTTGGCTGCGCCTAGAAATTCTGTCCATAAAAGTTATGAACAGAATCGGTGACAAAGGGCAACCTTGGCGGAGTCCAACTCTCACCGGAAATGAGTCCGACTTACTGCGGGCAATGCGGACCAGACTCTGACACCGGTCGTACAGAGACCTGACAGCCCTTATTAAAGGGACCGGTACTCCATACTCCCGGAGTACCCACCACAGGATCCCTCGAGGGACACGGTCGAATGCCTTCTCCAGATCCACAAAGCACATGTAGACTGGTTGGGCAAACTCCCATGCCCCCTCCAGGTTCCTGCTGAGGGTGTAGAGCTGATCCAGTGTTCCATGGCCAGGACGAAAACCACACTGCTCTTCCTGAATCCGAGATTCGACTATCCGACGGACCCTCCTTTCCAGAACCCCGAAATAGAATTTACCAGGGAGGCTTAAGAGTGTGATTCCTCTGTAGTTGGAACACACCCTCCGGTCCCCATTTTTAAATAGGGGGACAACCACCCCAGTCTGCCAATCTAGGGGAACTGCCCCCGATGTCCACGCAATGCTGCAGAGCCGCGTTAACCAACACAGCCCCACAACATCCAGAGCCTTAAGGTACTCAGGGTGAATCTCATCCACCCCTGGGGCCTTGCCACCGAGGAGCTTTTTAACAACCTCGGCAACCTCAGCACCAGAGATGGGAGAAGCCGACCCAGAGTCCTCAGGCTCTGCTTCCGCAATGGAAGACGTGTTGGTGGGATTAAGGAGGTCTTCGAAGTATTCCGCCCACCGACGCACAACGTCCCGAGTCGAGGTCAGCAGCACACCACCCCCACTATAAACAGTGTTGGTACTGCACTGCTTCCCCCTCCTGAGACGCCGGATAGTGGACCAGAATCGCTTCGAAGCCTTACGGAAGTCTTTCTCCATGGCCTCTCTGAACTATTCCCACGCCCGAGTTTTTGCCTGGAGGTGGGAGTTAAAGCTCCGTCTCACGGGGGACTCTGCCAGACGTTCCCAACAGACCCTCACAATACGTTTGGATCTGCCAGGTCTGACCGGCTTCCTCCCCCACCATCGGAGCCTACTCACCACCAGGTAGTGGTTGGTGGAGAGCTCCGCCCCTCTCTTCACCCAAGTGTCCAAGACATGCGGCCGCAGGTCAGATGAAACGACAACAAAGTCGATCATTGAACTACGGCCTAGGGTGTCCTGGTGCCAAGAGCACATGTGGACATGGTATTCGTGATGGACAATCCATGACGAGCACAGAAGTCCAACAACAGAACACTACTCGAGTTCAGATCAGGTGGGCCGTTCCTCCCAACCACGCCCCTCCAGGTCCCACTGTCATTGCCCACGTGAGCGTTGAAGTCCCCCACCAAAACGAGGGAGTCCCTAGGAGGGGCACTCTCCAGTACCCTCTCCAAGGACTCCAAAAAGGGTGGGTAATACGAACTGCTGTTTGGCGCATAAGCACAAACAACAGTCAGAACCCGTCCTCCCACACGAATGCGGAGGGAGGCCACCCTCTCGTTCACCGGGGTGAACCCCATTGTGCAGGCACCGAGATGAGGGGCAACAAGTATGCCCACCCCAGCTCGGCACCTCTCACCAGGGGCAACTCCAGGGTGGAAGAATGTCCAACCCCTCTCAAGGAGACTGGTTCCAGAGCCAGAGCCATGCGTCGAGGTGAGTCCGACTATCTCTAGTCGGATTTTCTCAACATCGCGCACAAGCTCAGGCTCCTTCGCCACCAGAGAGGTGACATTCCACGTCCCAAGAGCCAGCTTCTGCAGCCGAGGATCGGAAAGCTAAGGTCCCCGCCCTCTACTGCCACCCATTGCACAATGCACCCGACCCCTTTGGCCCCTCCGATAGGTGGTGAGCCCATTGGAAGGGGGACCCATGTCACCTCTTTGGGCTGAGCCCGGCCGGGCTCCATGGGTAAAAGCCCGGTCACCAGGCGCTCGCCAACGTGCCCCACCTCCAGGCCTGGCTCCAGAGTGGGGGCCCCGGTGACCCGCGACCAAGCGAGGGAATACAAGATCCATATATGTGATTCATCTAAAGGGGCTTTTCGGGCATACATACATCCATATATACATAAATAAATAATGTCCTTTTCATTTACATTGGTTTGCGACCAGGTCACATGACCATCAAGTTTCCACCAGTGTAAAAAGAACATGGCCGCCATTCTCTGTGGAAAAGTAAGCATTTAAGCAAAACAACTATGTTTATATGCATTTTGATCACATTTCTAGAGAGAAGTATGTATATTATTTTCATAACCTTCAATCAAGGAAGGTAGACTATCTTTCATTCATTAGTTTTGCCGAAGATTTTAGTGTGTTCTCAGAAAGATGGGAGGAAGTGACGTTTCCTACCTATGTCATCAAGTTGCTCCGAGATTCTGATACATAAGAAACAGTATTTAACTAAAAACATCTGCAGTTATATGCATTTTGAAGGTATCTCCAAAGTTTGAAGACAAGCTACCTTTTCTGGACCGTTTGGTGAGCATGGAAGGAGATGGAAACCTCAACATTGAAGTGTATAGGAAACCCACTCACACAGACCAATATCTTCTTTTTGACTCACACCACCCACTGGAGCACAAACTTTCTGTCATCAGAACCTTACAACACCGGGCCGAGCATGTCCCTACTAAAACAGAAGGGAAGCACAAAGAACAGAAACATATCAAAGATGTCCTCCAAACCTGTGGGTACCCTAACTGGGCTTTTGTCAAATCAGCAAGAAAATTCAAAAGACACACTGTAGAACATAATGGTGAGAAGAATAAACGCAAAAACATTGTCATCCCACATGTTGCTGGAGTCTCTGAAAATCTCAAGAGGATTTTCTCCAAACACAAAATCCCAGTACATTTCAAACCAAACAGGACCCTCAGACAGAGGCTTGTGCATCCCAAGGACAAAACCCCCAAACCTAAGATGAGCAGTGAGGAATGTTGTGATCTTTATATTGGAGAAACCAAACAACCTCTCCACAGACGCATGGCTCAACACAGGAGAGCTACCTCCTCAGGACAAGACTCTGCTGTCCACCTACACCTTAAGGACAAAGGACACTCTTTTGACCAAAATGTTCACATTTTGGACAAAGAAGACAGATGGTTTGAAAGGGGTGTGAAGGAAGCCATCTACGTTAAGAGAGAAAAACCAACCTTAAACAGAGGAGGAGGACTTAGGTTCCAACTCTCAAAAACTTAACGTAATACAGCTATAGGGTTGATTCCGGCCAATTATCACCTCAATTCTCACCCTCATATGGGGGATCAAAACATTGTTCCTGTAAGCCAGGCCAACAATGACCCTAACGACTCCCTGTTTCAGAGGAGTGGACCAGTTTCGGTTCAATCTGCTGGCTTAATGACTTTAACGACTTCCCATTACTAAGGGGTGGACCTGTTTCTGTTGAATTTGCATGTTATCTAAGCCATTACAAGGCCTTTGTTGGGCAGTAGTATAAAGCTTGATACTCCACATTACTCCAGACTTTTTGAATTGAGAAAGCTTCCTGGATAGGAAGCGAAACGTCTTCAAACTTCGGAAAACAAGTCCAGTTGTTTTGTTTTTTACTTTTTTTGGAGTAACAACAGGTCAATCAAAAGAGAATGCTGGACAAAACTCACCAAAGGCTGGGAAATGATCGGGCACTGAGCAGATAGCAGCAGCAGGAATAAATAGTGAGGTGAATGGACAGTGGTGAAGGCTAATTACAGGAGGCAGGTGAAAATGATCAGAGAAAGGGTGGTGGCTACAGGAGGAACAAACTTATTGGTTAGTGATTAGTGACAGAGACTGATTGGGTAATGACTGAGAGGCAGAGAGAGCTGACAGAATACTGGCTGAAGAACTGAGTAGACTGAACTGAACTGGCTGGTGACAGAGATATAAACGGATCAAAACAAAGCAAAGATCAAACAAACCAAAACAACCCAAATCCTAACACAGTAGAGTGAGAGAAATAGACCCTGATGTCCTCCAGCAGCCTAAGCCTATAGCAGCATAACTATAGAGATAGCTCTGGGTAACCTAAGCCACTCTAACTAGAAGCTTTGTCAGAAAGGAAAGTTTTAACCCTAGTCTTAAAAGTAGACGGGGTGTCTGCCTCACGGACCAAAACTGGGAGTTGATTCCACAGGAGAGGAGCCTGATAAAATAAAGGATCTGCTTCCCATTCTACTTTTAGAGACTCTAGGAACCACCAGTAGACCTGCAGTCTGAGAGTGTTCTGATAGGAATGCTGTGCAATCAAGCCATGAGGAAAAATCAAACTAAATAGTAAGCCACAAAGAAATTTGAGACTTTTACAGGCAACAAGGAAATGACCCCCCACCACCATAACCTCAGCAGGGTGCTGTTGCTATGCCGTTGCCAAGCTCCCCCAGGGGAGCTTATCTTTCTCTTTGCTTGTGAACCCTCGAGAAGAGAGCAGCCCACACTGGAGAGACCTGCAAACATGCAGGGTCGGGCCAAGCTGAGAACATCCCTGTCCTTTTCCAACATGGGAACATGAAAAGTCGACTGCCATGAAACAGACTGTTTTTGAATTTTCAAAAACAGTCTGTGACCCGGGAGCGAGGCACACCTGCAGTCCCTGCAGCGCTGAGCTTCCTACAGCCTGAGACCTGCATGAAGGAGAGAGAGCCACCTCCTCACAGCCCCTTTCGAGCTAGCCGCCGGCCTAGTCACTGCAACTGGACGTCATTCGCTACAACCAGAGACAATGGGAGAGGTTTGGCAGAGAAATAAATAGGGAAAGTTTGGAATGTTTTACTTAATGTGTTCTGACTTTGTTTTTAAAAACACCTGGAACTAACACGCATAGCTGCCGCTATTTTCTTTGAAACCAAACTTTTACTGATGTGTTTTTCTGGTTACAACAAACTTTATTTCCATAAGGGTTTTATATGGATGATGGATTATTAATGATTGTGTTTTCCGGATCGCTCATTACGACCAAAAATAACTTATTGGTCTTTTTCAATTAGCGCCGAATTTCCACCAGCATAGCGCTATTAGCTTCACGGATTACATTATTGCTACCACCGTGTCAACACAACTACGGTTAGTTTTAAGCATAATGCTTGTTTATGTTTCATTCCACCATTGTCCGATAGTGCTATGAGCATTATTATCACATTAATATGGAAGATTAATGTCGATTTAATGGTGTGTTGTATAACTTTAGGGTTAACCCATGAAGCGACTGATCGCTACAGCGACCCCTAGCTTCCTGAAGGAATAATTGTATTAATAAAATCTAGTGTCCTAAAGGTTACTTATTTCCACTGAGCAAATCATTCTTTAAAATGTTATTTATCAAATTATTTGTTTAACTCGGGATTTGCATTGTGAATGGGTTGAAACACATATCAAATGTTGTTCTGAATTAGTTAAGCTAATTTAACCTCATTCCACGTTCTTTAAGACGAACTTTGGTTCTTTAACTCAGATCTGCAGTGAACCAGGATTCACTGAATCTTTCTGATGATGATCAACCATTTTATTTTGTCTTTTGTTTCTTTTTTGTGTACATAGTTCCTTAGCTTCTTTTTATCTTAATTTTGCTTAGTAGTTTTGGTTAAGTTTCACTAGCCTAGTAGAGAGGATTTGTTGATTGAAATATAGTGTTAATTCAGATAAACAGCATTATATAGTGATTGTCAGGATGCAGCTTGTAGGCTGCAGTCTGAGCCTCGCTGCCTCTCTCCCTTCCTTGCTCAGAATAATTGGTTCCACCTGTCAGGCTGCAATCAACCCTCACTGCTCTCACCTGGTTCCACCCTTATTTAAAACTCACCTCATTCTGCTCTCGTCGCCGGTCCGTAGTGTTCACTCCTGCTCAGTCTCAGCCAGTATTCGATGTCAGCTCTGTTTTGTTGCAGTCAGCCTGAAGAACGTTGCTTCTACTTGGTTTTTGTTCAAGTCACTTTTCTCAGACTCTGCTCAGCTCTGCTCCATCGGACGCTCTCAAGTCCTGCTACTCGGTTCCATGCTCTCAAGTTCTGCCACTCAGTTCCACGCTCTCAAGTTCTGCAATTCGGTTCCACGCTCTCAAGTCCTGCAATTCAGTTCCACGCTCTCAAGTCCTGCAACTCGGTTCCACGCTCTCAAGTCCTGCAACTCGGTTCCACGCTCTCAAGTCCTGCAACTCGGTTCCACGCTCTCAAGTTCTGCAACTCGGTTCCACGCTCTCAAGTTCTGCAACTCGGTTCCACGCTCTCAAGTTCTGCAACTCAGTTCCACGCTCTCAAGTTCTGCAACTCAGTTCCACGCTCTCAAGTTCTGCAACTCAGTTCCACGCTCTCAAGTTCTCCAGCAGTTCCACGGTCTCAAGTTCAGTTCCACGTCTCAAGTTCTCCAGTAGTTCCACGGTCTCAAGTTCAGTTCCACGGTCTCAAGTTCTCCAGCAGTTCCACGGTCTCAAGTTCAGTTCCACGGTCTCAAGTTCTCCAGCAGTTCCACGGTCTCAAGTTCAGTTCCACGGTCTCAAGTTCTCCAGCAATTCCACGGTCTCAAGTTCAGTTCCACGGTCTCACGTTCTGCAGCAGTTCCATGTTCCAGCAGCGGTTCCACGGTCTCAAGCTCTCGGTTCGGATATTCTGGTCTCAAGTGCTCCACCCCGGTCTCAAGTCTTCAGCTCTGGTGTTCCTCCCTGGTCAGTCTCTCAACACGCCTCCTGCCGGCCAGCTTCTGCATCCTTCATCTCCGTCCATAAAAGACTCTGGTTCCTCTCGTCATTCACTTTCCAACCTGTTCAATAAACTTACTTTAAGGACTAGCTCTGTGTGTGTGTGCTGTGTCCGGGTTCATCCAAAGACAAATCATGACAGTGATGTTCTCTGGATGTTCATTTATTTCTGTTAATAAATTCTTGAACTTTAAGAGAAGTTGTCACTCCTTATTCTATATGTGTGCAGAGTTTGCTGTTAAAAGAATGCCAGTGCTCAAATCATTCCTTTCAACTATTGTCCTGATATTAGCTGTTTGGGCTGATATTCACTGGACAATACCTAACAGACAGAGAGTTATTTATTAGACATTAAATAACGTAAAACAGTACGTAGTAGCACAACAGGAACATATGGGGCAATCAGAGCTCAGATATATGATGGAGCTTGATTATTAAGGGCTTTATACGTGAGGAGAATTTTAAATTCTATTCTTCATTTAACAGGAAGCCAATGAAGGGAAGCTAAAATTGGAGAAATATGATCCCTCTTGTTGATTTTCATCAGAACTCTTGCAGCGGTATTTTGGATCAGCTGAAGATGCTGCTTGTCAAGACTCGATCCAATCTACTGGGTTTCCTTAGAGAGGAAACTTTTTGACCAATCTGTCTGCAGGATTTGATTTGACTTTGTAAAGTGCCTTGAAATAATATGTGCTGTGAATTGGAGCTATATAAATAAAATTTAATTGAATTGACAGTGCAAACGAATCACATACTTTTTCATGCAGTACCAGAGTGCATCAGCACCATTTACAATAGATAAATGCTGCTGAGGAGTGATTCACCAATTAATACTGTGTGTCCACTTGCTTGGCATGCCAAATCTTGAGTTACTTCAAGATAGCGTGGAGATGCAATTATGTGAGTCACAGAATGCAGAAGTTCCACTCCTGACTCGTATGTGCCGACTTTAATTGAACTGAGAAAGTAATAAATCAGTTAATGAAGTAATTTGATTCAGTTTGTTCACACAAATCTTTTTTTTCATTTGCATAAAACACTCATAAATGACATAACACTAGTACAGACTAGTTGAGATAAGTTGGACTGAACCTGGACCTGGACGTGTTTGTGCAGCATCAGTAAAGGTCATCTACAGTCATGGTCAAAAGTATTGAGAATGATTCAAATGTTAATATTTACAAAGTCTACTGCTTCAGTTTTTATAACGGCAATTTGCATATACTCCAGAATGTTATAAAGAGTGATTGGCGTAACAGCAGTTAATTGCAAAGTCAATATTTGCCTAGAAAATGAACTTTATCCCCCAAAACACATTTCAACGTCATTGCAGCCCTGCCTTAAAAGGACCAGCTAACATGGTTTCAGTGATTGCTCCATTAACACAGGTGTGGGTGGTGATGAGGACAGGGCTGGAGATCAGTCTGTCATGATTAAGTAAGAATGACACCACTGGACACTTTAAAAAGAGGCTGGTGCTTGGCATCATTGTTTCTCTTCTGTGAACCATGGTTATCTCTAAAGAAACACGTGCAGTCATCATTGCACTGCACAAAAATGGCCTAACAGGAAAGAGAATCGCAGCTAGAAAGATACACCTCAGTCAACAATCTATCGCATCATCAAGAACTTCAAGGAGAGACGTTCCATTGTTGCCAAAAAGGCTCCAGGGCGCCCAAGAAAGAGCAGCAAGCGCCAGGACCGTCTCTTAAAAGTGTTTCAGCTGTGGGATCGGGCTACCAGCAGTGCAGAGCTTGCTCAGGAATGGCAGCAGGCAGGTGTGAGTGCATCTGCACGCACTGTGAGGCGGAGACTCATGGAGCAAGGCCTGGTCTCAAGGAGGGCAGCAAAGAAGCCACTTCTCTCCAGGAAAAACATCAGGGACAGACTGATATTCTGCAAAAGGTACAGGGAGTGGACTGCTGAGGACTGGGGTAAAGTCATTTCCTCTGATGAATCCCCTTTCCAATTGTTTGGGCATCTGGAAAACAGCTTGTTCGGAGAAGACGAGGTGAGCGCTACCACCAGTCTGGTCTCATGCCAACTGTAAAGCATCCTGAAACCATTCATGTGTGGGGTTGCTTCTCAGCCAAGGGAGTCGGCTCTCTCACAGTCTTACCTAAAAACACAGTCATGAATAAAGAATGGTACCAGAATGTCCTCTGAGAGGAACGTCTCCCAACCGTCCAAGAGCAGTTTGGTGATGAACAATGCCTTTTCCAGCATGATGGAGCACCTTGCCATAAAGCAAAGGTGATATCTAACTGGCTCAGGGAACAAAACAGAGATTTTGGGTCCATGGCCTGGAAGCTCCCCTGATCTTAATCCCATTGAAAACTTGTGGTCAATCATCAAGAGACGGGTGGAAAAACGAAAACCTAGGAATTCTGACAAAATGCAAGGATTGATTGTGCAAGAATGGACTATCAGTCAGGATTTGGTCCAGAAGTTGATTGAGAGCATGCCAAGGAGAATTGCAGAGGTCCTGAAGAAGAGGGGTCAACACTGCAAATATTGACTTGCTGCATTAACTCATTCTGTCATTAAAAGCTTTTGTTACTCATAATATGATTGCAATTGTATTTCTGTACGTATGTGATGACATCATAGACGTACAGAAATATAATATTTGTGTCATTCTCAATACTTTTGACCATGACTGTAGGTTAGACCTTCATACTTTTTTATCATGTTAATCAAGAACAATACACTGTGATGGAAAAAGAAATCAACTCCAGAGTTAAATCCGCGACATATTTTTCAAGGGTCATGTTAGGGTACCACCACATCAAAAGACATCATACACAGAACATGTGACCTGTAGTTGCCATTGACTTAACCAACTCCTGACCTTCATTATCATTATCCGCTGTTTGACTGTCCTCAACTGTAATGTTTAAGGTCATGTGATCAAATGATTGACCAATTAAACCCAGCCTGACCTATGATGGATCTAGGGTGAAGACCCTCAACTTGATCTTCAAATACTTAACACATTTCTATCTAATTGTCTTAACAGCTCAGCTTGCTGCTGTATTTATGCTCTGCCTTTTTGAGTTATGTATTGATCCCTTGAACTTGTGTGTACAGTTTCAAGACGATCGAGATACTCGGAGGTTTCAGCTGAAGATTGCTGAGCTCAGTGCAGTTGTCAGGAAGCTGGAAGATCGAAACTCTCTGCTCTCTGAAGAACGGAATGAATTGGTAAGGACAATTCAGCAGAACCAGTTACATGAAACAGAAATCTCCACAGACCAGCACTGGTCACCTTCAGGCTCTTGAGGGTCATAATTACAGGAAGACATTGTGGTCTGGCTGTTCAGCCTTTTTCCTTCAGTGTCCAGGGTCCATTAACACTTCATTTAATGTGAGAAATGTTGATTTTTTTGTTTTGCATTTTCTTTCTCCAGCTGAATTCAGGTTTTGGAACATTACTGCATCCTCACAATTTTTCATTCATTTACAAGATATTTTTGTCTTTCTAAGCTGAAGCGCCTGAGAGAAACGGAGAGTCAGTTTCTTCCTCTTCTGGATAAAAACAAACGTCTGAGCAGGAAAAATGAAGAGCTTGCTCTTTCCCTGCGTCGTGTTGATAACAAACTTCGCTTTGTGACCCAGGAGAACATGGAGATGACAACTCTGGTAACTTTGGAAACCACACATTACAGCACACTTTTTTTCTCAATTAAACCTCTTAGATAATAACATATTTAAAACATTTCCAGAACAAGCACTAGAGCTCAGTTATCTTGTCCCCCCAGCATGTGTCAGGGTTTATGTTGAACCCAGTAAACCCAAAGAGATCAAGGTCATGGCCTCCTGTCATTGGTCTCCTGAGCTGAAATCAAGAGAACTGTCAGTGACACAGTTAGTACCAGCAGGGTCTCTCTTTCAATCCACAGAGGAGGCCCAGTTCACTGAATGACTTGGACAAAAGCCACTCAACAAGTTACCATGGCTATAACCAGGATGAGCGAGAGATGGAGTTTCTACGCTTACAGGTGGTGGAGCAGCAACATATCATTGATGACCTCTCCAAGGTAAAGGAGATACTTTAGTACTATTTTAACAGCCACTAAGACAAGTTTCCAGACTTTCTCTGGTAAGTCTGGAAACTTTTCAGAGAAAGTTGAGGGCGTGATCTGATGGTGCAGAGGTAGAGAGCATGACCCAGACATGGAGGCCTTAGCCCTCGACACAGCTGACCTGGGTTCGATTCTGACCTGAGGTCAGTTGTGGTCCAGTGGTTAGAGCAGTGGTTAGAGCAGTATGCTCTTAGAAGGTAACAAGTACCTGGTTTCATCCCCACAGACCACTCTGGGTCCCTGAGCAAGACCCTTAATCCTGGATTGCTCCCCGGTAGGCGCACAGTGGCAGCCCACTACATCCCCAGGAGGATGGATTAAGTGCAGAGAACAAATTTCATTGGAATGTGTGTTGCAATGACAATAAAGATTATTGTTGTTTCTCTGGTTTCACACTTGTTTTTTAATATCAACTTCGTATTTTCAGGCTTTGGAGACGGCAGGTTATGTAAAGAATGTCATTGTAAGTGTTTAACACAACTTTGTCAATACTACACCACCTTTGAGGTACTTTCTGTGTAATCCATGTAAAATGTGAAAATTCCAACACGCATTTTTCTGTCTTTGATATCTAGTCAACTGATGAACAGTTGAGCCAGAATACTGATGATCAATCAGCTGAGCAAAGCTGTTTAATTTGTTTGTAGGAGCGAGACTTGTTACAAAGATACAGACGTCAGGAACAGATGAGGAGGAGGAGAACCTTCAGAGCTTGCAGGGTGAGAGTCAACAGCAGGTTATGTACTCACCACACTGAGCTTCTGCTAGTACTACCAGAACCACATGACAGACAAGCCATCAAATGAGCAATCAATAGGACCTGTCACCATCAATAAATCTACTAACACAAATACAAGAACCACAGAAATATCTTTCACTCTCACTGCAGGTTGCTACTACTACAGCAGGTATTATATATAGCACAGTCTACTTCCCCAACTATGCTACCCGTGTTACCCTGC
Source organism: Fundulus diaphanus (assembly GCA_037039145.1). Lineage (NCBI taxonomy): Eukaryota > Metazoa > Chordata > Actinopteri > Cyprinodontiformes > Fundulidae > Fundulus > Fundulus diaphanus. The sequence continues at coordinate 79,172 of CM073143.1, read as the reverse complement.
TGCTATATGTACTATTGTGAAAACTGATTAATCTGATAGTAATATTCAATTCAATGTTGTCTATTGTTATGCAATAATATAGTCTCTCGCACTACGGCTCCCAGCATGCAATACGTCTTGAACCCTGACCCCCAGCATGCCTTCAATCCCACCTATGAGGTGTAAAAACAACAGCGCAGATGAGACATGGCCTGTTTCTGGCTGCATTGAAGAGACCTCAGAATTCTCATCTGAGTTCCATCATGTTTGAACAAGTGGTGGGTGATCCCAATGATCAATGTGTTGCTGGACAAAACCACACATCACCTTTACACTTTGTCATAGGATTGGTAAAGAAGGGCCAGACTTATAATGAAGTTGAAGCACAAAACTCAAGGGGGAGGTGAAGAAATATTGCTGATTGCTTAGATTGCTGATTCAAAATAATCACAGAACGGCTGTGATTAAGCTAGTTGGAAGTTAGGGTTAGTAGACGTAGACGGACGGTGGTTGGGTTAATAACTGTCACTATCTCATAGGGCCCAGTGAACCGGGGAGCAAGCTTCTTAGCGGATGGGTTGGTTAAGACGTCTCTGGAGGATAACCAAAAGAAGTATAACCAAACCTTCTGACCGGGGCGGTAATGGGGAGCTGGTCTGCGGTGCTGGTCGGCGAAAACTCTTGCTCCGCTCTGCGGTGTGCGTGAGTGCTGTGACGGTGGTCCTCCAGATGTCCTGACAGCGAGCGATGTAATCGTTAACCGAGGTGAAGGGGATCCTGAGTTCATCCGTGGGTAGGAGTGGAGGTTGATATCCTAAGGCTACTTCAAAAGGTGAACGTCCAGTGGCTGAAGTGATGTGAGAGTTAAGGGCATATTCTACCCAGGGCAAAAACTTATTCCAGTCAGAAGGTGAAGATGACGTGAGGCAGCGGAGGGTGGTCTCTAGTTGTTGGTTCATTCGTTCAGTTTGGCCATTGGTTTGAGGATGATATCCGGAGGTGAGGGTGTAACGGGCACCCAGAGCAGAGCAAAAGTGCCGCCAGACCTGGGAGATGAACTGAGGGCCCCGGTCAGAGAGGATGTCAACAGGGATGCCGTGGAGTCTGAAAACGTGCTTTATGAGAAGCTGGGCCGTCTGAAGAGCGTTGGGTAATTTACGGATGGGGATGAGATGACAAGACTTAGAGAACCGGTCCTCTACAGTCAAAATGGTTGACATACCTTGGGACAAAGGGAGGCCTGTGACGAAATCAATTGCTATGTGGGACCATGGACGTTTGGGGATGGGGAGAGGATTTAACAAACCAGAAGGTGGCTGAGTAGAGGGCTTATTCTGGGCGCAGACGGGACAGGCTAGGACATACTCTCTCACATCCTTGGTCCATGATGGACACCTGTGACTGGGTTCTATAAATACCCGGATGGGCGGAGAACTTAGTGTCGTGGCACCAGCGTAGAACCTCAGGGCGAACAGACTGGGGAACGTACTTAAGTCCAGCTGGACCTGTACCTGGGTCCGGGTCTAATAGTTGGGCCTGGTTGATCCTGTCCTCCAGGTCCCAATGCAGGGCTCCAACAGTACATGTAGGGGGAAGAATGTGTTCTGGCTCCTTCTCCTGTTCAGACGGGGCGAATTGACGAGACAGCGCATCGGGTTTGACATTTCTTGAGCCAGGTCTGTAGGTGATGGTGAGGTTAAATCGTGAGAAAAACAAAGACCAGCGGGCTTGTCTGGAGTTGAGTCGACGGGCTGACTGCAGGTAGGAGAGGTTCTTATGATCTGTCCAGATTATGATGGGCTGCTCGGATCCCTCTAGCCAGTGCCGCCACTCTTCTAAAGCTAGTTTAATAGCTAGTAGCTCACGATCGCCCACATCATAGTTCTGCTCAGCAGGGGACAAACGATGGGAGAAGAATGCACAAGGATGTAACTTGTTGTCAACCTCTGACTGTTGGGACAAAACCGCACCCACACCGGTATTAGAAGCATCTATCTCTAGGACAAACTGTTTGGCTGGGTCTGGGTGAACGAGTATGGGTGTCTGGGAAAAACGGGACTTGAGTTTGTTGAAGGCTTCCTCTGCCTCAGGACTCCAGATGTATGGGACCTTGGTGGAGGTAAGAGCATTTAATGGGGAGGCTATCTGGCTATAATTCCTGACAAAGCGCCTATAAAAGTTTGCGAAACCCAAAAACCGTTGGAGCTGTTTACGCGACTCAGGAACGGGCCACTCCATTACTGCCCTTATCTTTTCCGGGTCTGACTTCACTTGTCCGCCTTCTAAAACTAAACCAAGAAAGGAAACAGAGGTCTGGTGAAAATCACACTTCTCGGCCTTAACGAATAAACGATTCTCTAATAGTCGCTGGAGAACAAGACGGACATGTTGTTTGTGTTGTTCTAAATCACGAGAGTAAATAAGGATGTCGTCCAGATAGACGAAAACAAAAACGTTCAAAAAATCCCGAAGGACATCATTAACCAGTGCCTGAAACACTGCCGGGGCATTTCACAAACCAAAAGGCATAACTAGGTACTCGAAGTGACCTAGCGGGGTCTTAAAAGCCGTCTTCCACTCGTCCCCCTGTCTCACCCGAACCAGATGATAAGCATTGCGCAGATCGAGTTTAGTAAAGATTGTGGCGTTCTGGACTGGTTCAAGAGCTGAAGATAACAGCGGAAGCGGGTATTTATTCTTAACAGTTATCTGGTTGAGCCCTCGATAGTCGATACAGGGTCGAAGGGACCCGTCTTTCTTGCCGACAAAAAAGAAACCAGCGCCTAATGGGGAGGATGAAGGGCGGATCAACCCTGTAGCTAGAGACTCTCCTATATATTTCTCGAGCGCTTGACGTTCTGACCTTGAAATATTGTAAAGCCTACTGACAGGTAGTGGAGCCCCAGGCAACAAATCAATGGCGCAATCATAAGGGCGATGAGGAGGAAGTGAACAAGCCTGAGTCTTGCTAAATACCACTCGTAGGTCGTGGTAATCCTCCGGGACACGAGAGAGGTCAATAACATCCTCTGATTCAGACAAGGTGGTCGGAGGGACAGAAACGGGGCGAGCGGACTGTAAACACCTGGAATGACAGGCAGGAGACCATGACTCCAGTCGGGACTCGGCCCAATTTAGCTGTGGATTGTGGACGGTTAACCAAGCTAAACCTAAAACCACAGGTGAACGCTTCACTGGAAAAACAAAAAATGAGAGTTGTTCCCGGTGGTTACCAGAGACTATTACCACTAGGGGTCGAGTCCGATGGGTGATCAGGGTTAACTGCTGTCCATCTAAAGACGAAACCTGTAGAGGTTCTGGTAAAGACTCGACGGGCAAACGGAGCTGATAAACTATGGCTTGATCAATAAGATTAAAATCAGAACCTGAATCTACTAGAGCCGAAACGTCAAAGCTGTCCTGGTCAAAAATTAAAGTGACTGGCAAACAAAAACGAGAGAGAGACGGCGCCTTAGTGGCTTCCTGGGGAATTGTTCTGTTACTGTCCGCCGTTCTCCCCATTACGAATGGCGGACTTGGTCTCTTTGGCCGAACCGGACAGTCTCTTAAAAAATGACCCTCGCCACCACAATACAGGCACAAGTTGCCCGAGTAGCGCTGCTGACGCTCTTCATTAGTTAAGTGAACCTGCCCCAACTGCATAGGTTCTGGGGGTGGAGTAACTGCTGGTCGGGGTGCCCTATTGGTAAACGTTGATACAGGGGAAGACCGCAAGATACGGTCCGGTCGAGCCCGGTTCCGACTGCGTAACCAGGAATCCAATCGAATGGCTAACGCCACAAAATCCTCAAACTCATCAGGTTCCTCAACTCGGGCTCACTCATCCTTTAAAACATCATCTAGAGCCTGAAAAAATACTGCCTTTAACGGCTTAGGTTGCCAACCTGCTGCAGCGGCAAATGTGCGAAACTCCACAGAGAAGTCTGATACACGTCGGCCGCGCTGTTTCAAAGAAAGGAGATTACGAGACTGTTGAGCCGAATCTAACTCAGCTGAAAAAACCGTCTTGAACTCGGTAACGAATTCCTGAAAGGAACACCCGAATGACTGGCAATCAGGGAAACGAGCCTCAGCCCATCTGAGAGCTCTACCCGTTAAAAGTCGTAAAACATACGATATTTTAACTTGATCTGAGGCAAATGTCTGAGGGGAACGGTTAAACACGAGTTTGCACTGAAATAAGAATCCGCCGCAATCTTCACTGTCACCAGAGAATTTCTCCGGACAAGGTGACGCGCCTTCAGGAGGTGGGATCTGATGCTGACTCTCAGCACTCTGAGCGGCGGGAGGCGGGGTACTATGGTCTTGAGTGACAGGCGGAGTCATCCCGGAAGTGACTGCGTCCGTCAGCTGGCTAAACTGAGCGGCTAATCTCTGAAGCTGTTCCTGTGTCAGATTTATGGCTAACCCTAGCGACTGCATTTGTTCCTGCTGTGCGGCAAGCTGCCGCCCGAACGCATCTGCTGGACTTTGGTGGCCAGAGCCTTCTTCTGTCATGGTTTTCAGATGACGAGCCCACATGCAGATACGATCGGGAAGCAAGGCACAGTTTTAAGATGTTTATTTAGGAAACAGGCCGATATAACGGACGGGACTACAGGCAACTCGGCAGGGTCAGAACGTCACGGCTGGAGAGACTGCAAAGAGAAGAAGAGTAAGTGACTCTGAAAGGTGAACCAGGAGAACTACTAGAAGCTGCGCTGCTTACCATAAAGCTGGGCGGACCTAACCAGGGAGAAGTAGCGCCGAGGGAACTCTGTGATCCTACTCTGTTGGTGTTGGGCGGCAGATGTTACTGGTGAGGGATCCAGAGCGAGCCTCCTCGGCAGTGGGGGACAGATGGATTGACCAGAGTGAGGGAAGAACCAGCAGAATCCGGGAGGGGGAATCTCAGGCCCCGCTGGGTAACATCCAGGGAGTATGAGGGGAGAGCCAGAGCAAAATCTGAGCGGGAGGATTCTGTAGGTCTGTTTCTTCGGACAAGACGTCAAGACAGGTGAGTGCATCCAAGCACCAAAAACTGTGACAAAAACAGGGAGATCCAAAATTAGTCAAAGTTCAAAGACGAAAAAACTCACAAGCAGGTTTTCAGGAGTTGGGTCAGAGGCCACGTCGTACCACGACTGGTTAAGGCTCTGGCGTCTTCCATCTGTCAGCGCTCTGCTTAAGAAGCCAGAGGAAGCCGCCTGCAACGAGCTGCAGGTGTGGGCCACGCCCCCTCAGCCAACTAGGCACACCTGAGGAGTAGAGTTAGAGCAGGACAACACAGAGAACCCTGACAGTTACAGCAATTATTATGTTTAATTATGTTTAATTTAACTATAGGATAAACACGAAAAATAAATGACAATAAAAGTCAGTAAAATGGATTAATTGTTTAAGAAGCAATTTGCAATCAATGCACAGTTGATTAAAATCCTACTGTATCCAACACTGAACAGTCACCATTAACATAGCAGCACTTGTGATGTAAACAGCATTGAAAGGGTTCACTAATAGCTTTGAGGTAGGTGAAAGCTGGTATACACAATAGGCCTGAAGCTAAGATGGCAGACGCTTTGACAAAGCTAGCCGCTAGTGTTAGTTCAGGTAACAGTTAGCTTCTAAACTCGGAGCCTCAAAATGGCGACTGGATAACGATGGCTAGCCTGTTAGCAACGAGTGACTTCATAAAAGCTTGTAGATAAGGGCCTCGAAATAGCTTCTGCCCAGTTGATAAACTTGTGCCAACACCAATTAGCTTAGCTACTCTGTGCCACGCACAAGATTGTGGCTCTGATGACATATGGCCTCCGGACCCTACTTGCCACGCACAAGATGACTGTGGCAGAGACAATAAGCTAGTTCACTAGCTGAGGGGTGAGGGCGGACTTGGCTTGAAGGGCGGTTACTGACCTACACAAAAGCTTTAACAAAAACCGCGGGGAGTTTTAAAAATCCGGAGCAGGAAGCAGAGAGAAAGGAAACATGAAAAAGAGCTGATGGCCGATTGGTATGGCTCGGTTCTCACAAAACAAAACAAAACATAGCACAAATAACTAATTATGAAGTAGATTCAGTCCCACACATTTGAAATGTTAACCAAAGTTCAACACAACTCCCTCTGGAGTACTTAAGCATTAACTCTATTCCTATTAAGATCCTGCCAAGGCACAAAATATCACCTTCTAGGTGTATAAAAGAAAAAGATATCTCTTTTACTTTGGTCGCTCCAAAAAAGGGTTGCTGGTTGCACAGCTCAGCGTCTTTCGGATCTCAGCCGGTGTTGGCGATGAGAGAAAGGCCGTTCTCCCAATAAATAAAAAAGTCAATCTTTATTTAATAGAGCCAGGGAATTTGATAGACTGGTTGCTGAAATTTCTAAAAGGTAAACATCCAAAATTAAAACATAAGATTTGAAGAAACAAACACGAGATGCCACACACTCATATCCACAGATGTTTGCTAAGTGTGCATGCACCCTTGCCAAAAAAGGGCAGATCTCACTATGTCAAGTACAGGCTGCAAAAACAGCCAAACCATGGAACCAAGAACATATTTATTTGTTCTACTTGAAAAAATACTGGGCTTCAGCTGAGGTGCATCATGTTTGTTTGTGTGTGTGTAGGTCATAGAGACATTTTATGGCTATGATGAAGAGACGTCAATAGATTCTGATGGATCATCTTTGTCGTTCCATACCGACAAAACTCCGGATACTGAACCCGATGAGGTAAACATACAGAGCTTTAGACTTTACTTTATTAGATAGTAGCAGCCATCACCTAATCCCACAAACAATATACAAGACAGAAGATTAGAAGTGACTTATAAAAGTTAAAGGAGATCAATCTAAAACACATATTTGCAAAAGATAAAAGATTGAAGCTAAGACTTCAAGAAAAGATTAACAAGAAAAGCTGAAGTTGAAGTTAAAATTAACTTTCAGAAATAGCGACCTTAAATCAGGACCTGATCTAAGATCCTGACCCTACAGTTTGTTTAAAAAGCCAGTGACTGTAAGGACAAGAGTTTTTCAGTCTGTTGGTTCGACACCTTGGTGAGCGGATCTCTCACCTGAAGGGAGGGGCTTAAACCCTTTGTACAGGGGGTGCGTGGGGTCTGCCAGCACTTTTTCAGCTTTGGTCACTAATCTGGATTTAAATAGGTCCATGATCTCATTCAGTTGTGCTCCAATGATCTTTCTGCATTCTTTAACGATGCTCTGCAAGCGGTTATGGGTTTTTAGATTCAGCAAACCAAACCAGCAAAGAAGGGAAAAGGTGAGAACAGATTCAACAAAACAACCTTAAAACATTGCTTTAATATGAAACCTTATGGCCAGATTTGATTGAAACTCCAGTTGTAGAACATCCTAATGATCTCAGGAACGTCTACTACCTTCCTTCAGGTCCTGAACTTTTCATCTGAGATATTCAGAGTTCCAGAAACAAAAGCCTCAAAGGCTGCGTTCACACTACAGGCAAATGCAACCCAATTCCAATTTTTTCACCCCAAAAAAATCTGATTTGTGCCACTGCCGTGTGGTACTAATCGCCTCTAGTTTCCTCCTGTTGTTTATTCCATTTGCTCTGCAGCAGGTGAAACTAAGTCAGTCAGTGTTGCATCTTAAGTGGACAGTTTGATTTCAGAGAAGGGTGACTGACTTGGAGTTACATTGTGTTGTTTGAGTGTTCCCTTTATTTTTAGCAGTATATATTACACAGAGAACAAACCAAGAAACAGATTTAAGTTGTGTCACTATTAGGGAGTAATAGGTTAGGGGCTAGTTCTTTTAGGTCTTAAAGGGGAAGTCTGGTCAACAAGGAAAAATCAGTGGATCATTAGCTATAACTAAAACTAATACGTTCGTGGTGATTTAATGAATTTAGCGTTAATCAGTAAAGAAATAAAAACATAAATTGTCGTCGTGATCACTGATACTGGGGGCGGCCATTATTGCCCAAATATGGGCAAAAACGGGCGCCTGACATCACATCCTGTGATGTAACATCGCGGTGAGCCGAGGGCAGTTCTCCACGCTTTACAAGCAAACTCAATAGGACCCGTTCTACACAGCTGTGATCAACAACAATTATTTTGGATTTCAAGAGGACTTCACCATTGAAATTCACGAGAGCTATTGTTGAAGCAACAATGCCCACGTGCATGGCAGTTGGATGTTCCAATACATCAGGTAAAAGTAGAAAAAACATTAGTTATTTCAACCCTGCTCCTATGGCAGGATGAGCTTCAGTGCGTTATGAGGCGGAGGGATATTTCCGCTGGTGTCTGTAGTGCGGCAGTGTCACTTAGTTTAGAGCCGAAACAATCCACTTCACTTTCTCAAACAAGCCCAAAACTGCAACCCGCAACTCGTGAAATTAACAAGCGACTTTAGAAAAAAGAAGACCAAAGTCGCATAAAATAAGTGGGCTTCGCAACAGTGAGCACGGGTCTGTTATGCAAGTGTCTAGCAATTTTGAAACAACGTAAGCCGAGGGGAAAAAAAAAAAACAGTCCCGAGGGCGTGGTGGGGGAAAAAACAATAATGCTTTTAACGCGCATTAAAAAAGGCGCCGTTATGGTCAAACAAAGTTAACGCGTTAATAACGCGTTAAAATTGACAGCACTAATTTTAATTGATATTGACACTGAGATATTTCATCGGCAAGAAGAACAAACTGAGAAGAATAACACAAAAATAAGGAGACGGCTGCTGCAGCAGACAGATTCAACTCACATCGTCCCTTTTTGGTCTCCTTGGCTCAAACTGGTACGGCTGGATTCCGTCAAAAGTCCGGTGCTGTCAAGAAACTCTTCTAAAAAATCCATATCGCTATCAGATGATGATGACTCCCATCGCTGTCGCTAATTAATCCATCACTCTCTGCTTCGTATAGAGCACTGGTCGATGTGACGATGTGACGTCACAAACTCCGAGGTGACAGGACTATTCTTGACCAAGATGGACGCCTCCACATAAACATGATTAAATGAAAATTACTGTTAATTAAAAAAACGTATCATTTATTGAACAGTATGTAATGGTTTTAAATTTAAAGTACTTTCAGCAGTTTGAATTCTGATTTTGACCAGACTTTTCCTTTAAAAGCCAACAAAGATGGTGTATCAGTCAGGATACAGGTAGGAAGATAAAGAGGCTTTCACTCCATTAACTGTTGATGTCAGCAGGTTTATTTCACCTCAATGCTCAGTGTTGCCAGTAGTTTGCAATAACAAGTGAATTGCCATTAGGCCAAATGTATTCAAACAATACAGGTTTAAACCAAATAAACTCAAATATATCTAAAAAGACAAACTTAAACATCCATCTGGGAAAATACATTTCCCCAACCTAATAGATATAACTCAAATTATGTAAATATCACATCACTTGGTTTAGACAATGCAAGAACTCAAATTGAGCACAGTTTCAGTGAAGTACGATAAGCCGAGACGTTTCCTGGCTCAAATTATCATGAAAGTAGCTTTGGCACCATCATGCGGCTGAATAAATACACTACAGCATGGCCACATGCCTCCAATCACACCATGTATACATGTATAGCTCCAACACAGTGCACATGCGGCGAAATCCAAATCGTAAGTAAACAGTTTTAAGGTAAACTTATGAAGGCCAATACAACTCAGTTAGGTCTCAAATACTTGGAAAGCTTCCTGAACGTCCCAGGCTTATCTCTTAGCAGCTTGTACCAACAAGCTTAATGTGTAATGAATAAACAACGCACCAAACGTGGTAAGTTACATTCAGTCATTAACTTAAAACTTGGAGCATCGATTTAGGATTACAAACAGCCGGCATGCTATAAATTGAACCGGAAGTAGTAGATATTCCTCGGATCTGATAGTGTAGCAGTTAAACTAACATTACAAAACAAAGAATGTCTGAGCCTTTTATAGTCACTGCTCCAACTGTTGTTTTCTCACTGACTTTGCTGGTTTCAGACTTGTATACGGGAAGAGGCAGAGCTTCGTTACCGTCAGCTTACTCAGGAGTATCAGGCTCTACAGCGAGCATACGCTCTGTTGGCTGAGACGTGTGGCGGAAACTACGATGCTGAGAAAGAGATCAAGGTGAGGTCGCCTCTGAGCAAGCCAGCAGTATAATGTTGAATTTCCTCTGACCCTACATAGGGTGATGGTTCTGCCCCATGTATTTCAGACCAGAGAGCAGCTGCTAAATGAAATCAGTCGATATCAGAGCAGAGTGGCAGATCTGGAGTCAGCACTGCAACATCAAGGATTGGTAAACTGCAGTAACACAGTCTTAACGACAGAGGAGACAGATCAGTTAAAGGGACAGAGAATCTAGCCCTAAGCCCAGGTTGTTGGGCATTCAACTCTATCCTTCTGAGGAAGTCTTTATATTGAGCAGATGAATGATAAACCACCTAATTTATCTCCTTTTGCAGAAGTACAAGAAGCATGATGTTGGCTGTTTGTACATGAAGTGTCAGTATTAATTATGCTCTTTGAATGGGTCATTATAGTAGATATAACCCATTGTTTGGCATGCATTTGAATGCTCTATTTCGTTTTACCAAGACAAGGGAAGGGCCTATTAATAATTATTAATAATAATTAATCATTAGCTGATCCACAGGGTGGAAGTTGTCTGTTTAAACATGAAAACATGTGTAGATATGATATGAGCTGCTGTCTTTTTTTCAGTCCATCTCACCATGTGTCTCTGCTGCCCTCAGGATGTGAAGTGGGTGGAAGAGAAGCAGGCTCTCTATCAGAGGAACCAAGACCTGGTGGAGAAGGTGAAGCACTTTATTTAAACATGATGCTAACATGGGAAAATATGTTTGAAGATAAAATACAAATATTTTTTTCAGCAAGGTCCTGAACCGCTTACCATGTTCAACAGAGACATATTTTCTTTCAGAAAATCCAGTTTAACTGACCTGAACAGTAAAGATCTAAGAATTACTGTAAAGGTGGTTATGGGCTCAGAATCAGCCAGAGCTTCTGATCCAGAATGTTTGTGCATTCAGGTCAAATGGACTGGACTTCTGGCCCCACCTGTGTTATGGGTGGAAAAGGAAAACCGGTGTCAACAAATGTTAAAACATTTTCTACATCTTTTTAAGGTTTGTAAATGGCATGTACTGGTATAGCACTTTATCAGGTCCTGAGGAGCCCAAGGTGCTTTACACTACATTCAGTTATTCACCCATTTACTCACCACATTCAGTGATTCACCCATTAACACGCCACATTCACTTATTTACCCATTCACACGCCACAGTCAGTTATTCACCCATTCACTCGCCACAATCAGTTATTCACCCATTCACTTGCTACAATCAGTTATTCACCCATTCAGTTGCCACATTCAGTTATTCACCCATTCAGTCGCCACATTCAGTTATTCACCCATTCAGTCGCCACATTCAGTTATTCACCCAGTCAGTCGCCACATTCAGTTATTCACCCATTCACTCACCACATTCAGTGATTCACCCATTCAGTCGCCACAATCAGTTATTCACCCATTCAGTCGCCACATTCAGTTATTCACCCATTCAGTCGCCACATTCAGTTATTCACCCATTCAGTCGCCACATTCAGTTATTCACCCAGTCAGTCGCCACATTCAGTTATTCACCCATTCAGTCGCCACATTCAGTTATTCACCCATTCAGTTGCCACATTCAGTTATTCACCCATTCACTCACCACATTCAGTGATTCACCCATTCAGTCGCCACATTCAGTTATTCACCCATTCAGTCGCCACATTCAGTTATTCACCCAGTCAGTTGCCACATTCAGTTATTCACCCATTCACTCACCACATTCAGTGATTCACCCATTCAGTCGCCACATTCAGTTATTCACCCATTCAGTCGCCACATTCAGTTATTCACCCAGTCAGTCGCCACATTCAGTTATTCACCCATTTACTCGCCACATTCAGTGATTCACCCATTCACTCGCCACATTCAGTTATTCACCCATTCACTCGCTACATTCAGTTATTCTTTATGCCCCGGGGCTGACCGACAGAATAAACGGTCTATAGTTTGCCAGTTCTTATGAGTCCAGGCTGGGTTTTTTAGGGAGGGCTTTGGCAGATTTCACAGTGTGGAGGGAACGTGACCAGATTAAAGGAAATGATCCACTATGGTGATAATAGGACTGAGGGAGTAGATGTTAGTTTTGATCAGGGCTGCTGGGGCTGCAATCTGTGATGTGACTGAAGATTGTTTTGTTACCAGATTTTAACAATTTTTTTTCTTTTTTTAGTTGCTGAAGTGGAGGAAGTTTTGTTTGCATCCATACATTTATCTCCAGATAAAGGTATGGTCCTTTATCTTTTCTAACATACAACCCAGACGGGTTGTATGTTAGAAAAGAGAATGGAAAAGGATGACGAACATGTAGTGGATGGGCTCATAGACACATTGCTACCCAGCCTAAGATACAGCTGAGTGCTGTCAGCAAGGCACTGAAACAATACCCAGCAGCTTCTGTACTGCACAGAATTGGTAGTGATCACACGACGGATGCCAGTGAAATCATAATTTTGACATAAATACTTTATTTGCACAATAAAAACCTCCTATTTCAACAGTAAGACCTACATCAGCTTATAGAAATTTACTAAACAAGCAGCTGATCATAAAAATCAAAGCACATATTAAGGAACAAAGACTAAAGCTATATCCTGAAATGAAAGCTAGATCTGAAATTAATTAGCCTTTTCAGGCTGTTATCTAGAATCAAGAATCTCTTATTGTCACCCCGTGTTATTGTGGTAAAAAGATTTTTTTTGTTGAGACAGACACCAGCTCAGGATGCACACAGAAATTATGTCAGTAAGTTGGCGGTACTGGCCAAACACACTTCCTGAGAAGCCCAAGTATGCAAAACAGTCTTCAGGGTCTGCTGAGACTCGTACCGTAAGTCCGAAGGTCAGTCTTTTTTAAACTATATGATTTAGTGTGTTGCATGAATTAATCACTCAAAGCTTCTTTGATGATACATTCACGCCCACAATAAATTCTGTGCACCAGATGGTGATGGAGGAGGTGAGGATGGACTCAATGATGGAGGAGTAGAACTGCACCATCATTGTCCTTGGCAGGTTAAATTTCTTCAGCTGCCTTCAGCAGGAAGTACATCCTCTGCTGGGCTTTCTTGGTGAGGGAGTTGATGTTCAGCTCCCACTTTAGGTCCTGGGAGATGATAGTTCCCAGGAAGCGGAAAGACTCCACAGTGTCGATTGTGGAGTCACAGAGGGTGATGGGGGTAGCTGGGGCTGAGTTCTTCCTGAAGTCCACAACCATCTCCACTGTTTTTACAGCGTTGAGCTCCAGGTTGTTCTCCCTGCAGCCTCCCACCTGTAGGCGGACTCGTCACCATCAGAGATAAGTCCGATGAGAGTGGTGTCGTCCGCAAACTTCAGGAGCTTGACAGACTGGTGACTGGAAGTGCAGCTGTTGGTGTACAGGGAGAAGAGGAGAAAGAACACAGCCCTTGGGGGAACCAGTGCTGATGAGCTGTGAGTCAGAGTCATGTTTTCCCAGCTTCACGTGCTGCTTCTTGTCAGACAGGAAGTCTGTAATTCACCTGCAGGTGGAGTCAGGCATACTCAGCTGGGAGAGCTTCTCCTGAAGCAGAGCTGGGATGATTGTGTTGAAGGCAGAGCTAAAATCCACAAACAGGATCCTGGCGTAGGTTCCTGTAGAGTCCAGGTGCTGTAGGATGTAGTGAAGGACCAGGTTGACAGCGTCGTCTGTAGACCTGTTGGCTCTGTAGGCAAACTGTAGTTGGTCCAGAAGGGGGTCAGTGCCAGAACATACCAGAAAGGCTGGTGTTGTAGAGGTCCACTGCATTAATGGATGCTGAAAAGCAAATATGACTCTTAAGTTCAGCTGCTAAAAAAAATCACAGGTTATATTTTTTTACATTTCTAAAAGCAGTGTGCCACTGTGGCTTGATGACACTGTCCAGAAAGAGAACCTCCACGTAAATAACGTTGTGATCACAGACTCCATAACTTATCCAGAGAGATGAGCTTGTAATGGCAAAATCCTGATTGTGTTCAGGAAGAGATTTTAGTTTATAAAACAGCATTTTTGTCCTCTATGCAGTTTGATCCTTCTGTTTCTACGTCATGTGATGTAGTGGATCTAGTTATTAAAGTGAAATTAATGATACATGAAACAATCTTTGTTTACTTTGTGTCTTGGAATGAATCCTCGTTCGGGCTCCCCCTTAGCTCTTTCTGGGAGATGAGCCATAACGATGCATTTAAGTGCCACTTGTAAACTGCATTATCCATACTAAATTGGCTATAACAGACTAATGTCAGACTTTTATCATACAACTGAATATAATAAAACAGAACACAGTAGACGTGATAATAACATGTCAATTTCATGTTTGGTAGAAGAAGGTCCCAAATGCAAAGTGTAGTAGAGACCAAGGTAATATTTAATGAAGCTCAAAACTTAGTCACTGAACAGGAAGACAGGACACTGAGCAGAATCCAGCAAACAACCGTAGGCGGTAAACAGCAGAAACCAGCAAAACGAATATGAAAGCATACTACTTAAATACTGGGACAGGAGAGATCGAAGGCATGAGGACCAGGTGGAGTTATTAATATAATAATGGAACATGGGTAAGCAATGAAGGCTGAGCTTAGGATAAAGGTGAACAATGACAGAGAGGAAACAGAAATCTGACAAGGACAAGATACAAAACAGTACCCCCCCCCCCCCCCCAAGGCTTGATACCAGAAGAACAACCCCACCCCTCAACCTCAAAATATTTAAAGTCTGTGAGGATGGCCGGGAAGTCGTCTTGATGAGGCACAGAGTTCAGGAGGGTGGCGGACAGGTTTGGAGGCCGGCGGCTCAGGAGGCACCAAGGAGGAGAAAACTTAGGAGGCTTGCTGCACCAGACGAAGTCAGACTATGGAACCTGGACTTTGGGTCTGTTAAGTAGAACAGTGTATGGACCGCTGGGACCCACAGAGGAGCCCTGAATGATGGCAGACTGATTGCTGGAATTGATAGAGGAGTTGTGAATAACAGCAGATGGAGCTCTGGAACCCATGGAGGAGCTCTGGAGAATGGCAGATAGACCACTGGTTATCACAGTGGAGCCTAGAAGATTTGGGACCAAAGTGGAACTCTGGAGACTTTAAGCCAGGGTGGAGACCTGGAGGGCAGCATGGATGCCTGTTTGTTCCTTGATAGACTAGCATGTCTGCCTTGACAGCTTCATTAAGGATGCCAGGAACAATGTCAGGTGCATCCACCTGCACCCCCTTATCGAGGATCTCAGGAACTTGGCACTGAGGCTGGAGTGAAGACAATGGTGGAGATGCTGCTGATGAAGAATGAATCGATATGAAGATGACAGAGCCTGAGAAGATGATGACTGTGCGAGAAATGTAGATGGTGATGGAGATTATTCTGATGATAAAGGCTGAACCAGGAGAAGAGGATGTTGATGCCATGTTTGCTATCTACCTCCTGAACCAAGCTATGCCTCCCCTTGGAGAAGAAAAGGTTCCTTCCCCTGCATCCCCCAGATGGTTAAAAAGAAAGATTTAGGCTGCAGCAGATCCAGAAATTTTTTTTCTTTCTTTACAAGTCAACATACCTAAGCACATAGAGAGACTGCCAAAAATATTTCAAAATTGGCTACCAGCAGTCTTCAGGTTTGTCCAGTCCCAGCTATTGCCTGGAATGGCAAATGTCCTTTTAATGTGACTTGCTCAACCCTTCTGCTTGTGTGATAACAACATAGGTAGATAAAAGCAGGGGCAGCCATACATAAGTAAATATTCACAGTAATATGTAAGGCACTAAGGTAGTGACCTTGAAAATACACAGCCAGTTAATCTGAACTGGGGTTAAATCTCTTTGTTGCTGAGAACCTGAAGGGTAGTGACCTGTGTAAAATGGCTATAAGTAGTGGCTATAAGTAATGTTTTTTCTTCTCACACTCAGAGCTCTGTGGCTGGCAGAAGTGTTTATCTGTTAAAAGAACAAGACTGTCATGGTCTGCACAATTTTTGTTTTTTGTTTTAGCATTTCAGTATCTTTAGATTATGCTTTGTTCCTTGTTTGATATCTCAGTCTTTTCTTAGTTATCCCGGTTATTTTCCTTACATCAAGGTTTTCCCCTGGTCGTTGTTCCAGCTCTCATCCTCCCAGTATTTAAGCTTCTCTCATTTACCACTCGCTGCTGGTTTCTCCTGTTTGCTTCCTGTCACTTTGCTTGATCTCTTCCTCAGTTTTGCTCTGTCTCCTGCATCCTCCAGTGTTTTTGTGAGTTTTGATTAAATTCACCAATAACTTCTTGCTGCCTCTCTGCATTTGGTTCCAACAACAAATTATGACAAAAACTCAATATGTAAACATTTAAAATGAAATGTAAAAAATGGGAATGGGCAGGCCTGCATGAGAGATATTATGCCTGACAGTGAAGATATGAGTGATATATGGATGATTCTGATCTGTGGTAACTGGAGTTAAGGCTAATGTGCAAATGTTGCGTTTTATATAAGTTGCACTGAGAATCTGTATAGTTTCCCTGCTCTGTAAACTGATCTGTTTAAAATGTAAACTGAGGAGTTGTGACCTGAGATTTTTGGATGCTTAACAAATGGTTTTGCCTTTACTCTTCTTTGCTTTTATTGTTTTGGGTATATCTTTATGGGAAAGTGTGTAACTAATTTGCCTTCAGTGGCTTTTTTACTAGCATAAATACATATTCTGTCAAAGTCCAATAGCAATCAAAAAATAAAGCATCCTCATAGCTTGGAATGAGTAATTTATAAATATACATAACTGGCTGTACACCCAATTGAAGACTGCATGTTGCATTGCCATTTTTGATTACAGTAGCCTAAGGGAGACAAACTTGTTATCCTTACGCATTTTACCTATCTGTCTTCTATATGAAGACATGCTGTTGGTGGAGGAGTATAAAACAAGCAAAGACGACTAAAGATCATTCTACTTGCCGTTTTATGTTGAAATGGAGAACCATCTATACTCTCTGCCCAGCAAGAGGAAAGAGAAAGTAACCAAGAAAAAAATAAGAAGTAATAACCAGGAGAAAATGGGAGTATATATCGGCGTAGCTGTTACCAAATGAAGACATGTCATGTGGGAGCAGGGATTCAAAATGGATGCGGAGGTCGCAAGCTTTCTGCTGGACAGGTAAGTTAATTCAATATAACAATGAGGTTTATTTTGGCATTATGTTGGAAAAAGGGCAGCGTAGTCCAGCAGCAAACCTGTCCTCCCGACAGAGTCGGACAGTTTTTCCATCTCGTGTCGCTCTCAGGGAGGATACATGTCCGTGGAGGGGTGAAGCGATATCAACTGGGTCACTGTGTCCGAAGCACAGCAGAGCAGGTCTCTTTATAATTTATATTCACCTGTTTTAAAATCCAAATAAGCAACTTCATGTTCAGAAACGGACCCAAAAAATACAACCTATGACTCACGGAATTTACAAGCAACTTTAGAAAAAAAAGCACAAAGTAATAATAAGTGGACTCAGCAACAGGGCCAAAAATCATTTCACACAAAGACCGTAGCTATTGGCTATTAGCAGTAGGGTAATAGCCAATAGCCGAAAATATTGCCAAGGGGAAGGAGGTAGGTGATGAAAAGGAGGGGGCCAAGAACTGAGCCTAGAGGGACACCAGTAGTGACAGGGGAAGGATGGAATGAGAAAGATTTGAGTTGAATAAACTGTGCGGTTGGAGAGATAAGAGCGGAACCAGTCAAGAGGGGTGTGAGAGATGCCTAGAGAGGATAATTTATTGAGGAGAATGGATTGAGAAATGGTATCAAAGGCCGCACTAAGATCGAGGAGGATGAGGATGGAGAGGAGTCCAGAATCAGCAGCTATGAGGAGATCATTTGTGATTTTTATTATGTCAGTTTCAGTACTATGGGAGGGGCGAAAACCAGACTGGAAAGGCTCGTAAAGACTGTTGAGGGTAAGATAGGCGTGGAGTTGAGCAGAACATGTCAGGATTATGTTTTCCATGGTAACCTGGAAGTGACAAACAAGGGCAACGGTGGCACAGGAGTTAGGGAGTTTATCCTGCAATTGCTGTGTTGATGCCAATTGCAGTAGTCGTTCAACCATCACCTCATCAAAGACTACTGTCCTGTTACAAGAAAGAGGGTCCTTCTGAAGTACATCAAAGATGCCATTCCTGCTGGCTTGGACAGCCTGAAGTTTGTCTGAAGGGAGAATCAGTCCAAAGAGGATGCTGTCTTGTTAGCACGCCACATGGCTCTGACTCATCTGCAGCGTCCTAACACCTATGTTATGGGAAAAGGACACCTATGTTGGAGGCAACTGTAATGGTAAATCATAAATGGCTTGTACTTCTATAGTGCTTTATCAAGGCCAACGACCCCAAAGCACCCATTCACACATTCACACCCTGACCGTGGTGAGCGATGTTAGTAGCCAACCCAACCCGCCAGTTACAGGATGAGCACCCTAACTCTTGCACCACTGTTGTCCCTACGGTGTACTTTTTACAGAGCTACAATTGAAAGCATCCTGTGTCTAAGCTTAGCAGTGTGGTATGGGAGCTGCATGGCACTGGAGAGGAAGGATTTAGCATAGGTGGTGAGGTCAGAACGGGGAATATGGGATACAGTCTACAAGAGCTAGACGTGGTTTGACCCTGGACAAGAGTCCAAAAAAGGGCCAGACCTATTGCCACAGAGCCCTCCCACCTGGGCAATGCAGTGTTTGTCCAATTTCTATCAGGTAAACAATTCAGGAACATTAAATCAAATACTAACAGACTGATTTCCCAAAGCTGTGATGCTATCTTTGTCTGTTTAGAATCAGGTGCATGGTTACAAAAAAGTTGCTGGTTCCACAGGTTTTTGATCTGACTGGGAATTATTTACACATGCTAATGTCTATCGCACATAACTTCTATGGGAATGTTTGTCTGGTACATTTAGTGAATTGTACAGTATTTTACATCATTGTGTAAACTGACCAATACTTGTCTTTTTGCGTTGAACAATTTACTTGAACTAATGACTTTTTGCACACTTTTTAACTTTTCATGGACGTTTTGTGTCTGATACATACATGCAATTACACAGCAATTTACATTGTACTGTAAAGTGACTGCTATCTGTCTTTTGTTACTCAAACATTAACAATGATGAGATGCTATGGATTGTTTGCATACCTTTTGGCTTCTCAGGAAATGTTTTATGTCAACATTCATGTTGAAGATTATGTCTTGATATGTGTGTGTATTATTTGTGAGTTCTGTGTCATTGTTTCACCAAAATTTTATTTTGGTTACATAATGACATGAGGTGAGGTACATGGGCAGGAAAACTAGTCAAACTCTGTTGTTTGGGGCGACAGTGGCACAGGAGTTAGGGAGTTCGTCCTGCAATTAACGAGTTGCCGGTTTCATTCCCCACTCCAACCATCTCATTCGTGGTGTCCTTTGGCAAGACACTTCAACCGAATTGCCTGCTGGCGGTGGTCAAGAGTGCCCAGCAGCTCCAATGTATGGCAGCCTGTCTTCTGTCAGTCTGCCCCAGGGCAGCTGTGGCGACTAACATAGCTCACCACTGTCAGGGTGTGAATGTGTGAATGACTGATTGTAGTGCAAAGTGCTTTGGGGTCGTCAGACTAGTTAAAGCGCCGTACAAGTACAAGCCATTTAGCATTTTACACGCTCCCTTCACATCGATCCATTTGGCAAATGTCTGCTCCCTGGTGGGAAAAAAAGGATCAACAGCTCCTTATCTGCACAAAAATCTAAGATTTTCGCCAATCTACTGTACTTCGCAACAGCAGAACATGGCTAGGTCATCACATTCTGGACAGTGCATTGTCACTGCTGGGGATCCAGGTGCATTGAATGGATCGTAGCGTGGAGTGCTTGGGGAATATTAGAGGTGGGATTTGCTTTTACATTACTGAAGACTTTTGCTCAGATGTTACACTGCTAAAGAAACCATGCAGTCCTCACCTAGAGTCACTCCTTCCATCCATTTTCCATCACGCTTTATCCCTGTTGGGGTCGCGAGGGGTGCTGGTGCCTATCTCCATCATTCAATGGGCGAGAGGCGGGGTACACCCTGGACAAGTTGCCAGTCTGTCGTAGGGCTAGAGTCACTCCTTATAAACTGTAAACGATTTTATTCACTGCGAGAGTTTACTCTTGTCAGTGCTTATATCTCTTCATCTTGCACATCTAAGGCAGAAAGAGGACTTGCAGCTCTGATAACAGGCATGGAGGAAAAACCACCCAGACTCTCTAAATCATAGGTCATAGGTCAACAAGTCAAATGTCACTGGTCATAAATCATAGGTCACTTGGTGACACCATGGGTCATAAATCATGTAATTTGACAGAAGGGGTTGTAACCTATTTTTATTGTCCAGGCGCTCCCTGCATACTCTTGCCACATGAGCCTGGGCATTATCATGCACCAGGAGGAACCCAGGGCCCACTGCAGGGGTCTAACACTAAGTCTAAATATCTATCTGGTATGTAATGGCAGTCAGGGAGCCACCATTTATCCTGTAGAGGTCAATGCATCCCTCAAGGATATGCCTAACCAGACCAACACTGACCCACCACCAAACCCATCACACTGAACAACTTTGCAGGCAGCATAATGTTCACTGCATCTTCTCCCTAACCTTTGACCTCTGTCAGATGAGCTCGGGAAGTGAACCTGTTCTTATCTGTGAAAAGAACTAGGTGCTAGTGCCTAACCTGCCAATTCTGGTGTTTTCTGGCAGCTGCCAGTTAAGCTCCACGATGCTGGGCAGTGAGCAGAGGGACTACTAGAGGACACCATTCCCTCAGGCCACCTTCATGAGGTCTGTTTCTAAGGGTTTGGTCAGAGACATTCATTTCAGTGGCCCTCTGGAGGTAACTATGTAGGGCTCTAGCAGTAGTCATCCTGTCCCTTCTTGCACAAAGTGACTGACACCGATCCTGCTGACGGGTTTAGGACCTCAGGCAACCCTGTCCACCTCACTTAAAGTAACTTCCTGTATCATGGAATCTCCTCTATGCCCTCGAACTGTGCTGGGAGACAGCAAACGTTCTGACAATACCCTGTATCATTGTACCATCTTGGTGGATTTGGAATACACTGCAAAAAGGTATTTGCCAAATAAATTAGTATTTTTATGCCTAAAATACGATAATTGGATATACTGGATTTGAAATAAGATGATCGAGATGAATAATTTCAATTCAATTCAATTTTATTTATATAGCGCCAATTCATGAAACATGTCATCTCAAGGTACTTTACAAAGTCAAGTTCAATCATATTATACAGATTGGGTCAGATTATACAGATTGGTCAAAAATGTTCCTATATAAGAAAACCAGTTGATTGCATCAAAGTCCCGACAAGCAGCATTCACTCCTGGGGAAGCGTAGAGCTACAGGGAGAGTCGTCTGCATTGTCCATGGCTTTGCTGCAATCCCTCATACTGAGCAAGCATGAAGCGACAGTGGGAAGAAAAACTCCCCATTAACGGGAAGGAAAACCTCCGGCAGAACCGGGCTCAGTATGAACGGTCATCTGCCTCGACCGACTGGGGGTTACAGAAGACAGAGCAGAGACACAAGAGAGACAAACAAGCACAGAAGCACACATTGATCCAGTAATCTGTTCTACATTAGATGGTAATAGCGGGTGAGCCGTCTTCACTGGATGATGTCACAGTTAACAGAACACCAGACCAGGTGTACCTACTATGAAGATAAATGAGAGAGAACAGAAAGTTAAAGCAGAAATGACAACACGTAATGCATAATTGAAGAACAGTAGAACTCTATAGAGTGAGAAAATTAGATCCTGATGTCCTCCAGTAGCCTAAGCCTATATAGGTAGCTCAGAGTAACATGAGCCACTCTAGTTATAAGCTTTGTCAAAAAGGAAGGTTTTAAGATTAGTCTTAAAAGTAGACAGGGTGTCTGCCTCACGGACCAAAACTGGGAGTTGGTTCCACAGGAGAGGAGCCTGATAACTAAAGGATCTGCCTCCCATTCTACTTTTAGAGACTCTAGGAACCACCAGCAGACCTGCAGTCTGAGAGCGAAGTGCTCTGTTAGGAACATACGGGGTAATCAGAGCTCTGATATATGATGGAGCTTGATTATTAAGGGCTTTATATGTTAGAAGAATTTTAAATTCTATTCTTGATTTAACAGGAAGCCAATGAAGGGAAGCTAAAATAGGAGAAATATGATCCCTCTTGTTGATTTTCATCAGAACTGTTGCTGCAGCATTTTGGATCAGCTGAAGACTTTGAACTGTATTTTGTGGACTTCCTGATAGTAAAGAATTACAATAGTCCAGCCTTGAAGTAACAAATGCATGGACTAGTTTTTCAGCATCACTCCTGGACAGAATGTTTCTAATTTTGGCGATATTCCGGAGGTGAAAAAAGGAAACTCTGGAAACCTGTTTAATATGGGATTTAAATGACATGTCTTGGTCAAAAATAACACCAAGATGTTTTACTTTATTACCAGAGGCCAAGTTAATGCCCCCCAGATTAAGTGATTGGTTAAGTTTATTTTTTGAGGACTCTGGCCCAAAGATTACAACTTCGGTCTTGTCAGAATTTAGATGCAGGAAATTTAAAGTCATCCAGCTTTTGATGTCATCAAGACATGACTGCAGTCGAAGTAATTGATTGGATTCATCAGGATTTATGGATAAATATAGCTGAGTGTCATCAGCATAACAGTGGAAATTAATCCCATGCTGTCTGATAATTTTGCCGATCGGAAGCATATATATAGTAAAGAGAATTGGTCCAAGGACTGAACCCTGTGGTACTCCACAGGTGACCCTAGAGTTTGAGGAAGATTTATTATTAACATGAACAAACTGGAATCTGTCCGACAGATAAGATTTAAACCAGCCTAATGCTTTCCCCTTAATCCCTACAGTATGCTCAAGTCTTTGTAGGAGAATATTTTGATCAAATGTATCAAATGCAGCACTGAGATCTAACAGGACAAGTACAGACACAAATCCATTATCTGAGACCATGAGAATATCATTAGTGACCTTTACCAGAGCTGTTTCAGTGCTATGATGAGCTCTGAAGCCTGACTGAAACTCCTCAAGTAGGTCATTGCTTTGTAAATGTTCACAAAGTTGATTAGCAACTACTTTCTCAAGAATTTTAGATAAGAAAAGATTAGATATAGGTCTGTAGTTTACTAGCTCATCTTGATCAAGAGAAGGTTTCTTAAGTAAAGGTTTAATAACAGCTACTTTAAAAACCTGTGGTACATATCCATTTACTAAGGATAGATTAATCATGTCTAAAATAGGACCACTGATCAAAGGGAATACCTCCTTAAACAACTTGGTTGGGATTGGGTCTAACATACAGGTAGAAGGTTTAGATGAAGTTAAGATTTTAGATAGCTCAGAAAGCTCTACTGCTTCTAAACAGTTCAAACACTGTGCAGGTTCTAAAGATTCCTCCAATGCTGCCTTACTTACTGGGGATGAGGTAATCATGTTTGGGAGGATGCCAATTATTTTATTTTTAATGGCATCAATTTTATTTATGAAGAATCCCATAAAATCATTACTACTAAGAGCTAAGGGAATGGATGGATCAACAGAGCTGCAGCTCTGAGTAAGTTTGGCAACTGTACTAAAGAGAAATCTAGGATTATTTTTATTCTCTTCAATTAATGATGAAAACTCATATTTTATTTTATTTGTCGTATTCCATTGACAAATAGGCTTATTTACCTGCTCAAGTCAAGGAAAATACATTAATTTCAAGAAAAATATTGCTTACATTTAGTTTTGCAGTGTATCTATACCACCACTGTAGTGTCCAGGTATTGCTCTATGGTACCAGTAAGGTAAGTTTATTTATATAGCACTATTCAGTAACAAGACGATTCAAAGTGCTGTAAATGAACAGAAAAAAACATTACAGACATAGAAAAAACATTACAGACACTGGAAAAACAAAGGAATAACTAAATACATGACTAGAATTCTTTCATACATTAACAAACATACAGTCAGACTTAACTGTTTCTATCAATAATAAGAATTAAGCTAAGTAGATTTTTGGGCATTTCTGATCTAAAGTAATTTTGTCCAACCTTTCCAAACACTACAACTAGAGTAACTTCTTCTGTTTCATTGTTTCACTTGAACAAGCCTCATTGTATACTATTAAATGCTGATATAGAAGTATATAAAATAAAAGCTATAATCAGAAGGTCTAAGTTTAGCTCTGGGAGAAGGTTGAATATGTGCTTAAAAAGACTCAACACAGTATTTAAGTGCAAAATAGTGTAATATGTGAAAAGAAAAAAATAATATTTACAATATTTACAGTTGTGCACGATAAGGACAGACAAGCCAGTTCTATTTTTTCAATGTACAAAGTCCAACAAAACGGGCACTAAATCCATGCGTGGTTTGCAGTCTCCAGTTCATATAGCCCCCACAAGGCTGTATAATTTTCCCAAAAGGCTGGTTATGAAAAGTTATCGAATGATATTGAAATATTAGTATATGGATGTGTGTGGGTTGGGGGAAGCAAGCTGCAGCGCCTCCTACCGCACTGACAGGAGTTGCAGTTGGCTTCTTTCCGGGCTAAGGCTTGAGGCCTACCTCTAGCTCACCACCCAACGAATGGGAACATAGGAACCTGGCCTGTGTAAACATGACCAATAATTAGCACCATAATTGACAATGCTTAGCTCCTAATTAATATCATAAACATTATATTTATATAGTCATCTACATGTACATGATTTATCTTAATTGTTAAATAAAAATATACAAAATAATTATTCATAGAGTACTCAAACAATTCCTTACCATATTAAATGGTATTGTACCTAAGTACACATTAGAAATACATTTCAACATTTATGCCTATAAATGTAAATAACCAATAACCATAAAATAAGGTTATTGTTGACTTCAACTTTAACCCAGTTGGTCAAATGAAAACAAAATAACAGACTAATGCAACATTACTCTGTAACTGTGGAAGCTAGGTAATATAGTTATTAGCCATGATTCTGTAAACAATGGAAACCAATGGAAAGTGCAGCTAGCGCCCGCGCTAAGCTAACACTATATCAAACAGGGCATTAGCATGCTACAACAAACAGTTCAACAATCACCAGTTCCGTCTTTTAGTGAGTTTCACAAGGCTCAAAAATACATCGACTTTCAGTGGTAGAGGTATCTAAAAGCTGAAAGTCATACCAGTGAGTGTCATAGCGGTTAAGATGGAAAATAATTACTTTAAATCGGCTAATTGCCTACCTGCAGCAGCTTTATACACCAGCCCCACACTAAATACAACAGTGTGCGGCCATACTTATTCAAATCTCACCGGAAATCTCGTGGGAAAATATTGCGGTAAATCTCGCGAGATTACAGACTTAGTGCATGTATGGAGGAAATTTAGAAAGGGGAAAATTAAGAGAGAGCAGCCTAAAACAGCTTGGTTACATCATCACTAAAAATTCAAAGCTTCATTTTTTTCCATTCATACATTCCTCAAAGCTACAACTTAAGGTCTCTGATCTGACCTTTTTAAACCACAGCTAATCCTAACCATGTCTCTATTCAGGATAAAGTTTCACCGGAACCAGATTCATCACTAAACATTCTAAGAAAGCTACAGCTTGAGGTTTCTGACATTTCTGACACTACAGCTTAAACAGAAAGCAGCATAGTAATGGAAGAAAGCACAGTAGAGGCGGTGTGTGTGTGTGTGTGCCTCGGTGTTTTAGTGTAATCATGTGTGTTTGTCTGTAAACTGTCCCAGATAGCAGTTGCAGCCATTAGTCTTTGATAGTGATGGAACGTTATCAGACAATTCAGTGGTTCTGTTCAGGTCACAGATGTCACAGGGCGTCTTGTTTACATAACATCCAGGAGAAATTAAAATTGCAGTGGAGCCAGTTTGAATAACAGCATTTTTTTGGGGCAGGCAGGCTGTTGTCTCTGCACCAGCCCACCAGCTGCTCAACCTCCTCTCTGTAGTCCTGGTCGTTGTCGTCTCTGATCAGGCCCACCACCGTTGTGTCGTCTGC
Source organism: Fundulus diaphanus (assembly GCA_037039145.1). Classification (NCBI taxonomy): domain Eukaryota; kingdom Metazoa; phylum Chordata; class Actinopteri; order Cyprinodontiformes; family Fundulidae; genus Fundulus; species Fundulus diaphanus. The sequence goes on along the minus strand of CM073143.1, from coordinate 53,048 downwards.
AAACTTCACGATGTGATTGGTGGTGAACCTTGGGACGCAGTCATGAGTCATCAGGGTGAACAGCAGGGGGCTCAGGACGCAGCCCTGAGGGGAGCCCGTGCTGAGGGTGATGACATCAGAGGTGTTCTGTCTGACCCGGACTGACTGGGGTCTGTTGGTGAGGAAGTCTAGCAGCCAGTTGCGAAGGGGTGTGCTGAAGCCCAGATGTTCTAGTTTTCCTACCAGATGCTGTGGGATGATGGTGTTAAACGCTGAACTGAAGTCCAGGAACAGGATCAGCACGTGCATGTTCTTCTCCTCCAGGTGTGCCAGGCTCAGATGAAGAGCGGAGTAGATGGCGTCCTCAGTGGAGTGGTTCTGTCGGTAGGCAAACTGGAACGGGTCTAGTGTTGGGGGGAGACTGGAGACGATGTGTTCTTTTACCAATCTTTCAAAGCACTTCATCATGATGGGAGTCAGTGCAACAGGCCGGTAGTCATTGAAAAAGGTGACTTGAGGTTTCTTTGGCACCGGAATGATGGAGGCAGACTTGAGGCATGCTGGCACTGTGGCTTGGTCCAGCGAGGTGTTAAAAATGTCTGTGAGAACACCAGCCAGCTGACCTGCACACTCCTTGAGGACCCTCCCAGGTATGTTGTCGGGACCTGGGGCCTTCCGTGGGTTGACTCTCCTTAGAGTCTTCCACACGTCAGCTGTGTCAAGACAGAGCACTTCCTCATCCTGATGGGGGACAGCTTTCACTGCTGGAGTGCTGTTTAGTGTCTCAAACCTCCCAAAGAAGTTATTTAGTCCATTGAGGAAGTCAGCATCAACTTCACCCACTGGGGGGGACGGGGGGGGGGGGGGGGTTGTATTCTGTCATTGCCCTTATGCCGTTCCACATGCTCCTGGTGGTGCTTGCGTCATGGAAAAGCTCCTGGATTTACTGACTGTGTTTTCTCTTCGCTAGCCTGATGGCACGGTTCAAGTTGGCTCTCACTGTCCTCAGTGCCTCCTTGTCACCAGACATTAAGACTGAGTTCCTTGCTTTTAGCGCTTGACGGACCTCCATAGTAATCCAGGGTCGTTGGTTGGCACGGGTGATGATGGTCTTGGTGGTGCTGACGTCCTCAATGCATTTGTTGATATAGGCTGACACAGTCATGGCGTACTCATCAATGTTGATTTTGTCCTCATAAGTTGCTGCAGCTTTGAACATGTCCACTCAAAACAGTCCTGGAGCGCCTCCGTTGCTCCCTCAGTCCACACCCTCACCTGCCTCACTGCAGGTTTAGCTCTGATCAGCAGGGGCATGTATGCAGGAAATAGCATCATAGAGATATGGTCTGAAGAGCCCAGGTGGGGGCGGAGGGCTGCTCTGAATGCGCCTTTTATGTTTGTATAAACCAAGTCTAGAGTGTTCTCTCCCTGAGTTGCAAAATCCACATGTTGGTAGAAATGAGGGAGAACAGTTTTCATATTTGCCTGGTTAAAATCCCCAGCAATGATGAAAACCCCCTCTGTATGTGCAGATTGCAGCTCAGAGATAGTCTGATACAGAACACTCATAGCCTCTTTTGTGTTTGCGCTCGGGGGCACGTAAACCACTGTGATGATAACAGCAGTAAACTCTCTAGGCAAGTAAAACGGTCTGCAGGTAATAATCATGAGCTCGATGTCCGGAGAGCAAGAATTTGTGACTATTCTAGTATTTTTACACCAGTTGTTATTGATGTAAACGCAGAGTCCGCCTCCTCGGGTCTTACCGCTGAGTTGTTTATTTCTGTCGGCGCGGAAAGTAGCTAGCCCCTCCAGGCTAACGGCATTGTCCGGGATTGATGAGGTAAGCCATGTCTCCGTCAGGATGAGAGCACAGCAGTCTCTGAACTCCCTCTTTGCAGAGAGCTCCAGTTGTAAATGGTCTATTTTGTTGTCCAGTGAGCGGACGTTGGAAAGCAAGATGGTTGGGAGCGGCGATTTGAATGGGTTAGCCTTTAGCTTAGCTGCTAAGCCTCCTCGGCAGCTGCGTTTCTTCGGCCGGCCACACCGTTTCCGCTTCGCTCTCCACCGGCGTGAGCTGCTCGTCGAGTCCGCCGCCTCACAGGCCCCCGGGACTGATGTCTGTAGTACCCCGAAGCCACGTAAACACTCGAGCGTAGTAGTGGTTACGAGTCCAAAAACACTGCATGACCGTAAGTCCAGCAGGCGCTGGCGGTCAAGCATTGATCGGCTGGGTAGGTGAGTGGTTTCCAGCAAGTGTGGCGGCATTTTTTATGAAAATATCCGCAAAGTTGTACGGAGCTGTACGCCTATCCGCCGCCCGGAAGCGCAGCCGGAAGTGTATCCTAGGGTGTATTTCTAGGGTAGTCCCATTGTGACCCCTTAAGTGCCCATGTTAATTTCACCTGAAAAGCTGAAACTGATTAAAAACTCCCTCTACTACTGAACTGACCAGATCACTATTTCACAAGTATTACAAATGTTTAACTTATTTGATCTTAAGCTTAGTCACAGTGGGTAGAAATATCGCACACTATATGCATACAATTATACAGTATATAAACGGATGCTGTATTACAGTGTTGTGGGTTGCTTGTTGTGCCTTTTGGGGCTTGTTTTCATAGAGCTGGTCACTTATTTCTCTTGCGAGATCTGGCAACACTGAACATGGGGGATTATTACTGGTCTGGGTCTTGGGTCATCCTTTTCACCCGATGGCTAGCTCGAGTTCTGATTGGGTTTCTTGTCCACTTTGAGGAAAGCCAAGTTGGGAAAACCACGTTGCTCTAGTGCATGTCTTGTGTGAGATTTCTACTGGTTCCTGAGTTTATGGTGATATTATCTGCTCAGTGATACAGAGTCCTGATGACTCCTAACCTGTGCTCCAGTCGGGTGATAGGAATTAAACCACAAGTACCGGTCTGTGTGGGTGGGTTTGTGGTACACGTCAGTTTCAAATGATCCTCCACCCGAGACGGAGAGATAGTAGTCCAGGAAAGCCAGCATGCAATTTTTACTTCCTCTTGTATAAACTTTATACATTTACATTTGTGATCAGTGAAATAATGGACGTTCTGCAATTTAATTTTAACCCAGGTGTCATCAACATACCTGAACCACTGGCTTGGAGGTGTGGTAGTCACCTGGGTACAGTCTGCATACAGATTACTGTCAGACTTGTCCAAATGTTTTAGCTGGCCTATCAACATCTTGTTGTAACCACTTCCTGGATCTTTTTTCAGTGGCTCGTATGTGGTTAAGTCATTGTGTTGCGATCTTGTGTCCCAGTGGTTTGTCAAACCTTCTGTGAGTTGATGTTAGGCTTGAGATTGGATTGACAAGTTGTCAGTAAAGGTCTTGGACTTGATGTGCTGTGCTAAGGTTCCCTTTTCTGTGAAATCCATTACATGCTCAGGGTTTCCCGCAGCGCTATCTTGGGAGGCGGCCGCCTCGCCAAACTCACGCTACCGCCTCGCCAACATTCCAAAAAAAAAAAAAAAAAGTGACGTTAACACGCGGTTTGTTGTTATTGCTTTCGCGCGTGCATGAATGGCAGGGAAAAAACACATGGATACCCCCCGCTCCGCGAGTCGGTCCGCGGACAACGTGTCGTCCACCCCCCCCCCCCCCCCCGCTCCGCGGACAACGTGTCGTTGTCAGGTGCTTTTGTCAGCGACCAGCCTTCAAAACGTGAATCACTACGTGCAATGTCCTTCCACTCGTACCAAAATGTCCCAATTAAAATCAATAGGAGAGTCAGTTGCTATGTTTAATGCTCTTTTGTATTTAACGACACAGAGCCAGTGGTGCTTCGGTGGGCTGCTGCCTTGCGCTTGAATTCAGGTGCACAAAATTACGTTACATGTAATATAGGTGCAGACTTTTTAAGGAACTTGTAAAATCAGGGGATTCAGCTCAGACCCATTATTCATTCTCTTCCCTCTAAAGGAGCCCGTTACAGTCTTCATTTATGCATTTCCCCCACTGTTTATCCCTCGTGCGCAGCGCATGAGGGTAAAATCCAGCAGCTGGATTATGCGTAAAGACGCAGCGCGAACCCCTGCGTGCTTTAAGTGTGGCAGCTGAGAGAAAAATGTTGAACCGTATAGGCTTGATGAAACTCTGCCTCATTCACAAATTAGACCAACACGGATTGAATAATGATAATCTGTAGTGTTTTTTATTGCCTGGATGTAAATGTGATAATTCTTATTGTGCCTTTTATAATCAACTACAATATTTTCTTATTAAAGTCAGGAAACAAAGATTTCTCTTCCAGGGTCCAGACAGCCACGCTCCCAACCACGCCCCCTGAAAATTAACATAATCTCACTCTTAATTTTTGATAAAAATTGAGGTCTGGTCAGGATTAATATTTTGGCCGGTAAAAAATATAATAATTGAACTTTATTGATCTCACAATGGAGAAATTCACTTCTGCATTTTAACCCATCCCCTTGGGGAGCAGTGGGCTGCCACTGTGCGGCACCTGGGGAGCAATTGGGTGTTAAGGGTCTTGCACAGGGACCCAGAATGGCAGCTTGTGGGAGTTGAACTCAGAACCTCTGGGACCGAAGCTCTGTGCTCTAACCACTAGGCCACCACTCCCCTTATGGCTGGCCAGTTGATTTTTACATCTACCGGCCAACTTGGCTGGTGAATCAGGAAGTTAATTTCGGACACTGGTTGTCGGATCTGCTCTTCTTTGGCCTCTAAAGCTTAAATAGTGAAGTTGGTCTGTCTCAGATGTTCATTGAACATCCCAAAAATTCAGGAGCCAGGGAGAAGGAGAACTCGCACACAAATCAAGCCCTAGAGTAATGTGGTTATCCCCACAGACAGCAGACAAGAAACCCAACCAAGACTCCATTCAGCCATTGGGTGAAAAGGAGGACCTCAAACCCAGACCAGTAGTCATTCTGTATGTTGTGCTGGTTTCACAGAAATTGAGATGTTTATTTTTTAAGCATGATGTCCCATTCGCTTTCAAACATATGAGGCAAAGGCTGGTTCACCCAAAGATCTGGTCCCCCAGCCCCAACAGGGCAATGTTGTGTATGCTGTTAAGTGCAAGAAGGACTGTGACCAATTATGCATTGGGAAAAAAGCAGCCACTGGCCAAAAGGACGGCCCAGCACAGAAGCGTAACATCATCATGCCAAGATTTTGCAGTTTCTACTCACCTGCAGGCCAGCAGTCACTCTTTCAGGGATGAAGGTGTCCTCATCCTGGATAGGGGCGAATGTTAGTATGAAAGAGGGAGTGGATGGGGAGTGGTGGCCTAGTGGTTTGACTGCCACTCTGAGTCCCTGAACAAGACCCTTAGCCCTAAAATGCTTCCCGGGTGCTGCACAGTGTCAGCCCACTACTCCCTAAAGAATGGGTTAATCGCAGAAGAAAAATTTCATTGGAATGTATGTTGCAACAACAGTAACGATGAGTATTATTATGATTATTATTAATGTCATGTTTTTCAAGTGTTTAGCCCACATGCAGATACGAACGGAAGACAAGCACACTTTTAAGATGTTTATTGAGGATACAGACTACAGGGGATCGACAAACTGGTAGATCGGTCGAGGTCTGAACGTCAGAGCTGGAGTTTACTGCAGAAGAAAGAGGGAATTAATTCAAGAGATCGAACCAGGGAAAATACACCAGGAGCTGTTCCGCTTACCATTTAATCGGGCTAACCTGACCGGGAAAGTAGTGGCAGGGAAACTCTGTGGCCGAAACTCTCAGTAGATGAACGGTGGCCAGTAGCTGGAGGGCAGACAGATGGTGAACTGGCGAGGGATCCGGAGCGCGCCCCAGCAGACAGGAGGAAACAGATGGATGACCAGAGAGAGTGAACCAGTAGAATCCGGAAAGGGATCTCAGGCCCGGCTTGGTAATACCAAGAGGGTATGAGTGGAGAGCCAGAGCAAAATCTGAGCAACAGGATTTTTGAGGTGCTGGTTCTCCAAGCGAGACGTCGAGGCAGGTGAGTAATCCTAAAACACAAACTAGGAAAAACAGGAGACTCAACGTTCGTCAAGGTTCGGAGTACAAAAAAGGACTCTCAGGTTCAGGTACAGGATCTTGGTCAGAGGCCACGTCGTACCACGACTGAGTTAAGGCTCTGGCGTCTTCCATCTGTCTGAGCTCTCCTTAAGAAGCCAGAGGAAGCCGCTCCAAACGCGCCGCAGGTGTGGGTCACGCCCCCCAGCCAACGAGAACCACCTGTGAAGCAGAATTAGAGCACAGAAAACAGAGCACCCTGACAATTAAAGGAATCCATTTTTGTGAAGAGACCCCAGCATCGTTAAATGGGGTGGCGGCCTCTGGGTCCAATTGTCCCTCTCTTACGATGCTGTTATTGCGAATATGACAGTGTGTGAAGTTAGAAAAATACTTTTGAAATTGTTTATCATCCCTTAAAGCCATTTAACTTGTGTCTTCATTGCTTTAGGATAATAATATTGACTGTACTGACATTTCTATTTATTTGATTTGAAAGTGATTTTAGAAGTTCGGCTTGCTGCAGATCGGTTTTGTCAAGGGTAGGGGTTAAGTGAGACGTGTGCATGTACTCACTAAAACCAGTGCTTAATCTGATGTGATGGTACAGGTAAAGGAGATGGAAACCGAAGAGCTGCGACTGAAAAATGACATTCAGGATATCAGAGACCAAAATGAGCTACTGGAGTTCAGGATGCTAGAGCTGGAGGTAAAATCTTCAACTTCAATGCAGTTTAATGCATTGTTAATATACACTATGGTTTGTTAGCGGGTTGTAACATGGAGCAATGTTTGTATTGTAATCAGTAATTCATCAGTAGCTTTCAATCATTGTCTCCATTTCTGTGGAAACAGGAGAGGGAGCGTCGCTCACCTGGCATCAGCTTCAAACAACTGCACTTCCCAGAAGGTCTCAGTCCTCTTCAGATCTATTGTGAGGCTGAGGGAGTCACAGTGAGTAACAGAATCTCACCTGGAGACTGAAACCTGACTGCTACTCCACCTGTTCCTCAACTGTCCTTTCTGCTCATGAACTCATTTGTGTCCCAACAGGACATTGTCATCAGTGAGTTGTTGAAGAAGTTGGACATTCTGGGGGATAACGCCGTAAGTGTATGTTGAATTTATTTTGTACATGTATGTGCTAAATATGTCACCATCCTTGATGCATCTATTCTAACATGTTTGGCACATATTTTACAGTTGACATGACTGTTTTACTGATGTTTGAATTACTTTATCTATTGCATTAAGTAAAACTATGTGTTGTTCATTGTTGCCTCTCTTAATCACTGGTGGTAAAATGGAAACAAAGATTCAAATGTTCTGACCTCAAAACAAGTAAACTCAGCACTCAAGACTTCCTGTGTCTGACGTTTTACCAGTTCGTTGTTCGCTCTCCTTTCAGATTCTCACACAGAGGGAGTTGGGTTTTGTCTTCTCGGGCTTCCTTTGTTCTGACAGACCAGAATTTCAGAATTACAGATCATATTATATAACCTGACTCTCGCCAGATGGATGTAGTTCCACCGAGCTCCACACGGCTCCACATCCATTTATCCAGCCATATGCAAAGCTTTTTGATGAGGCCCCTCCTTCTGAAATACATGTTCAACAGAGCGATCCCAGCTGGATGTGTGGAACTCTGCAGAATGAAACCCATCTGGAGAGAGTCAGGTTGCATATTATAGGCATCATTGGATCTAATCTTATGGGTCTTATGTCACAGATGTTTTGTAATCTCATGAAGGACAACATTTAAAAATATGTAGGCCTATCTATTTAATACTATGAATGTGCCCCTAAAATATTAAGTTTACTTAAAAACAAGCTAATTATTTTCTATTTCTTACAGCAGTGTTGTCAGACTCTAGTCCCTGAGGGCCTGTACCTGCAGCGCTTAGATGTGTCTCTGCTTTAATGCACCTGACTCCATTATCAGCTGATGAGCAGTGCCCTGGAGAGCTGGACTACATGCTAGTGAGGCAGTTTGGCCATTTAATTCAGGTGTGTAGGGCAATGGTCACCTCTAAAGGCTGCAGGACACCAAGCATCAAGGATTTTAGTTTGAAATCACTAGATTACAGTAAATCCACTGCACAAAACCGTCACCATGAACTCTTCAAAAGAAAATAGCAAACTGATAAATCCTAACAAGAGATACTAGCTATGGAATACAAAAAGGAAAGGAAAATCTCTTGAATTACCTTTTTATTCCTCCCAGGAATCCAAATTTCTTACAATGTTTTGAAGTGAAGCTTCTTACAGCTGGAGCTATTTTGTCAAAGGTATGTCTTAGTATATATTCAGATCTCTGTATATGAATGTCTTCATTCATAAAATGATATAAACTTTTTGATTTCTACCTAAATGATAGAATTATTTGTACTATTTCTTACATATTTTATGTTTGTTATTTACTATGTTCATTGCATTTATCATATATATTTACTCTGTAATATCTAAAAACTTAAAACTTCTTAGTAGTAAAGAGTAAATATATATGATAAATGCAATGAACATAGTAAATAACTTAAACATAAAATATGTAGAAAATAGTAAAAATAATTCTATCATTAAACCCTGACAGCACAATGAACAGTGTATGCTTGAAATATGATTAAATCAGAAAGTTGTTTTTTTAGTCCTTAACTGAGGTTGCTACGAATAATAAAAAAATCTAATAAATAAAAAGGCTTTATACATTAGTCATTCAATTCACATTGATTCAAAACCCTTGCCTGTAGGCCGAGGACAGGTACAATATTATCTGTATTGTTTTAATATGGAAATACTTAAGATGAAACTTACCGTTTTATGAAACTCCAAGAACAGTTAGGCTGGGACGAAGCCCTGAATGTTTCAGGATCCAAACAACACATATCTGGGCCTTTCAAGACTGGTCCAGCCATCATTTAGCTTCTTATTATTCACTGAAACTTTGAGTAAATCGACCGGTAAATCGAGGCAAAGCTCTCGATTTACCGGTCGATCTACGTTCCTACCCTCATCTATGGTCATGAGCTTTGGGTCATGACCGAAAGAACGAGATCCCGGATACAAGCGGCCGAAATGAGTTTTCTCCGTAGTGTGTCTGGGCTCTTCCTTAGAGATAGGGTGAGGACCTCAGTCATCCAGGAAGGACTCAGAGTAGAGCTGCTGCTCCTCCACGTCCAGAGGAGCCAGTTGAGGTGGCTCGGGCATCTGGTTAGGATGCCTCCTGGACGCCTCCATGGTGAGGTGTTCCGGGCACGTCCCACCGGGAGGAGACCCAGAGGGAGACCCAGGACACGCTGGAGGGACTATGTTCCTCTGCTGGCCTGGGAACACCTTGGGATTCCCCCGGAGGAGCTGGCCCAAGTGGCTGGGGAGAGGGACGTCTGGAACTCCCTACTGAAGTTGCTACCCCCGCGACCCGACCCCGGATAAGCGGAAGACGATGACGACGACTTTGAGATAGTTGTAATGCTCATCTAAATTCTAAAAAGGTCTGCAAGTAGCATAAACCCCATTCTTTCAACTCAGAGATGTTCACTAGATTTTTTTTAAATCTCATTCTTCTCCTTTTCAAAGAAACTTAAAGCTCATTTTCATTAGACACCTTGTTCTAATGACAAACGTGGCATTGCTGTTTTTTACAAAGACAGTGTCTTCAGTGAACCTTCTGCAACATTGGCTTGGATTATAACTCAGTTGAACCACTAAACGAACCAGCAATTTAAGTGTTGAAGGACCAGTGAACACTTTGAGACTCGACATGGAAGGGATTGGGGAGAACCAGTGAAACATCTGTGCGTTGCTCTGTTGAAACCATCCTTAGAACTAGCTGTTGGACAGACAAAGGTCCTAACCATGACCTAGAATATCCGACTTTAACTTAAAGGCCATCCACCTGCTTCTGTTAAAGCTCTTAGTCTCAGATGAAAACATGTTCTTGTGCTCTTACCTGCTTTTGTCATGATTTCTTCCTCTAGAATCTGTCCAATGAGGAACAGGTGTCAGTAATCCATGCCAGGACAGTGCTCACTCTGGCAGAAAAGGTGAGAAAAACCTAGTTTCATAGGTTTTTGTTTCTTCTTGAGGTAAGACTGGTACTTGCTTTATATCAATATGAAGAAGCTGTTCTTCGGATGCCATGAAACCATCTACAGGTTTCATCTTGAATCCAGATTCAAAAGGATACAGATACGTGCTTAGTTCAATGTTGTAATACTCTCCTCGTGCTGTAGAGGGAGCCAGCAGTGACTCCACACTTGTACAGTGCAGATCCATCTTACAATCTCTATCTGCTCATCCAGTGGTTAGAGTCCATCGAAGTGACAAAGACGGCTCTGCAGCAGAAGATGTTGGACATTGAGAATGAGAAGGTAAAAATTAACCCAGAAACACAAAGTACTGTCACATGACCTTTCTCCTGTCAGCGTCAAATCAGTTTTACCTTCTGATTTTGTGGGGCTACACAGTTCTATAGTCATTTACAGCTTATCACCTGATATCTCCCTGAAATTTAACCAGGTGTGCTGCAGATGTAAAGTGTTAAATTGCTTTGATGTTCTGTCCCTCTATAGCCCCGTTTACACTACACCTAAAAACCGACCCATGCCGAGACCAGTCCGAGCTTGGATCAGTTATCCAAGACAAGCCGACCCGTTTACACACAAAGCTTATCTCGGTTCCTTGGTTGCTCCTCGCCCCCTAGTGGCGATCTGCGGCACTACCGCTCTCTGGGATTGAAGGCGGAGCAGCAAAACAAAACAGCGCGGCGGCCGTAACATTCAGGAAGTTATGCTTGATATTGTGATATTTCGGTGTTTGCGGAGAGTCAGGGGAAGAAGGCAACCATTGGTGAATTTACTTGAGAAAGTTGGCTTTTTTGGGAAGTGGATGAGACAAACAAACGTCTAATAAGGATTTACAGACGCCGGAAACAATGACAGACGCTGAGGTTCATTGCGCTGCTAAGCAGATTCATCTCTGGAAACCGTGTGGCACGGTAAGGAAGCTAGTATTATTATGAATGTCTGAAATTTGTCTGAATGGAGTGTGAATCGGGACGGCCAGACTGCCGAAAAACCCGCGGACAGTCAGCTTACTGTAAGGAGATGACGCGGTCTGCTCATGCGCTCTTCGTTATCAGAAACCGGGATAAAATAGAACCAGGCCGAGACCTACCCAAGAACTGGTCTGCAGTTAGCGCGGTCCGGTTATGTTTAGCGCGGTCTGGTTCAGTCTGCTGACCGTTTACACACAAGAGTTATCTCGGTTACCGAGCTCGGACTGGTCTCGGCTCGGTTAAAAAAGTGTAGTGTAAACGGGCCTTATGGTGACAGAATCTCTTTAGTTTTATGTTTGAACTTCTTATGGTAGTAAAAAAAGCAATGCTACAGAAGCAGTGTAATTCATTTAGTTGCAGCTTTTATCCAATAAATCATCAGAATAAACCAACTTAATTTGCCAAGTTTGTGGGTACAAACTTCAAATTCTAACATTCACATCATGTAAAAAAATCAGGCACATGATGAAGCTTTAGATGAGTCTGAATTACTGTTATAAACATTAGGACCAGTATAACAGGATGGAGTCCAAGCAGAGCTTGATCAAAGATTAAAAGTCAGTGTGAGTTAGGGGTGTTTGATACTCAATAAAAGGTTCCTCAAAACACAACTTTTTACCAATGTTTTTATATTTTTTTTAGTAAAAACTATCAAAGTTATGAACCACTATGTTGAATGTGATCACATTATCAGGAGTGTTGTGCTATTGTGCACGGTTTTAAGTTATTTAATGTTTAATAAATAACTCTCTGTTAGGTACTGTCCAGTGAATATCAGCCCAAGCAGCTGATATCAGGACAATAGTTGAAAGGGATGATTTGAGCACTAGCGATCTTTTAACAGCAAACTCTGCACACATATAAAATAAAGGAGTGACTTCTCTTCAAGTTCAAGAATTTATTAACAGAAATTAAATGAACATCCAGAGAACATCACTATAGAATGGTGTTTATCTGAATTAACACTATATTTCAATCAACAAATCCTCTCTACTAGGCTAGTGAAACTTAACTAAACTACTAAGCAAAATGAAGATAAAAAGAAGCTAAGGAACTATTTACACACAAAATAAACAGACAAATAAAAATTGCTGAAAACCATCACAAGAACAATTGCGACGTGCCATAGCAAAAGTAGGAGCAAGTTGGCAGAGCACAAACTGAGAAAAGCGTGAAAAAGCTCAAATTTCTGACAAAATTGTAATTTTCGTTTTATTGCAAAACATGCTTGCTGAAGTTAGGAAGAAACCCGTTAACCCGTTAATGGTTTAGTATACCACCTTTGTGTGGCTCAGCGGAGGCTGTTGTTATGCGCTCCATGCTTGAGGAGAGCAGATGGCCACTTATGCAGCTACTAAACTCTGTTTGAAAGAGAAACAGAGTTTCTGTGACTTCTGTGAAGATGGACTGAGCTGAATGGATCTACAGCTTCCTCAGCGCTCCACTGTGGATTACATGTTGACCAGGACGTGGGACTCGTTTCATATTCTGTATCAGGAGCACTGAAGCGGAACAAGCTGACAAAGTGACTGCATAACTTTAGTGAACATTTATAGTTTCCAGCTGGCGCTAACCGAAAATGATGAAGAAAGCTTTGAACTTGCGGCAGAGGAGCGTTAACATGAACACCTTGCGCAATAACGTACCCGCTGAAACTTTGAGGCTTGTTTTCTCCCTAATGCCTGTGCAAATTCTCAGTGATCCAGGTCGTCACAACAGCAAACAGGCTTAAATGGGAGGCAACTGGACTTTCATCCAGTTCTTTCTGAAAGCGTTTCAACACCTATCCAGGAGTCTTTATCAGTTCTGGTGGCTCGCACTGAGCAACCTGCAGTTGGAGCGCTGCTGTTTCAAGGACATGGAGGCCCATCCTCCTAGAACCAGTCCAGATCAGAACCAGTGACCCACCATCACTGTCCTGGGTGGTTAGAAGCTACTGCTTGGTGTGAGTGGAGGACTTGTTCACCTGAACCATGATGAGATGCTGATGTAATCTCTCTGGAACGTATTGAAGGACTGAGCTGTAAACAGCGGGGAGCTGGAAGCTCAATCCTCCCTCTGTTCACTGATGGCTTTGCTCTTTGGACCAAGATGGCTTCTTTCACCCCTCTTTCACACCATCTGTTCTCCCTGTCCAGGATCTGGACATCATTGTCATCAAAAGAGTTTCCTTTTTTTTAGGTGCAAGTGGACTGCTGAATTAAACCTGGCAGAAAAAAACAACAGTGTCAAACACAGATGAGAAAACAGAGACGCAGAAACATTGTCATTCCAGATGTGTCAGGAGTTTCTGACAAACTCAACTGAAACTCAACTTGGTAACCTAGGAAGCTAGAGGCCACTGTAATGGATGATTGACCAGAAATGACGTATCGGGGATCGTCCTGGCTGTGTTTACATTACCCTGATGAGTTAATCCTAAAGTTACACGATACACCATTAAATCAACATTAATTTTCCCTACTAATGCTTGAAGCACTATCAGACGATGGCAGAGCTAAACCAAAATCAGCTTTAGCTTTAAACAGCGTAGTTACGTTTATCCAGGAAGCTATTAGACATTCAGCACTAACTTAAAAGGGCTTTTAAGCTGTATTTGATCGGAAAACACAAACATTAATGTCCCATCGGTGTACAAAGCCCTCATGGAAATAAAGTGTGTGATAACCGTAAAACACAGTGAAAACACATTAAAAGTAAACCCTTATAAATGATTAATCCCATCCTGACTTTCCTATTGTTTCTCTGCCAAACCTCTGCCTCCGTGTCCGTTCAATCGAATTTGGGGTGTCCGGTTGGAAGAAGTTGCTTCAGGGTGAAGCTTGTTGTCTGAATGGTGAGCAAGTGGCGCACTCAGGGGGAAAAGGTCCTCGTTTGTGAACCGGGCTCCAGTGGGCAACGCTCGAGTCTCCGGTTGGAAACTGTTCGAGGTGGTGGCGAGGAAGCTCGTGCAGCTGGGAACTCGGCAGGCTTTCCCCACGTGGCTGTGTCCTGAGAGCCTCTGCACAGCTTGAAGAGTCAATTTTCAGATCAACTTTTCTCCTGCAAAAGCTGAAGAAAGGTTGCAGTCGGCTGTTTAAGTTCCAATGTTGGTTTCACAGAAAACAGACTTTACGTAGCCTTGTTTGCACTGCAAATGTTCGTGGGTGTCCGAACAGATTCAGACCCAGGTGTCTCTCCAGCGTGAACCATTATTCACAAGGGCTCACAGACAAAGAGGAAGATAAATCTGGGGAAGCTTGGTACATAGCAGTGTTGGCACCCCTGCTGTGATGGAGCAGTTCCTTAATGCCTGTGAAAGTCTCACATTTCAGATTTCATTTTATATTCTTACTTGCCTGGAAGCACAACAGGAAGAAGGAACCTGGTTTAACCTGATCAAGAACAGGACAATCATGTAAGGCACCTTGGGTTTTCAGAGTAGTGTATGGTAGTGCTTGTAGGAGGGAAATCTGAATGTTTTTCTCACTAAGATGAACTTTAATACTAGCAATAAATAAGTTAGTGAGTAGTGATGTATTGAATCAGATACAGTGTCTCATATATCAAAATTAAACGCAGTTCCATCTTAGTTTGTCTGACTTGTCTCTAGGATCACTTCAGAAAACAGAAAGGTTACCTGGATGAAGAGTTGGACTTCAGGAAGCACTCCATGGATCAGGCCCATAAGGTCAGTCTTTAGCAGTTCCAACCACATCACTTACAAACAACATATAAATAAAAACCCTCATTGAAAAACCTCACACTTAGGGAAACATTATAATCCACCAAATTGCTAACAAGATGGAGTTACTCCTGCAGGTTCTGGTTCTTGGGACACTGAAACTAACTCAAAGGATATATTTACTGTCTGTGTTTAATTCAGAGGATCTTGGAGCTGGAAGCCATGTTGTTTGAGGTTTTGCAGCAAGAGGATATTTCCAGGACCCCAGGACTAATAAAGGGAGATGGTCGATTGTCTGACATGTTGACAGAAGAAGAGAAAGAGGAGCTGAGGAGAGCCATGGATCAGTGGAAACGATGTGTAATGTGTGAGCTGAGAGAAAGAGATGCCCAGATCCTTCGAGAAAGGATGGAACTGCTTCAGCTCACACAACAGGTGAACATCTACATGAATAACAGTTACAGTAATTTCACCCACAGTCTGGGTCCTAATCGTTTGATCCAGGTATGATTTATTTAAAAAATAATTAGATTCATGCCAATTAGTAAAATGCTGCCTCAGGAAAACCTGCAGATTTCATCAAACCATCACTTTATTGTTGTTAGAGATTATGAGATTACAGATACTGGACTGAGAAAGTCGGTTATCATGGAAATTACAGATAGACGACGGACTCTGGAGACACAGAGCCTGCTGAGATTGGACAGAACGACTGATTTGGGGAAGATGTGTCAGCTAGGACACGTCTACATTATAGCATGTCATCCTCCATCAATGTGATGAATGAACACTCAGTCATGCTGGGCCCTGAATGGGTGCGTTGTTGTGTATCAGAGTCCAGAACTGAAGCTGTAAATTTCCCTCTGCCTTTTAGGTTAAATATGGTAAAATATAGTTTCGGTTTCAAGAGTCTTTTTATTACTACATAAGAATAGAAATAGCACATTATTCACAAAAAGAACCTGGGGTGACCGCAGCTGGTCAATTTCAATAACACTGTAAAACCTCCTGACCAACACTGGGTAACAGCTGAAAACAAAATTTGCTTCTTATATCATTTGCTTTGTATATTTGATTTTCCATATGTTGTCAATATTATGTTTTATTATTTTACATTACTATTACATTTCAGTTCTTCTGAGTTTTAGATAGACTGTCTCCAAAAGCCCAACTAGGAACAAGTGCTGCAAACCAGCTTACGCTATAAGCACCATGATACAGGCATGGTACTGCTGTGTCAGTCAGTGTGTCTCTGTTTCTATCAAATAAATGTAATACAATAATCTATAAAGAGCTGGAATTTCCTACAAGAACATGAACCAGTGTAAGCGGTTTTTGCATTGAATCAGCTAGCTTTCATCTTTTTGCATCCAGGATGTAATTCCTTTGTTTATTTCCTAATGGAAATTGTAGATGTTTGTAAGATGGATGAATGAGTATATCCACAGCTTCATCTTTTAAGGTTTCTCATAAAGAGGACTACAGCCTCATGACGTAACCCTGTAGCTCTGATGCATTAACATTTCCTTCCATCCTGCCATATGAAAACCGATCATCTTTTTTCCTGATGAGGAGGAGTCTCACTCGAACCCTGAGGGATAATTTCACCTCTGAGCTAAAGGAGTTGAATCATATTTCATATAGAAATCATTTAAGTGTTTTTAGGCAAATTAGGCATTTTCAGTGTGATAACAGGTTTCTTAGAAACTTGATTCCACTTGTTTTTAAGCGGGGATAGATGTGTATAACAATGAAAAGACAAATTGTATGTTCTAAAAATAAAGCCCAGCAGAAGCCAATAAAGGGAGAAGTACTGATCCAGGAGTCCTTTCTATGTGGGAGAAAAGTAAAAGGTTAATGGCAGTAATGGCTTCTTTAGTGGGACACATGAGAGACACACAGCTAAGAAAAATTATGAGAAAGTTTTCAAGTGAAAAACAGAGTACTTAGTGTATCATCTATGGAAATCGTGAATGAAGGCCTTGGCTGAGCTCCCACAGGCCCAGTGGGAAGCTCGAAATGAAGTGTGAGTTAAGTGGTTCATATACAAGTTCTTAGAACTTGTACTAAGAACACAAACCCTGATGATGATATTTCTGTGTTGGACAGAGGAACAAGGAGCTGGAGGAATGTATAGAGGGACAGAAAAGACAGATCAAAGAACTAGAGGAGAAGGTGAGAACCATCAAAAGGTAAAATAATCCAAATCACCATCAATTGATTTCCAGAGTTCTACTGACTCTTTCCTCTTTTCCAGTTTCTGTTTTTATTTCTATTCTTTTCTCTGGCCTTCATCCTCTGGTCCTGAATACATCAGGTAAGTCACACATAACACAGGTGCAGTTCAGTTTAATCAGGAGAACTGCGTCAGTGTGGTAGCAGGAATTAACAAAGTAACAGTCATCTCAGGTAGCTAGGGTTGATCAGGCAGTAAACGTTTCCCCTAATAACCAGTTTACTGAAGCTGGGGCCACACTACATGTTTTTGCCCAGCATACCTCCAATTCCCAGAAAAGAAAAGTTTCCCCCAAGTTGCACTTTATGAGGCTGGTTATCAGGACAAGTTGGCGCAACAATCTCTTTTGGGACTTTTCCCTCACCCCTGTCTACCCCACGCAACTCATCTCATCCTGCCCGAGCTCCGCTCCTCTTCCCCTTTTTGGTTTTCAGCAGACCCGATAACATGCTGGCTTAAAGCCCCACCTTCTGTTTGCCCCCTGCTGCTATCAAGCTGTGTGCCATTAAAGAAATATGGGAGAAACGGTAGAATAAAAACGTAAAGAAATTATGAATAAAAACATAAATCAAGCCAAAAATATATAAATAATGCAAATGCAAGAATGTGTTGAATTTTTTAAGGCTAAAATAATCCACTGAATACCTCTGTGTGTTTTGAGAGAGAGTGATCTGTTCCAAACTGGTAAAATTCAGTTTAAATTTAGGGCTTTTTATTGGATGGGTATTTGGATTATGCTGCACTGAGCTGCGGCGAGAACCACTATTGTCTCTTTCAAGCCTTCTCTGTCCCGCAGACACACAACACTGGTTAGATCAGCTGCTGTGAGGAACAACTTTCTGAACTATTTATAGACAAAACTTCACAGCTTTCAGAGTAGTGAATCCAGCGTTTCCCTCCCCTAGTATTGAGTCGGCACATTACGATTGATCCCCCCCCCACTCCACTGTCGGCTGACTGGCTGGACACACCCATGGCAAATCACAGACCAGCAGTCTGCTGACGTAAGAGCTCTGCTGTAATCGATAACTACCATACTACCTCCTAAGGTGGAATAAAAACCTGACTTGTAGGGGGAAAAAAGCCTGTTCAAGAACTCTCAAACCACACGGAGTGGACCAGAGTACAGCACAGTGGAGGCCATGGAAAAGTCCAGTTGGTGTGTCAGGGGAACTGAACCGACTGATGTTGCATTCAAACAAACCACATCTGGATGCGTTCTAGTTCTGTGAATGGATCACTGACCAAGCTAGTGCTGCTGACAGCCAGTGAAAGAGACGCTGGGACAGCACATCAGCTCAGGAGAAAAATCCAAGCTGGCCCTAAAAGAAGCTGCTGTAATGCTCGCAGGTGGGCGGAGCTGAGAAGAGCCCGGTGAAACAAAGTTGGCGTAAAGGGGCTTATAATAGCAATGCTATTAGGCAATTAACCCTAACAGTCATGTTTTTGGACTGTGTAAGGAAGCTGGAGTGCCCGGAGAGAACCCACACATGCACAGGGAGAACATGCAAACACCAGAAAGACCCAGGGCAAGGGTAGGACTTCTTGCTGCATGGCAACAGTGCTACCCAGTGCTACCCACTGCGCCACTGTGCAGCCCAATGAGGTGAATCAGATTAAAATTGTGTATGAATAACATTCAGGGAATTATTTTAGTGAAAATAAAAAAAACTATATCAAAAACATATTTTATCTTGCTTTGTAAATCAGGGTGGGATACATTTGCACTGAGGGAACAGAGAGGTTCTCCTCTCTGCACTCTTTGCTCTGACTGCAGGCAGGTTTCAGGACGAGTCAGCTGTCTGTCTGGGCTTGGAGAAGCAATTCTCTCTCCCAAGACAATTATTGCATAACGATTAGTGCTTTCATGGGAAGTCACCAATAATAGAAGACAGTCGCGACATTTTTTGCTGTTCGCTTTTTAAAAAAAAGGTTGCTGGATGGGTCTGAAAAGTCACTAAATATAGTGGGAAATTCGTTAAATTGGCAGCAGTGACCAGCTGCTTCTTCAGATTAGATGTATTGCTGCCGCTGTCCTTGTACTTCGCCTCCAAATATTGCAGCAAATATAATCTGCAGCGCATTTTGGAAAATGCAGCCAGACTGTTGGGCGCTTTCTATCAGTCATGCTTTGCTCACTGGACCAGAGGCTACTGACATGATCACACTTTTGTTCGTGCAATGCTGTATTCATGTTCAGCATGGAAAATCGCTCACTCTTCTGATCCCTACTACCAACCGCTGATCTGTGGTTCAAACAATGTGAGTGTGGCCAATCAAAAACTAAAACCAAAAACAAACTTGTCCACAAAATATTAAGCTTCACAATGTGTACGTGAGAGTTTGAGTCCAGTTGGCTTTAGTTGCTCTGATAAATTCTGTAGTCTGGGATCCTCAGCAGGTTCAGCTTTTCAGCCGGGGATCCTTAGGTAAACCAGTTGATAGTGAGAACTGTTAAGTCCTAATGTTGCTGCCCGCGTCCTCACTAAAACTAAGAAAAAAAAGAACATGGACCCGGTTCTGAAGTCCTTCCACTGGCTCCCTGGATCTCAGAGAACAGGCTTTAAAATACTTGTTAGTCTATAAATCACTGAATGGCTTAGCACCTAAATACATCACAGACTTGTTATCAGTGCTTCAACCCTCCAGACCACTCAGGTCTTCTGGCTCCAGCCTACTCAGAACCAGCATTTATTTTCTATGCCATGGGTTAAAGTTCTCCGTCGCTGCGACGGATTTCCGTCAATTGGAAAATGAGCACAAAAAGTTCCGTCTAGACTTTTTATTCAAGGTTTTAAACAGAAGCTGGTCTCAACCAATGAAACCTGGCAGAGCCGGGACATTAGCCAATCAGAAAGAGAGTAGGGTTGGTCTTTGCAAAGCAGACATCTGCCAGGCTGAGGTTTATCGGTGTTCAATCATTTTAACTTTTGGAAGAACATCTGAAACTGACCACAGATGGTATGAATGAAAGTAGTCAAAGGGCTTGTTTGGATTTATGTAAACCAGGAAGTCAGAAAGTTCAGCGGATTGAACAGCTGACAACTTCCCTCTGTAAGCGTGTCTGGAGCTGCTCTTGCAGTTACTTAAGGAGTTATTTCCACCTGTGGCCATGTCATCTGTTAGCGTCTATTCCCTCACTTCCAGTAATTTAGCTGATAAACGCGGCGACCAACCTGGGATCTCCTCATGATTCGATATTATGTTTTATTTAAAACTCAAAGAGTAACACGCTAGCTCAGGCTAATTTAGCATGACACGCTTTTTTTTTAGTTTTATTTTTTTTGAAGGGTAGGATTGTAAAACAATGTCCTGCGTTTGACTGGGTCCGATTCGGATAACGTAAAGAAAAAAAAAAAGAAAAAATTTAACATGGACTTTTCTGAAACAAGGAAGGCAGAGGTGCAGTCAGAGCAGCTGTCAGTCAATATGCAGCAGCGTCCACCTCACGAGCAGCTGTGCATCAGGACACTCGTTAAATAAACTGCAGCTACAGTACAACATAGACTGGAGAACAGGTTCTACTGGGTGAGGCCAGAGATAGGCGATTCTCAGAGAGCTTTTATGAAGTTATTTTTCATTTTTACACGGAGTGGAGCGCGATATGAACCAACATTGTAGAATCAAGTCGCACCAGAAACAGCTGAAAAAGCCTGCTGTGGATCTATGAACTCATTTTTACTCCAACCCCAAAACACCTGCCAGACAGACAAGGTACAGCAGCAAAGATTACCTTCAATAATATTTAACTTTATGCAAAAGTTTAATAACATTTTTCTAATTAAAAAATTGTCATCTTTAAAAGCATGTTATGTTTTTTTTCTGATAAACTTTGATCAATTTTATTAAACTTTTTAAAAATGTAACATCCCATCCTTCCATTGATCAATCTATACCCGCTTTTCTGTACAGGTGTTACGTCAAGCCGTATCTGATGGGGAAACACGGGTTGACGCAACACAGGGTCGTGGGGGGCTGGTTACTCTCCAGCAGTCAATGGGCGAGAGGCTGGGACCCAGGGTCCATCCTGGAGAAGGTTTCCAGGCACAGAGCTAAAATATAACCATTTTATTAAACTTGAAAAACTGATTATTGTAATGTGCTGTGTTAAATTAAAATCTCTGACGCCATCATAGTGTTGGTTATGTGTCCTGCATTGTCCAAGGCTGTGGTTGGCCTTGTAGGTTCGTAGGATTGATTTATATTGAAGTTGAGAGGGAGCCAGAGGAGTTAATGTACAGGTGTGAAGTAGATGATGCAATGATACAAGCTGCTGTCTTTTGTACTAGTTGTAGTTTATGGAGGGTTTTCTGGAGGACAGGGAGGGAAAGGAAGTCAAATTGTAAAGTCGAGCAGTGAGTGGACTGTGGACAAAAGTGTGAAGGAAGAACTTGCTTGATGCTGCAAATATGAAAGTGTAATGATTCAGAATGAGGACCCAGTATTCAGCCAGACACTGAGAATGCTTCACAGAGTTTATTGCAGGGACGATGAAGGTGGGTAAGGCAGGCAGACAGAAAATAATCCAAGGCAGAAAACAGAGCTGACAATCCCGGCAAAAAAATAAACTGACAGGAACTGGGCAGATTCAAAAATAAGAGAACAGATCAAGGTCAGGTAACATACAAAAATGCAGGAGAGCTCTTACCCGAGGACTGGTGAACTAGGGGTGAGAAAAGAGACATGAGGCATGGGGACAAGAGATGTGACGTTCTGGCAGGGAAGCAGCAAAAGAGACAGACTTAAAAAGGCAGGAGAACAAAGGAGAGAGGGAGAGCCAATTAAAGAGACCAGGTGGAAGTAATCCGAAGGAGAAGGAGTGGTTGAAAGACTGACAGGAATAGTGGCAGGGAACAGGACAGAACTAAACTGAAGGCTTGCAGAACCCTGACAGAATAATAAAAAACAAAGACCAAAATCAAACCCAAACTATTCCATAATCCAAAAGTAAGACATAATCCAAAAGTAAGACAGAACCTAAAATCATGACAGAAAGTTAACCAGGTAATGTTCTGGATGTGGAAAGTGAGGGAGATGATGGAGAGGGATGACGCCAAGGCTCTGAAGCTGAAAGGTGGGAGAGACACAGGAATTGTCAATGGATATTTCAAAAGTACCAGATTTGGTTAAAGTTGACTTTGCACAACAAGCAAGTGAGGTAACTAATGTGGCATGATGTCCACGGCCCGGGAATATATGGGCTGACTAGAAAAAACTTTCAGTCAAACTGATTATTTTCGCTTTAACCCCTGTCCTATGCTCCACTTATCTGGAACAAACTCCCAGAAAACTGTAAAAGTGCTGAAACCCTGAGTTCCTTTAAATCAAGATTAAAAACACATTTGTTTAGGATTGCCTTTGACTGTTCTAGTTAAACTGTTTTACTGAAACATCATTAGTTTAACTTTGTAGTACAACATTTTAAATCTTTAACTTTTGCTTTTAGTTTCCATTTTCCTATGTTTTATTTTGTTTTAATTTTCCTGCATTTTATTCTAGCTGATTTACATGATTTTATTCTGTTTTTATGTTCCTATGTTTTAATTATGTAAAGCATGTTGCATTGTCCTTGTACTGAAATGTGCTAAACAACTTGTTTTTCCTTTTCACACCCAAGATGTTGAACTTTTGGATTTTCTCTTTGTTTATTCCACCAGACACCACCAGCTGAATACTCAGCAATGCGGCCTCAGTCTGCACCCCAACCAGGTCACTGTAGGATTTTCCATGTCTGAAATCAGCAGTAACAAAGCACAACTCCAGTCTTCTTGCTGTCAGCTGACCACTGCTTTGTTACGGTCAGTTTCAGTGCTGCCTCTCAAGAGGAGGAGTGGTTTCTGTGGTAACAATGGAAAGCTTTGTTCAGGCTGCCTGTTCTTAGAGGAAGATGGCTCACATTCAGCCAAAACAGTTCAGTTTCTGAGAAATGCAAAGTTTTGTCGACAACTGAAACCATTCAGTCGTCAGTGGAGGATCAGCTGTGGGAGTGTTGAATGAAGAAAATCACAAAGGACATCAGGGCGCCTTAACTGTTTGGCTCTGGAATTACTAAGGGAGTAATTATACCAGCTGCGTTTGTCTCAGAACCAAACCCTGACACCAGAAACATCTTTACCACATCAAGAGGTCTGCGGAGGAAAGAAACTGAAACAGAATGATGAGCAATCTGGAAGTCCAACCACATCGTGATTCAGACACAAACATGCTGGTTTCTAAGAGATGACTGATTTCCAGAAATGCAGGCGTGTACATGACATGCCTACATGTCCAAACATGGAGATAAAAGTGAAAGCAGCATGTCTCTTTTAGGCCTGGAAGGAAAGACCTGTCCCAGACAAGAAAGTTAAACTTCATTTTTTCATCAGGTGCTGGAGGTGGAGCCAACCTTCTGTGTTTCTAAGCAGATCCGACTTTAAGTGGAAACTTTTAAAATCTAAAGAGTGTTTACTTCCTGGAAAAAAAATGTTCATACTTTTATTTCTAAAACTGATGATAGAGTTTAACTGGTTTAATAAAAAAAGATAAAAAATTTATTCTGCTACTGGGGATAAATATGTACCTTAAGTATAAACACTTAAATGCAAAGACTATTGAATATTTTTTACTTTAAGTCACTTTTTACATTTTTTATTGAAGTGACCCTTCAGATCAGCTTTAATTTTAAAATGAGCACTGCAGTTTGTTATCATCAGTCAAAGTGTGGAAAGAGCGCAAACTCTATGTGGATTATTGCCATCTTCAGTTCTGGCTTATTGATCCTGGGTGTGAGCATTTACTATCCCAGATTCTATTTTTCTAGTCCTGCTGTAAGTCTGAAAATTTGAGGTCATCACTAAGATTAAAATGTTGGACACGAGAGCTGGAGACTGATGTTTGTGTTTCCAAATGTCTAGAGTGCCATTTTCTCTCCAGTTTACCTTTTGTGTTTTAAGGTACACAGCTCTGAATTAAGCCAGGGAGCTAGCCTCCTTTTCTTTTTCAACGGGGCTAAATTCTCTAATGAAACACGCAATGAAGGAGTAACACTCAAAAAGAGCATCAATTTGTGAAAGGTAAGTCATTAAAATCCTTCCCGCTGATATGCTTTTCTGTGATACTGTGGAAATTAAAAATGCAACTGGCATTTCAAAAACTGTTACAGCATTTTCTGACCAGCTACTAAATGACATTTTCTTCCAGGGACAGAGAACTCGATTAAAATAAACTCAAACATTATCTAAAAATGGTCAAACAGCACAGGGTTATGGTGAAAAATGTCCCCCCATTCAATGGCATGCCAGCTCAAGGTCCAAAGTATGAAGTCCAGAATGAGTAGGTCTGCGTGTGCTTTAAGTGAAGTGAACTGAGTCTAAGATATAACGTAATGCTATTTATAGGCTATAATTTTCACTGTCAACATGAATGTTAAAATCACCCACTATAGGAATTAAGGATGGGGAACTGATCCCTACTCAATTCAATTAAATTCAATTCAATTTTATTTATATAGCACCAATTCATGAAACATGTCATCTCAAGGCACTTTACAAAGTCAAGTTCAATCCTATTATACAGATTAGTTTGAGGGCTGCTGTAATTTCCCAGGCTCTCCAAAGAGCAGCCGTGTCACTCTGCAGCCTGCTCTGAGTGGATAAAGTCGAATCTCTGCTGTTGGCAAGCGTTGGGGTGAGGATATAGGATGAAAACCAGAAAAGTCGATGGTACACTCTCAATAACTCGAAAAGTGAAAGAGGTACAGGGTCGATACTTGGCCCAGAGAGTGTGTCTGAGGGGACCCACAAACGCTGCAAGTTTGGTGGGTGTGGCCCCTTTCCTTGACATAGCTGCCATTGACTGCCATTCATTTGAAAAAAAGGTACACTCTCAATAACTGCCGAACCATAAGGTGTACCGTCACCAGACTTGGTGTGTACACTCCCCCCGGGGCCCCCCATCTTCCCGTCAAGTTTGGTGGTGCTGGCCCCTCCCCTTCCTGTAGCTGCCATAGACTCCCATTCATTTTGGAAGTCTGGCTAGGATGGTCGGATTGAGGTGGGAGTTGGTTTTCCGTGCTCAGCACCTTCCCCTGAGTGCGTAGACATGCGACTTGCCATGTTTCATTGACCTTACCCTAACCCCAAAAATTGCTCCAAGTGTGGTGGTGGGCGGTCTCTAGGGGAACCTGACCAGGGTGTGTTTTGGCGTGTCCCGAGTGGTCTGAAAGGGTTAGGGTTAGGGTTAGGGTGTGGAGACTGAGCCTGTCTCCAGTTGGAGACAGGAGGGGCACTGTCCATCCTCCCATAGGGCTGACGCTCCCGTCCCCCAAATTTTTGTCGGGAGGAATTCCTCCCATAATGGACGGTGGTCCAGCCGGATCCACCGCGAAAAGCCATATTGTGGCTGATTTATCCGGGTAGGCTTGGTTATTCTAAAACAATGAAACAAATGAAAAAAATCAAAAAATCAAAATAAAACTCCTCAAAATAACTTTTTTTTGTGTTTTTTTGTAAATTCAAATTTTTTAATGTTTTTTAAATTTTTTAAATATTTTTTTTAATTTTTAAATTATTTTAATAATGAAAACAAGAAAAAGTGCTCCGCCGCGACGTTTCGGTCCAAGACGGACCTTCTTCAGGCAGTTGGAGCACAAAGAAATAAATTGTGGTTTTTAATAGGAGCTCTGTGTGGAGATGTGTCTCATGCGACTGACCAAGCAAGAATGAATAACATTGCAAACTGGCTCCCTTTTATACCCGCCCACTGATTTTTAAATGATTTTTTTAGAAACAGTTTTTTTTGATGTTGTATTCCATTTTTTAAAAAATGTCATGTAGTGATTTGATGTTTTAAATGTAGTTTTTTAGTCTTTTAATGTAGTTTTTTAGTCTTTTAACAAATTTTAATGTAGTGTTTTAATATTTTAACGGATTTTAATGGTGTTTTTAAGAGTTTTAATAGATTTTAATGGTGTTTTTTCAGAATTGTAATTTTGTTGGTGTTTTTAGGATTTTAAGCAACTTTTAATGTTTTTTTTAACCGAATTTGATTAGGAAATGGGTAAGGTAAGATTGGGTCAGGAATGGGGGTAGGTTAGGGTTAGGTCAGAAATAGGGGTGGGGTTAAGGTTAGGTCAGGATTAAGGGGTGGGGTTAAGGTTAGGGAAGGATTAGGGGGTGGGGGGTTGGGGTTAGGTCAGGATTAAGGGGTGGGGTAGGTTTAGGGGTGGGAGTAGGGTAAGGTTCAGGGTTAAGAGTTGAGGGCAGAGAGGGTTAAGGTTAGGATAGGGGTAAGGGATAGGTCCAAGATTAGGCTAGGATTAGGGTTAGGGGCGGGGTTGGGGTTAAGTTACAGCCAGATTAGGTATAATATTAAGAGCCAGGTATAAGTCAGAAGGGCAAGGGATAGGATTCACGTCCTAATGTTTAAACCCCTTGGATCTACCGTGTTTAGCTGTCTGATCCACTTCCTCTCGCACCTTTTTCTTTCTCCATCCGTCCAATAAAAATTACTCTCCACAACAGAAACCTTGAATGATTGCAAATCATGGGAAATAAAATGTTTAACTAGAGGAGTATGGCCATCCTTATTATGTTTAATATTATATTTATGTTGTGCCATCCTAGTTGCCAGCGAATTTCTGGTTTCTCCAATATATTGAAGTTTGCATTTGGTGCAAAAAATAATGTAAACACAGTTGGAAGTCTTGGGGCTGAAATTGTCCGGAATCTTAAAAATCCTTTTTGTTGTTCTATTTTGAACATAGGTT
Organism: Fundulus diaphanus; assembly: GCA_037039145.1. Lineage (NCBI taxonomy): Eukaryota > Metazoa > Chordata > Actinopteri > Cyprinodontiformes > Fundulidae > Fundulus > Fundulus diaphanus. The sequence goes on along the minus strand of CM073143.1, from coordinate 26,371 downwards.
AATTTACAAAATGGAATTTTCGATCTGGTAGGTTTTGGGGCTTGAAGAGGTTAGGGTTAGGGTTAGGGTACATATGATGAGCCTGTCTCCGGCCGGAGACAGGTAGGGCACTGTCCGTCCCTCCATAGGGTCGCCGTTCCCGTCCCCCAAATCTTTTTTGGGAGGAATTCCTCCCATAGTGGACGGTGGTCCAGCCGGCACCACCATGAAAGGCCATTTTTATGGCTGAATGTGCTAAAGTAGCCTTTGTTATTATAAAACAATGAAAAAAATGAATAAAAAAACAAAAACAAAACAAAAACTCCTCAGATTGTTTTTAAATTTTTTTAAACTTTTTTTAAATTTTTTTTCTTTTTTTCTTTTTTTATGTTTTAAATTTTAAATTTTTTAACAATGAAAAGAATGGAATGTGCTCCGCCGCGACGTTTCGGTCCTTGCCGGACCTTCCTCAGGCGAATGGAGCACCAAAGAAGAGAGTGTGTTTAAAGTAGTGGCTCTGTGTTGAGATGTGTCCTCTCTGAGTGTCTGAGAGAGAATGAGAGAAAATGAACGCCGACTCCCTTTTATAGCCGCCCGCTGATTTTTAAGAAGTTATTTAGGGTTAGGGTTAGGGTTAGGGGTAGGGTTAGGGTGAGGATCCGAGATGGCAGAGCGTTTCAATTCATTATGATGACGCCATGCCGTTCAATACACCCTAGGGGCTGCGAGAGCCCCCTGGGCCTTTTCGGTATCATTTTGAATACTGCCATGCGGGGCCATTTACGTCATTTCGGTATAAAGTGCAATATATGCAAAATCCACTAGGTGGAGCTCTTGTATCATAAATTAAAACATGGCCTTGTTTTCAGAGAGCATGCCACAAGGGATTATTGTTTGCCATTTGGTTATTATGTACATGTTAAGCATGCAACGAGGGATTATTGTGTGTCAACTAGGTAACATGTCCATTTTAATTGTAGTTCCTAAGTGTTAGAGTTCTGATGGTCCATTGGGAGTGTGTGGGGGAGGGGCGGCCGGCCACAAGGGATTATTGTATGTCATATAGGTATCATTTCCATTTTAATAGATTTTGAGTACTGGTGGTCCCTTGGGGGGGTGTGGGGAGAGGCGGCAGGCCCAGTCATGGATGTTGGTACTGGAGAACCAGGGGCTGCTCCATGGAAGTTCTTGCGGGCCTAGGGTGCTCCTTTCCTGGGTGGAAAAGTTCCATGGTTACCCCCTGGATAACCATGTGGTCCATTGGGAGTGTGTGTGTGTGTGGGGGGGAGGGGCAGCATGCCACAAGGGATTATTGTATGTCAACTAGGTATCATTTCCATTTTAATAGTGTTTGAGTACTGGTGGTCCCTTGGGGGGGTGTGGGGAGAGGCGGCAGGCCCAGTCATGGATGTTGGTACTGGAGAACCAGGGGCTGCTCCATGGAAGTTCTTGCGGGCCTAGGGTGCTCCTTTCCTGGGTTGAAAAGTTCCATGGTTACCCCCTGGATAAATAGAATTGGAAGTTGAGACCTACATAAAATGTAACTAGATTTGGTTGAGACTAGGACAAAGATTTGCACATGTGCCTATCTTTATCATAGTCTCAACCGCCACTTGAGCTCATTGGCTGGTGATTGAAAATGGCAACAGGACTCCATGATATTTTCTAAGTCTGAGTGCTGGTGGTCCATCGGGAGTGTGTGTGGGGGAGGGGCGGCATGCCACTTGACGACATTGGCTGGTGATCCAAAATGGCAACAGGACTCCATGCTATTTTCTAAGTCTGAGTGCTGGTGGTCCATCGGGAGTGTGTGTGGGGGAGGGGCGGCATGCCACTTGACGACATTGGCTGGTGATCCAAAATGGCAACGGGACTCCATGCTATTTTCTAAGTCTGAGTGCTGGTGGTCCATTGGGAGTGTGTGTGTGTGGGGGAGGGGCGGCATGCCACTTGACGACATTGGCTGGTGATCCAAAATGGCAACACGACTCCATGCTATTTTCTAAGTCTGAGTGCTGGTGGTCCATTGGAAGTATGTGTGTGTGGGGGAGGGGCGGCATGCCACTTGACGACATTGGCTGGTGATCCAAAATGGCAACACGACTCCATGCTATTTTCTAAGTCTGAGTGCTGGTGGTCCATTGGGAGTGTGTGTGTGTGTGTGTGTGGGGGGGAGGGGCGGTATGCCACTTGACGACATTGGCTGGTGATCCAAAATGGCAACAGGACTCCATGCTATTTTCTAAGTCTGAATGCTGGTGGTCCATTGGAAGTATGTGTGTGGAGGAGGGGCTGCGGGCCCAGTCATGGATGTTGGTGGTGGAGAACCAGGGGCTGCTCCATGGCAGTTCCTGCGGGCCTAGGGTGCTCCTTTCCTGGGTAAAAAAGGTCCATGTGGCCCCTTGGTTCTGCTTGCATCCGTGCATCCATAAGGAGCGCTAGACTACCGGAGCCATAAACCTCATCCAACTCATGAAAAATAGCCACTGATGTGACAAAAGATATCCTTAGAAGGACATCCAATGCTGGACTGGATCATGAGGCATAGCGGGAATCGAACCCGGATCTCCCGCTTGGGAGTCATTTGCCTCGACCACTTCTCCAACAGGGACTCCATCGGTTCTAATTTTAAAGGCAGGCTATGATCTATCTTTTTTTTTTCCCCCAGAAAAAATAAATAAAATGGTTCCAGTAGTCTAGTAGTCAACGTTCTTACTCCAGGAAAGACCGGTACCTGTTAGGACGTGACCCGAGCCAGATCAGCATCCAGCTCAAATCGGGAACCTTAACCGCTCGACTGCCGGAACCACCACTAATACAATGGCTCATAGTCCTTATATCATCGATTCCAGCCCACTTTGGGGCGAGGTTAGACCACTTCCATGCGGGCCTGGGTGCTCAATTCCCGGCTAAAATAGCTCCATTTCCCCCCCTGTTTCTCTGGAGGATTAAATGAAGTAAAGACGAAAAAAAAAAAAAGGTTCCGATAGGCCGGGAATCGAACCCCGGTCGCTGGGGACACACGCCGGGGCTCAGACCACTAGGCTACCGGAACCATGCTTATACAATGGCTCATAGTGCTTATATCTTGTGGTGGCTTGCCACTAGGGTTTCGTTGGCTGGTTAGGGTTAGGGTTAGGGTTAGGGTTAGGGTTAGGATATAGGATGAAAACCAGAAAAGTGGATGGTACACTCTCAATAACTCGAAAAGTGAAAGAGGTACAGGGTCGATACTTGGCCCAGAGAGTCTGTCTGAGGGGACCCACAAAGCCTCCAAGTTTGGTGGGTGTGGCTCCTTGCTAAGACATAGCTGCCATTGACTGCCATTCATTTGAAAAAAAGGTACACTCTCAATAACTGCCGAACCATAAGGTGTACCGTCACCAGACTTGGTGTGTACACTCCCCCCGGGGCCCCCCACCTTCCCGTCAAGTTTGGTGGTGCTGGCCCCTCCCCTTCCTGTAGCTGCCATAGACTGCCATTCATTTTGGAAGTCTGGCTAGGATGGTCGGATGGAGGTGGGAGTTGGTTTTCCGTGCTCAGCACGTCGCCCTGAGTGCGTAGACATGCGACTTGCCATGTTTCATTGACCTTACCCTAACCCCAAAAATTGCTCCAAGTGTGGTGGAGGGCGGTCTCTAGGGGAGCCTGACCAGGGTGTGTTTTGGAGTGTCCCAAGTGGTCTGCAAGGGGTCCCGAGTAACGTCACAGGTGGGAGTGGTTAAGGTCTGGATAGGGTCTGGGTCAGTCTGTAAGTGAGAATGTGTCCAGTTAATGCACATGGGCCAATCTGTGTCACGGTCTCAACCAAGGCAAAGTGAAAATTGCACTAAGTGTTTTGGTTTGAGGTGCTTGTGGGACCCTTACCAGAGTGCGTTTCAGAGTGTCCTGAGTCAGTAGAAAGTATTGCTGGGTGACCCAATTTTGGGTGATTTTCAGGGGTCAGGGTTAGGATATAATCTGACCCAATCTGTATAATATGATTGAACTTGATTTTGTAAAGTGCCTTGAGATGACATGTTTCATGATTTGGCGCTATATAAATAAAATTGAATTGAATTGAATTAAAGGATGAAAACCAGAATGATCGGCGGGTCATTCAAAATAACTGAAAAAGTGAAAGAGGTAGGGGGCCCTTATTTGGCCCAGAGAGTCTGTCTGGGGGGACCCACAAACGCTGCAAGTTTGGTGGGTGTGGCTGCTTCCTAAGGCATAGCTGCCATTGACTCCCATTCATTGAAAAAAACGTTTCATTCAAAATAAGTCAAAAAGGGTTAGGGTCATATGGATGAAAGTTGGTGTGTATACATGTCTTGGCCCCACCCAGGTGTCCAGCAAGTTTGGTGGCTGTAGCCCCTCCCCTTCCTATAGCTGCCATAGACTCCCATTCATTTTGGGTGAAAATTGAACTTTGGCTAGGATGGTCGGATGGAGCTGGGAGTTGCTTTTCTGTGCTCAGCACCTTCCCCTGAGTGCGTAGACACGTGATTTGCCATGTTTGATTGACCTTGCCAAAAGGGTGAAAAATGCTCCCAAGTGTCGCGGTGGGTGGTCTCTAGGGGAACTTTACCAGAGCGTGTTTTGGCATGTCCCGAGTGGTCTGAAAGGGGTCCTGGGTGACGTCACATGTGGGAGTGGTTAGGGTCTGGATAGCTGTCTGGGTGAGGCAGTAGGTCAGAATGGGTTGAATAGTGCATTTTGGAGTGCCCCGAGTAGTCTGCCAGGGGCCCCGAGTGACGACACAGGTGGGAGAGGTTAGGGTCTGGATAGGGTCTGGGTCAGGCTTAGGATATAGGATGAAAACCAGAAAAGTGGATCGGGCACTCTCAATAACTGAAAAAGTAAAAGAGGTATGGTGGCCATATTGGGCTCAGAGGGAGCCATGGGAGGGACCGACATTCTATTAAAGTTTGGTGGGTGTGGCCCCTTTCCTTGACATAGCTGCCATTGACTGCCATTCATTGGAAAATATCGGGCACTCTCAATAAGTCAAAAAGGGTAAGTGCCAATCTCACCAAACTTGGTGTGTACACTCCCCCCGGGGCCCCCCACCTTCCCGTCAAGTTTGGTGGTGCTGGCCCCTCCCCTTCCTGTAGCTGCCATAGACTGCCATTCATTTTGGAAGTCTGGCTAGGATGGTGGGATGGAGCTGGGAGTTGGTTTTCCGTGCTCAGCACGTCGCCCTGAGTGCGTAGACATGCGACTTGCCATGTTTGATTGACCTTACCCTAACCCCAAAAATTGCTCCAAGTGTGGTGGTGGGCGGTCTCTAGGGGAACCTGAGCAGGGTGTGTTTTGGCGTGTCCCGAGTGGTTTGGAATAGGTCCCGAGTAACGTCACAGGTGGGAGAGGTTAAGGTCTGGATAGGGTCTGGGTCAGTCTGTAAGTGAGAATGTGTCCAGTCAATGCACATGGGCCAATCTGTGTCACGGTCTCAACCAAGGCAAAGTGAAAATTGCACTAAGTGTTTTGGTTTGAGGTGCTTGTGGGACCCTTACCAGAGTGCGTTTCAGAGTGTCCTGAGTCAGTAGAAAGTATTGCTGGGTGACCCAATTTTGGGTGATTTTCAGGGGTCAGGGTTAGGATAAAGGATGAAAACCAGAATGATCGGCGGGTCATTCAAAATAACTGAAAAAGTGAAAGAGGTAGGGGGCCCTTATTTGGCCCAGAGAGTCTGTCTGGGGGGACCCACAAACGCTGCAAGTTTGGTGGGTGTGGCTGCTTCCTAAGGCATAGCTGCCATTGACTCCCATTCATTGAAAAAAACGTTTCATTCAAAATAAGTCAAAAAGGGTTAGGGTCATATGGATGAAAGTTGGTGTGTATACATGTCTTGGCCCCACCCAGGTGTCCAGCAAGTTTGGTGGCTGTAGCCCCTCCCCTTCCTATAGCTGCCATAGACTCCCATTCATTTTGGGTGAAAATTGAACTTTGGCTAGGATGGTCGGATGGAGCTGGGAGTTGCTTTTCTGTGCTCAGCACCTTCCCCTGAGTGCGTAGACACGTGATTTGCCATGTTTGATTGACCTTGCCAAAAGGGTGAAAAATGCTCCCAAGTGTCGCGGTGGGTGGTCTCTAGGGGAACTTTACCAGAGCGTGTTTTGGCATGTCCCGAGTGGTCTGAAAGGGGTCCTGGGTGACGTCACATGTGGGAGTGGTTAGGGTCTGGATAGCTGTCTGGGTGAGGCAGTAGGTCAGAATGGGTTGAATAGTGCATTTTGGAGTGCCCCGAGTAGTCTGCCAGGGGCCCCGAGTGACGACACAGGTGGGAGAGGTTAGGGTCTGGATAGGGTCTGGGTCAGGCTTAGGATATAGGATGAAAACCAGAAAAGTGGATCGGGCACTCTCAATAACTGAAAAAGTAAAAGAGGTATGGTGGCCATATTGGGCTCAGAGGGAGCCATGGGAGGGACCGACATTCTATTAAAGTTTGGTGGGTGTGGCCCCTTTCCTTGACATAGCTGCCATTGACTGCCATTCATTGGAAAATATCGGGCACTCTCAATAAGTCAAAAAGGGTAAGTGCCAATCTCACCAAACTTGGTGTGTACACTCCCCCCGGGGCCCCCCACCTTCCCGTCAAGTTTGGTGGTGCTGGCCCCTCCCCTTCCTGTAGCTGCCATAGACTGCCATTCATTTTGGAAGTCTGGCTAGGATGGTGGGATGGAGCTGGGAGTTGGTTTTCCGTGCTCAGCACGTCGCCCTGAGTGCGTAGACATGCGACTTGCCATGTTTGATTGACCTTACCCTAACCCCAAAAATTGCTCCAAGTGTGGTGGTGGGCGGTCTCTAGGGGAACCTGAGCAGGGTGTGTTTTGGCGTGTCCCGAGTGGTTTGGAATAGGTCCCGAGTAACGTCACAGGTGGGAGAGGTTAAGGTCTGGATAGGGTCTGGGTCAGTCTGTAAGTGAGAATGTGTCCAGTCAATGCACATGGGCCAATCTGTGTCACGGTCTCAACCAAGGCAAAGTGAAAATTGCACTAAGTGTTTTGGTTTGAGGTGCTTGTGGGACCCTTACCAGAGTGCGTTTCAGAGTGTCCTGAGTCAGTAGAAAGTATTGCTGGGTGACCCAATTTTGGGTGATTTTCAGGGGTCAGGGTTAGGATAAAGGATGAAAACCAGAATGATCGGCGGGTCATTCAAAATAACTGAAAAAGTGAAAGAGGTAGGGGGCCCTTATTTGGCCCAGAGAGTCTGTCTGGGGGGACCCACAAACGCTGCAAGTTTGGTGGGTGTGGCTGCTTCCTAAGGCATAGCTGCCATTGACTCCCATTCATTGAAAAAAACGTTTCATTCAAAATAAGTCAAAAAGGGTTAGGGTCATATGGATGAAAGTTGGTGTGTATACATGTCTTGGCCCCACCCAGGTGTCCAGCAAGTTTGGTGGCTGTAGCCCCTCCCCTTCCTATAGCTGCCATAGACTCCCATTCATTTTGGGTGAAAATTGAACTTTGGCTAGGATGGTCGGATGGAGCTGGGAGTTGCTTTTCTGTGCTCAGCACCTTCCCCTGAGTGCGTAGACACGTGATTTGCCATGTTTGATTGACCTTGCCAAAAGGGTGAAAAATGCTCCCAAGTGTCGCGGTGGGTGGTCTCTAGGGGAACTTTACCAGAGCGTGTTTTGGCATGTCCCGAGTGGTCTGAAAGGGGTCCTGGGTGACGTCACATGTGGGAGTGGTTAGGGTCTGGATAGCTGTCTGGGTGAGGCAGTAGGTCAGAATGGGTTGAATAGTGCATTTTGGAGTGCCCCGAGTAGTCTGCCAGGGGCCCCGAGTGACGACACAGGTGGGAGAGGTTAGGGTCTGGATAGGGTCTGGGTCAGGCTTAGGATATAGGATGAAAACCAGAAAAGTGGATCGGGCACTCTCAATAACTGAAAAAGTAAAAGAGGTATGGTGGCCATATTGGGCTCAGAGGGAGCCATGGGAGGGACCGACATTCTATTAAAGTTTGGTGGGTGTGGCCCCTTTCCTTGACATAGCTGCCATTGACTGCCATTCATTGGAAAATATCGGGCACTCTCAATAAGTCAAAAAGGGTAAGTGCCAATCTCACCAAACTTGGTGTGTACACTCCCCCCGGGGCCCCCCACCTTCCCGTCAAGTTTGGTGGTGCTGGCCCCTCCCCTTCCTGTAGCTGCCATAGACTGCCATTCATTTTGGAAGTCTGGCTAGGATGGTGGGATGGAGCTGGGAGTTGGTTTTCCGTGCTCAGCACGTCGCCCTGAGTGCGTAGACATGCGACTTGCCATGTTTGATTGACCTTACCCTAACCCCAAAAATTGCTCCAAGTGTGGTGGTGGGCGGTCTCTAGGGGAACCTGAGCAGGGTGTGTTTTGGCGTGTCCCGAGTGGTTTGGAATAGGTCCCGAGTAACGTCACAGGTGGGAGAGGTTAAGGTCTGGATAGGGTCTGGGTCAGTCTGTAAGTGAGAATGTGTCCAGTCAATGCACATGGGCCAATCTGTGTCACGGTCTCAACCAAGGCAAAGTGAAAATTGCACTAAGTGTTTTGGTTTGAGGTGCTTGTGGGACCCTTACCAGAGTGCGTTTCAGAGTGTCCTGAGTCAGTAGAAAGTATTGCTGGGTGACCCAATTTTGGGTGATTTTCAGGGGTCAGGGTTAGGATAAAGGATGAAAACCAGAATGATCGGCGGGTCATTCAAAATAACTGAAAAAGTGAAAGAGGTAGGGGGCCCTTATTTGGCCCAGAGAGTCTGTCTGGGGGGACCCACAAACGCTGCAAGTTTGGTGGGTGTGGCTGCTTCCTAAGGCATAGCTGCCATTGACTCCCATTCATTGAAAAAAACGTTTCATTCAAAATAAGTCAAAAAGGGTTAGGGTCATATGGATGAAAGTTGGTGTGTATACATGTCTTGGCCCCACCCAGGTGTCCAGCAAGTTTGGTGGCTGTAGCCCCTCCCCTTCCTATAGCTGCCATAGACTCCCATTCATTTTGGGTGAAAATTGAACTTTGGCTAGGATGGTCGGATGGAGCTGGGAGTTGCTTTTCTGTGCTCAGCACCTTCCCCTGAGTGCGTAGACACGTGATTTGCCATGTTTGATTGACCTTGCCAAAAGGGTGAAAAATGCTCCCAAGTGTCGCGGTGGGTGGTCTCTAGGGGAACTTTACCAGAGCGTGTTTTGGCATGTCCCGAGTGGTCTGAAAGGGGTCCTGGGTGACGTCACATGTGGGAGTGGTTAGGGTCTGGATAGCTGTCTGGGTGAGGCAGTAGGTCAGAATGGGTTGAATAGTGCATTTTGGAGTGCCCCGAGTAGTCTGCCAGGGGCCCCGAGTGACGACACAGGTGGGAGAGGTTAGGGTCTGGATAGGGTCTGGGTCAGGCTTAGGATATAGGATGAAAACCAGAAAAGTGGATCGGGCACTCTCAATAACTGAAAAAGTAAAAGAGGTATGGTGGCCATATTGGGCTCAGAGGGAGCCATGGGAGGGACCGACATTCTATTAAAGTTTGGTGGGTGTGGCCCCTTTCCTTGACATAGCTGCCATTGACTGCCATTCATTGGAAAATATCGGGCACTCTCAATAAGTCAAAAAGGGTAAGTGCCAATCTCACCAAACTTGGTGTGTACACTCCCCCCGGGGCCCCCCACCTTCCCGTCAAGTTTGGTGGTGCTGGCCCCTCCCCTTCCTGTAGCTGCCATAGACTGCCATTCATTTTGGAAGTCTGGCTAGGATGGTGGGATGGAGCTGGGAGTTGGTTTTCCGTGCTCAGCACGTCGCCCTGAGTGCGTAGACATGCGACTTGCCATGTTTGATTGACCTTACCCTAACCCCAAAAATTGCTCCAAGTGTGGTGGTGGGCGGTCTCTAGGGGAACCTGAGCAGGGTGTGTTTTGGCGTGTCCCGAGTGGTTTGGAATAGGTCCCGAGTAACGTCACAGGTGGGAGAGGTTAAGGTCTGGATAGGGTCTGGGTCAGTCTGTAAGTGAGAATGTGTCCAGTCAATGCACATGGGCCAATCTGTGTCACGGTCTCAACCAAGGCAAAGTGAAAATTGCACTAAGTGTTTTGGTTTGAGGTGCTTGTGGGACCCTTACCAGAGTGCGTTTCAGAGTGTCCTGAGTCAGTAGAAAGTATTGCTGGGTGACCCAATTTTGGGTGATTTTCAGGGGTCAGGGTTAGGATAAAGGATGAAAACCAGAATGATCGGCGGGTCATTCAAAATAACTGAAAAAGTGAAAGAGGTAGGGGGCCCTTATTTGGCCCAGAGAGTCTGTCTGGGGGGACCCACAAACGCTGCAAGTTTGGTGGGTGTGGCTGCTTCCTAAGGCATAGCTGCCATTGACTCCCATTCATTGAAAAAAACGTTTCATTCAAAATAAGTCAAAAAGGGTTAGGGTCATATGGATGAAAGTTGGTGTGTATACATGTCTTGGCCCCACCCAGGTGTCCAGCAAGTTTGGTGGCTGTAGCCCCTCCCCTTCCTATAGCTGCCATAGACTCCCATTCATTTTGGGTGAAAATTGAACTTTGGCTAGGATGGTCGGATGGAGCTGGGAGTTGCTTTTCTGTGCTCAGCACCTTCCCCTGAGTGCGTAGACACGTGATTTGCCATGTTTGATTGACCTTGCCAAAAGGGTGAAAAATGCTCCCAAGTGTCGCGGTGGGTGGTCTCTAGGGGAACTTTACCAGAGCGTGTTTTGGCATGTCCCGAGTGGTCTGAAAGGGGTCCTGGGTGACGTCACATGTGGGAGTGGTTAGGGTCTGGATAGCTGTCTGGGTGAGGCAGTAGGTCAGAATGGGTTGAATAGTGCATTTTGGAGTGCCCCGAGTAGTCTGCCAGGGGCCCCGAGTGACGACACAGGTGGGAGAGGTTAGGGTCTGGATAGGGTCTGGGTCAGGCTTAGGATATAGGATGAAAACCAGAAAAGTGGATCGGGCACTCTCAATAACTGAAAAAGTAAAAGAGGTATGGTGGCCATATTGGGCTCAGAGGGAGCCATGGGAGGGACCGACATTCTATTAAAGTTTGGTGGGTGTGGCCCCTTTCCTTGACATAGCTGCCATTGACTGCCATTCATTGGAAAATATCGGGCACTCTCAATAAGTCAAAAAGGGTAAGTGCCAATCTCACCAAACTTGGTGTGTACACTCCCCCCGGGGCCCCCCACCTTCCCGTCAAGTTTGGTGGTGCTGGCCCCTCCCCTTCCTGTAGCTGCCATAGACTGCCATTCATTTTGGAAGTCTGGCTAGGATGGTGGGATGGAGCTGGGAGTTGGTTTTCCGTGCTCAGCACGTCGCCCTGAGTGCGTAGACATGCGACTTGCCATGTTTGATTGACCTTACCCTAACCCCAAAAATTGCTCCAAGTGTGGTGGTGGGCGGTCTCTAGGGGAACCTGAGCAGGGTGTGTTTTGGCGTGTCCCGAGTGGTTTGGAATAGGTCCCGAGTAACGTCACAGGTGGGAGAGGTTAAGGTCTGGATAGGGTCTGGGTCAGTCTGTAAGTGAGAATGTGTCCAGTCAATGCACATGGGCCAATCTGTGTCACGGTCTCAACCAAGGCAAAGTGAAAATTGCACTAAGTGTTTTGGTTTGAGGTGCTTGTGGGACCCTTACCAGAGTGCGTTTCAGAGTGTCCTGAGTCAGTAGAAAGTATTGCTGGGTGACCCAATTTTGGGTGATTTTCAGGGGTCAGGGTTAGGATAAAGGATGAAAACCAGAATGATCGGCGGGTCATTCAAAATAACTGAAAAAGTGAAAGAGGTAGGGGGCCCTTATTTGGCCCAGAGAGTCTGTCTGGGGGGACCCACAAACGCTGCAAGTTTGGTGGGTGTGGCTGCTTCCTAAGGCATAGCTGCCATTGACTCCCATTCATTGAAAAAAACGTTTCATTCAAAATAAGTCAAAAAGGGTTAGGGTCATATGGATGAAAGTTGGTGTGTATACATGTCTTGGCCCCACCCAGGTGTCCAGCAAGTTTGGTGGCTGTAGCCCCTCCCCTTCCTATAGCTGCCATAGACTCCCATTCATTTTGGGTGAAAATTGAACTTTGGCTAGGATGGTCGGATGGAGCTGGGAGTTGCTTTTCTGTGCTCAGCACCTTCCCCTGAGTGCGTAGACACGTGATTTGCCATGTTTGATTGACCTTGCCAAAAGGGTGAAAAATGCTCCCAAGTGTCGCGGTGGGTGGTCTCTAGGGGAACTTTACCAGAGCGTGTTTTGGCATGTCCCGAGTGGTCTGAAAGGGGTCCTGGGTGACGTCACATGTGGGAGTGGTTAGGGTCTGGATAGCTGTCTGGGTGAGGCAGTAGGTCAGAATGGGTTGAATAGTGCATTTTGGAGTGCCCCGAGTAGTCTGCCAGGGGCCCCGAGTGACGACACAGGTGGGAGAGGTTAGGGTCTGGATAGGGTCTGGGTCAGGCTTAGGATATAGGATGAAAACCAGAAAAGTGGATCGGGCACTCTCAATAACTGAAAAAGTAAAAGAGGTATGGTGGCCATATTGGGCTCAGAGGGAGCCATGGGAGGGACCGACATTCTATTAAAGTTTGGTGGGTGTGGCCCCTTTCCTTGACATAGCTGCCATTGACTGCCATTCATTGGAAAATATCGGGCACTCTCAATAAGTCAAAAAGGGTAAGTGCCAATCTCACCAAACTTGGTGTGTACACTCCCCCCGGGGCCCCCCACCTTCCCGTCAAGTTTGGTGGTGCTGGCCCCTCCCCTTCCTGTAGCTGCCATAGACTGCCATTCATTTTGGAAGTCTGGCTAGGATGGTGGGATGGAGCTGGGAGTTGGTTTTCCGTGCTCAGCACGTCGCCCTGAGTGCGTAGACATGCGACTTGCCATGTTTGATTGACCTTACCCTAACCCCAAAAATTGCTCCAAGTGTGGTGGTGGGCGGTCTCTAGGGGAACCTGAGCAGGGTGTGTTTTGGCGTGTCCCGAGTGGTTTGGAATAGGTCCCGAGTAACGTCACAGGTGGGAGAGGTTAAGGTCTGGATAGGGTCTGGGTCAGTCTGTAAGTGAGAATGTGTCCAGTCAATGCACATGGGCCAATCTGTGTCACGGTCTCAACCAAGGCAAAGTGAAAATTGCACTAAGTGTTTTGGTTTGAGGTGCTTGTGGGACCCTTACCAGAGTGCGTTTCAGAGTGTCCTGAGTCAGTAGAAAGTATTGCTGGGTGACCCAATTTTGGGTGATTTTCAGGGGTCAGGGTTAGGATAAAGGATGAAAACCAGAATGATCGGCGGGTCATTCAAAATAACTGAAAAAGTGAAAGAGGTAGGGGGCCCTTATTTGGCCCAGAGAGTCTGTCTGGGGGGACCCACAAACGCTGCAAGTTTGGTGGGTGTGGCTGCTTCCTAAGGCATAGCTGCCATTGACTCCCATTCATTGAAAAAAACGTTTCATTCAAAATAAGTCAAAAAGGGTTAGGGTCATATGGATGAAAGTTGGTGTGTATACATGTCTTGGCCCCACCCAGGTGTCCAGCAAGTTTGGTGGCTGTAGCCCCTCCCCTTCCTATAGCTGCCATAGACTCCCATTCATTTTGGGTGAAAATTGAACTTTGGCTAGGATGGTCGGATGGAGCTGGGAGTTGCTTTTCTGTGCTCAGCACCTTCCCCTGAGTGCGTAGACACGTGATTTGCCATGTTTGATTGACCTTGCCAAAAGGGTGAAAAATGCTCCCAAGTGTCGCGGTGGGTGGTCTCTAGGGGAACTTTACCAGAGCGTGTTTTGGCATGTCCCGAGTGGTCTGAAAGGGGTCCTGGGTGACGTCACATGTGGGAGTGGTTAGGGTCTGGATAGCTGTCTGGGTGAGGCAGTAGGTCAGAATGGGTTGAATAGTGCATTTTGGAGTGCCCCGAGTAGTCTGCCAGGGGCCCCGAGTGACGACACAGGTGGGAGAGGTTAGGGTCTGGATAGGGTCTGGGTCAGGCTTAGGATATAGGATGAAAACCAGAAAAGTGGATCGGGCACTCTCAATAACTGAAAAAGTAAAAGAGGTATGGTGGCCATATTGGGCTCAGAGGGAGCCATGGGAGGGACCGACATTCTATTAAAGTTTGGTGGGTGTGGCCCCTTTCCTTGACATAGCTGCCATTGACTGCCATTCATTGGAAAATATCGGGCACTCTCAATAAGTCAAAAAGGGTAAGTGCCAATCTCACCAAACTTGGTGTGTACACTCCCCCCGGGGCCCCCCACCTTCCCGTCAAGTTTGGTGGTGCTGGCCCCTCCCCTTCCTGTAGCTGCCATAGACTGCCATTCATTTTGGAAGTCTGGCTAGGATGGTGGGATGGAGCTGGGAGTTGGTTTTCCGTGCTCAGCACGTCGCCCTGAGTGCGTAGACATGCGACTTGCCATGTTTGATTGACCTTACCCTAACCCCAAAAATTGCTCCAAGTGTGGTGGTGGGCGGTCTCTAGGGGAACCTGAGCAGGGTGTGTTTTGGCGTGTCCCGAGTGGTTTGGAATAGGTCCCGAGTAACGTCACAGGTGGGAGAGGTTAAGGTCTGGATAGGGTCTGGGTCAGTCTGTAAGTGAGAATGTGTCCAGTCAATGCACATGGGCCAATCTGTGTCACGGTCTCAACCAAGGCAAAGTGAAAATTGCACTAAGTGTTTTGGTTTGAGGTGCTTGTGGGACCCTTACCAGAGTGCGTTTCAGAGTGTCCTGAGTCAGTAGAAAGTATTGCTGGGTGACCCAATTTTGGGTGATTTTCAGGGGTCAGGGTTAGGATAAAGGATGAAAACCAGAATGATCGGCGGGTCATTCAAAATAACTGAAAAAGTGAAAGAGGTAGGGGGCCCTTATTTGGCCCAGAGAGTCTGTCTGGGGGGACCCACAAACGCTGCAAGTTTGGTGGGTGTGGCTGCTTCCTAAGGCATAGCTGCCATTGACTCCCATTCATTGAAAAAAACGTTTCATTCAAAATAAGTCAAAAAGGGTTAGGGTCATATGGATGAAAGTTGGTGTGTATACATGTCTTGGCCCCACCCAGGTGTCCAGCAAGTTTGGTGGCTGTAGCCCCTCCCCTTCCTATAGCTGCCATAGACTCCCATTCATTTTGGGTGAAAATTGAACTTTGGCTAGGATGGTCGGATGGAGCTGGGAGTTGCTTTTCTGTGCTCAGCACCTTCCCCTGAGTGCGTAGACACGTGATTTGCCATGTTTGATTGACCTTGCCAAAAGGGTGAAAAATGCTCCCAAGTGTCGCGGTGGGTGGTCTCTAGGGGAACTTTACCAGAGCGTGTTTTGGCATGTCCCGAGTGGTCTGAAAGGGGTCCTGGGTGACGTCACATGTGGGAGTGGTTAGGGTCTGGATAGCTGTCTGGGTGAGGCAGTAGGTCAGAATGGGTTGAATAGTGCATTTTGGAGTGCCCCGAGTAGTCTGCCAGGGGCCCCGAGTGACGACACAGGTGGGAGAGGTTAGGGTCTGGATAGGGTCTGGGTCAGGCTTAGGATATAGGATGAAAACCAGAAAAGTGGATCGGGCACTCTCAATAACTGAAAAAGTAAAAGAGGTATGGTGGCCATATTGGGCTCAGAGGGAGCCATGGGAGGGACCGACATTCTATTAAAGTTTGGTGGGTGTGGCCCCTTTCCTTGACATAGCTGCCATTGACTGCCATTCATTGGAAAATATCGGGCACTCTCAATAAGTCAAAAAGGGTAAGTGCCAATCTCACCAAACTTGGTGTGTACACTCCCCCCGGGGCCCCCCACCTTCCCGTCAAGTTTGGTGGTGCTGGCCCCTCCCCTTCCTGTAGCTGCCATAGACTGCCATTCATTTTGGAAGTCTGGCTAGGATGGTGGGATGGAGCTGGGAGTTGGTTTTCCGTGCTCAGCACGTCGCCCTGAGTGCGTAGACATGCGACTTGCCATGTTTGATTGACCTTACCCTAACCCCAAAAATTGCTCCAAGTGTGGTGGTGGGCGGTCTCTAGGGGAACCTGAGCAGGGTGTGTTTTGGCGTGTCCCGAGTGGTTTGGAATAGGTCCCGAGTAACGTCACAGGTGGGAGAGGTTAAGGTCTGGATAGGGTCTGGGTCAGTCTGTAAGTGAGAATGTGTCCAGTCAATGCACATGGGCCAATCTGTGTCACGGTCTCAACCAAGGCAAAGTGAAAATTGCACTAAGTGTTTTGGTTTGAGGTGCTTGTGGGACCCTTACCAGAGTGCGTTTCAGAGTGTCCTGAGTCAGTAGAAAGTATTGCTGGGTGACCCAATTTTGGGTGATTTTCAGGGGTCAGGGTTAGGATAAAGGATGAAAACCAGAATGATCGGCGGGTCATTCAAAATAACTGAAAAAGTGAAAGAGGTAGGGGGCCCTTATTTGGCCCAGAGAGTCTGTCTGGGGGGACCCACAAACGCTGCAAGTTTGGTGGGTGTGGCTGCTTCCTAAGGCATAGCTGCCATTGACTCCCATTCATTGAAAAAAACGTTTCATTCAAAATAAGTCAAAAAGGGTTAGGGTCATATGGATGAAAGTTGGTGTGTATACATGTCTTGGCCCCACCCAGGTGTCCAGCAAGTTTGGTGGCTGTAGCCCCTCCCCTTCCTATAGCTGCCATAGACTCCCATTCATTTTGGGTGAAAATTGAACTTTGGCTAGGATGGTCGGATGGAGCTGGGAGTTGCTTTTCTGTGCTCAGCACCTTCCCCTGAGTGCGTAGACACGTGATTTGCCATGTTTGATTGACCTTGCCAAAAGGGTGAAAAATGCTCCCAAGTGTCGCGGTGGGTGGTCTCTAGGGGAACTTTACCAGAGCGTGTTTTGGCATGTCCCGAGTGGTCTGAAAGGGGTCCTGGGTGACGTCACATGTGGGAGTGGTTAGGGTCTGGATAGCTGTCTGGGTGAGGCAGTAGGTCAGAATGGGTTGAATAGTGCATTTTGGAGTGCCCCGAGTAGTCTGCCAGGGGCCCCGAGTGACGACACAGGTGGGAGAGGTTAGGGTCTGGATAGGGTCTGGGTCAGGCTTAGGATATAGGATGAAAACCAGAAAAGTGGATCGGGCACTCTCAATAACTGAAAAAGTAAAAGAGGTATGGTGGCCATATTGGGCTCAGAGGGAGCCATGGGAGGGACCGACATTCTATTAAAGTTTGGTGGGTGTGGCCCCTTTCCTTGACATAGCTGCCATTGACTGCCATTCATTGGAAAATATCGGGCACTCTCAATAAGTCAAAAAGGGTAAGTGCCAATCTCACCAAACTTGGTGTGTACACTCCCCCCGGGGCCCCCCACCTTCCCGTCAAGTTTGGTGGTGCTGGCCCCTCCCCTTCCTGTAGCTGCCATAGACTGCCATTCATTTTGGAAGTCTGGCTAGGATGGTGGGATGGAGCTGGGAGTTGGTTTTCCGTGCTCAGCACGTCGCCCTGAGTGCGTAGACATGCGACTTGCCATGTTTGATTGACCTTACCCTAACCCCAAAAATTGCTCCAAGTGTGGTGGTGGGCGGTCTCTAGGGGAACCTGAGCAGGGTGTGTTTTGGCGTGTCCCGAGTGGTTTGGAATAGGTCCCGAGTAACGTCACAGGTGGGAGAGGTTAAGGTCTGGATAGGGTCTGGGTCAGTCTGTAAGTGAGAATGTGTCCAGTCAATGCACATGGGCCAATCTGTGTCACGGTCTCAACCAAGGCAAAGTGAAAATTGCACTAAGTGTTTTGGTTTGAGGTGCTTGTGGGACCCTTACCAGAGTGCGTTTCAGAGTGTCCTGAGTCAGTAGAAAGTATTGCTGGGTGACCCAATTTTGGGTGATTTTCAGGGGTCAGGGTTAGGATAAAGGATGAAAACCAGAATGATCGGCGGGTCATTCAAAATAACTGAAAAAGTGAAAGAGGTAGGGGGCCCTTATTTGGCCCAGAGAGTCTGTCTGGGGGGACCCACAAACGCTGCAAGTTTGGTGGGTGTGGCTGCTTCCTAAGGCATAGCTGCCATTGACTCCCATTCATTGAAAAAAACGTTTCATTCAAAATAAGTCAAAAAGGGTTAGGGTCATATGGATGAAAGTTGGTGTGTATACATGTCTTGGCCCCACCCAGGTGTCCAGCAAGTTTGGTGGCTGTAGCCCCTCCCCTTCCTATAGCTGCCATAGACTCCCATTCATTTTGGGTGAAAATTGAACTTTGGCTAGGATGGTCGGATGGAGCTGGGAGTTGCTTTTCTGTGCTCAGCACCTTCCCCTGAGTGCGTAGACACGTGATTTGCCATGTTTGATTGACCTTGCCAAAAGGGTGAAAAATGCTCCCAAGTGTCGCGGTGGGTGGTCTCTAGGGGAACTTTACCAGAGCGTGTTTTGGCATGTCCCGAGTGGTCTGAAAGGGGTCCTGGGTGACGTCACATGTGGGAGTGGTTAGGGTCTGGATAGCTGTCTGGGTGAGGCAGTAGGTCAGAATGGGTTGAATAGTGCATTTTGGAGTGCCCCGAGTAGTCTGCCAGGGGCCCCGAGTGACGACACAGGTGGGAGAGGTTAGGGTCTGGATAGGGTCTGGGTCAGGCTTAGGATATAGGATGAAAACCAGAAAAGTGGATCGGGCACTCTCAATAACTGAAAAAGTAAAAGAGGTATGGTGGCCATATTGGGCTCAGAGGGAGCCATGGGAGGGACCGACATTCTATTAAAGTTTGGTGGGTGTGGCCCCTTTCCTTGACATAGCTGCCATTGACTGCCATTCATTGGAAAATATCGGGCACTCTCAATAAGTCAAAAAGGGTAAGTGCCAATCTCACCAAACTTGGTGTGTACACTCCCCCCGGGGCCCCCCACCTTCCCGTCAAGTTTGGTGGTGCTGGCCCCTCCCCTTCCTGTAGCTGCCATAGACTGCCATTCATTTTGGAAGTCTGGCTAGGATGGTGGGATGGAGCTGGGAGTTGGTTTTCCGTGCTCAGCACGTCGCCCTGAGTGCGTAGACATGCGACTTGCCATGTTTGATTGACCTTACCCTAACCCCAAAAATTGCTCCAAGTGTGGTGGTGGGCGGTCTCTAGGGGAACCTGAGCAGGGTGTGTTTTGGCGTGTCCCGAGTGGTTTGGAATAGGTCCCGAGTAACGTCACAGGTGGGAGAGGTTAAGGTCTGGATAGGGTCTGGGTCAGTCTGTAAGTGAGAATGTGTCCAGTCAATGCACATGGGCCAATCTGTGTCACGGTCTCAACCAAGGCAAAGTGAAAATTGCACTAAGTGTTTTGGTTTGAGGTGCTTGTGGGACCCTTACCAGAGTGCGTTTCAGAGTGTCCTGAGTCAGTAGAAAGTATTGCTGGGTGACCCAATTTTGGGTGATTTTCAGGGGTCAGGGTTAGGATAAAGGATGAAAACCAGAATGATCGGCGGGTCATTCAAAATAACTGAAAAAGTGAAAGAGGTAGGGGGCCCTTATTTGGCCCAGAGAGTCTGTCTGGGGGGACCCACAAACGCTGCAAGTTTGGTGGGTGTGGCTGCTTCCTAAGGCATAGCTGCCATTGACTCCCATTCATTGAAAAAAACGTTTCATTCAAAATAAGTCAAAAAGGGTTAGGGTCATATGGATGAAAGTTGGTGTGTATACATGTCTTGGCCCCACCCAGGTGTCCAGCAAGTTTGGTGGCTGTAGCCCCTCCCCTTCCTATAGCTGCCATAGACTCCCATTCATTTTGGGTGAAAATTGAACTTTGGCTAGGATGGTCGGATGGAGCTGGGAGTTGCTTTTCTGTGCTCAGCACCTTCCCCTGAGTGCGTAGACACGTGATTTGCCATGTTTGATTGACCTTGCCAAAAGGGTGAAAAATGCTCCCAAGTGTCGCGGTGGGTGGTCTCTAGGGGAACTTTACCAGAGCGTGTTTTGGCATGTCCCGAGTGGTCTGAAAGGGGTCCTGGGTGACGTCACATGTGGGAGTGGTTAGGGTCTGGATAGCTGTCTGGGTGAGGCAGTAGGTCAGAATGGGTTGAATAGTGCATTTTGGAGTGCCCCGAGTAGTCTGCCAGGGGCCCCGAGTGACGACACAGGTGGGAGAGGTTAGGGTCTGGATAGGGTCTGGGTCAGGCTTAGGATATAGGATGAAAACCAGAAAAGTGGATCGGGCACTCTCAATAACTGAAAAAGTAAAAGAGGTATGGTGGCCATATTGGGCTCAGAGGGAGCCATGGGAGGGACCGACATTCTATTAAAGTTTGGTGGGTGTGGCCCCTTTCCTTGACATAGCTGCCATTGACTGCCATTCATTGGAAAATATCGGGCACTCTCAATAAGTCAAAAAGGGTAAGTGCCAATCTCACCAAACTTGGTGTGTACACTCCCCCCGGGGCCCCCCACCTTCCCGTCAAGTTTGGTGGTGCTGGCCCCTCCCCTTCCTGTAGCTGCCATAGACTGCCATTCATTTTGGAAGTCTGGCTAGGATGGTGGGATGGAGCTGGGAGTTGGTTTTCCGTGCTCAGCACGTCGCCCTGAGTGCGTAGACATGCGACTTGCCATGTTTGATTGACCTTACCCTAACCCCAAAAATTGCTCCAAGTGTGGTGGTGGGCGGTCTCTAGGGGAACCTGAGCAGGGTGTGTTTTGGCGTGTCCCGAGTGGTTTGGAATAGGTCCCGAGTAACGTCACAGGTGGGAGAGGTTAAGGTCTGGATAGGGTCTGGGTCAGTCTGTAAGTGAGAATGTGTCCAGTCAATGCACATGGGCCAATCTGTGTCACGGTCTCAACCAAGGCAAAGTGAAAATTGCACTAAGTGTTTTGGTTTGAGGTGCTTGTGGGACCCTTACCAGAGTGCGTTTCAGAGTGTCCTGAGTCAGTAGAAAGTATTGCTGGGTGACCCAATTTTGGGTGATTTTCAGGGGTCAGGGTTAGGATAAAGGATGAAAACCAGAATGATCGGCGGGTCATTCAAAATAACTGAAAAAGTGAAAGAGGTAGGGGGCCCTTATTTGGCCCAGAGAGTCTGTCTGGGGGGACCCACAAACGCTGCAAGTTTGGTGGGTGTGGCTGCTTCCTAAGGCATAGCTGCCATTGACTCCCATTCATTGAAAAAAACGTTTCATTCAAAATAAGTCAAAAAGGGTTAGGGTCATATGGATGAAAGTTGGTGTGTATACATGTCTTGGCCCCACCCAGGTGTCCAGCAAGTTTGGTGGCTGTAGCCCCTCCCCTTCCTATAGCTGCCATAGACTCCCATTCATTTTGGGTGAAAATTGAACTTTGGCTAGGATGGTCGGATGGAGCTGGGAGTTGCTTTTCTGTGCTCAGCACCTTCCCCTGAGTGCGTAGACACGTGATTTGCCATGTTTGATTGACCTTGCCAAAAGGGTGAAAAATGCTCCCAAGTGTCGCGGTGGGTGGTCTCTAGGGGAACTTTACCAGAGCGTGTTTTGGCATGTCCCGAGTGGTCTGAAAGGGGTCCTGGGTGACGTCACATGTGGGAGTGGTTAGGGTCTGGATAGCTGTCTGGGTGAGGCAGTAGGTCAGAATGGGTTGAATAGTGCATTTTGGAGTGCCCCGAGTAGTCTGCCAGGGGCCCCGAGTGACGACACAGGTGGGAGAGGTTAGGGTCTGGATAGGGTCTGGGTCAGGCTTAGGATATAGGATGAAAACCAGAAAAGTGGATCGGGCACTCTCAATAACTGAAAAAGTAAAAGAGGTATGGTGGCCATATTGGGCTCAGAGGGAGCCATGGGAGGGACCGACATTCTATTAAAGTTTGGTGGGTGTGGCCCCTTTCCTTGACATAGCTGCCATTGACTGCCATTCATTGGAAAATATCGGGCACTCTCAATAAGTCAAAAAGGGTAAGTGCCAATCTCACCAAACTTGGTGTGTACACTCCCCCCGGGGCCCCCCACCTTCCCGTCAAGTTTGGTGGTGCTGGCCCCTCCCCTTCCTGTAGCTGCCATAGACTGCCATTCATTTTGGAAGTCTGGCTAGGATGGTGGGATGGAGCTGGGAGTTGGTTTTCCGTGCTCAGCACGTCGCCCTGAGTGCGTAGACATGCGACTTGCCATGTTTGATTGACCTTACCCTAACCCCAAAAATTGCTCCAAGTGTGGTGGTGGGCGGTCTCTAGGGGAACCTGAGCAGGGTGTGTTTTGGCGTGTCCCGAGTGGTTTGGAATAGGTCCCGAGTAACGTCACAGGTGGGAGAGGTTAAGGTCTGGATAGGGTCTGGGTCAGTCTGTAAGTGAGAATGTGTCCAGTCAATGCACATGGGCCAATCTGTGTCACGGTCTCAACCAAGGCAAAGTGAAAATTGCACTAAGTGTTTTGGTTTGAGGTGCTTGTGGGACCCTTACCAGAGTGCGTTTCAGAGTGTCCTGAGTCAGTAGAAAGTATTGCTGGGTGACCCAATTTTGGGTGATTTTCAGGGGTCAGGGTTAGGATAAAGGATGAAAACCAGAATGATCGGCGGGTCATTCAAAATAACTGAAAAAGTGAAAGAGGTAGGGGGCCCTTATTTGGCCCAGAGAGTCTGTCTGGGGGGACCCACAAACGCTGCAAGTTTGGTGGGTGTGGCTGCTTCCTAAGGCATAGCTGCCATTGACTCCCATTCATTGAAAAAAACGTTTCATTCAAAATAAGTCAAAAAGGGTTAGGGTCATATGGATGAAAGTTGGTGTGTATACATGTCTTGGCCCCACCCAGGTGTCCAGCAAGTTTGGTGGCTGTAGCCCCTCCCCTTCCTATAGCTGCCATAGACTCCCATTCATTTTGGGTGAAAATTGAACTTTGGCTAGGATGGTCGGATGGAGCTGGGAGTTGCTTTTCTGTGCTCAGCACCTTCCCCTGAGTGCGTAGACACGTGATTTGCCATGTTTGATTGACCTTGCCAAAAGGGTGAAAAATGCTCCCAAGTGTCGCGGTGGGTGGTCTCTAGGGGAACTTTACCAGAGCGTGTTTTGGCATGTCCCGAGTGGTCTGAAAGGGGTCCTGGGTGACGTCACATGTGGGAGTGGTTAGGGTCTGGATAGCTGTCTGGGTGAGGCAGTAGGTCAGAATGGGTTGAATAGTGCATTTTGGAGTGCCCCGAGTAGTCTGCCAGGGGCCCCGAGTGACGACACAGGTGGGAGAGGTTAGGGTCTGGATAGGGTCTGGGTCAGGCTTAGGATATAGGATGAAAACCAGAAAAGTGGATCGGGCACTCTCAATAACTGAAAAAGTAAAAGAGGTATGGTGGCCATATTGGGCTCAGAGGGAGCCATGGGAGGGACCGACATTCTATTAAAGTTTGGTGGGTGTGGCCCCTTTCCTTGACATAGCTGCCATTGACTGCCATTCATTGGAAAATATCGGGCACTCTCAATAAGTCAAAAAGGGTAAGTGCCAATCTCACCAAACTTGGTGTGTACACTCCCCCCGGGGCCCCCCACCTTCCCGTCAAGTTTGGTGGTGCTGGCCCCTCCCCTTCCTGTAGCTGCCATAGACTGCCATTCATTTTGGAAGTCTGGCTAGGATGGTGGGATGGAGCTGGGAGTTGGTTTTCCGTGCTCAGCACGTCGCCCTGAGTGCGTAGACATGCGACTTGCCATGTTTGATTGACCTTACCCTAACCCCAAAAATTGCTCCAAGTGTGGTGGTGGGCGGTCTCTAGGGGAACCTGAGCAGGGTGTGTTTTGGCGTGTCCCGAGTGGTTTGGAATAGGTCCCGAGTAACGTCACAGGTGGGAGAGGTTAAGGTCTGGATAGGGTCTGGGTCAGTCTGTAAGTGAGAATGTGTCCAGTCAATGCACATGGGCCAATCTGTGTCACGGTCTCAACCAAGGCAAAGTGAAAATTGCACTAAGTGTTTTGGTTTGAGGTGCTTGTGGGACCCTTACCAGAGTGCGTTTCAGAGTGTCCTGAGTCAGTAGAAAGTATTGCTGGGTGACCCAATTTTGGGTGATTTTCAGGGGTCAGGGTTAGGATAAAGGATGAAAACCAGAATGATCGGCGGGTCATTCAAAATAACTGAAAAAGTGAAAGAGGTAGGGGGCCCTTATTTGGCCCAGAGAGTCTGTCTGGGGGGACCCACAAACGCTGCAAGTTTGGTGGGTGTGGCTGCTTCCTAAGGCATAGCTGCCATTGACTCCCATTCATTGAAAAAAACGTTTCATTCAAAATAAGTCAAAAAGGGTTAGGGTCATATGGATGAAAGTTGGTGTGTATACATGTCTTGGCCCCACCCAGGTGTCCAGCAAGTTTGGTGGCTGTAGCCCCTCCCCTTCCTATAGCTGCCATAGACTCCCATTCATTTTGGGTGAAAATTGAACTTTGGCTAGGATGGTCGGATGGAGCTGGGAGTTGCTTTTCTGTGCTCAGCACCTTCCCCTGAGTGCGTAGACACGTGATTTGCCATGTTTGATTGACCTTGCCAAAAGGGTGAAAAATGCTCCCAAGTGTCGCGGTGGGTGGTCTCTAGGGGAACTTTACCAGAGCGTGTTTTGGCATGTCCCGAGTGGTCTGAAAGGGGTCCTGGGTGACGTCACATGTGGGAGTGGTTAGGGTCTGGATAGCTGTCTGGGTGAGGCAGTAGGTCAGAATGGGTTGAATAGTGCATTTTGGAGTGCCCCGAGTAGTCTGCCAGGGGCCCCGAGTGACGACACAGGTGGGAGAGGTTAGGGTCTGGATAGGGTCTGGGTCAGGCTTAGGATATAGGATGAAAACCAGAAAAGTGGATCGGGCACTCTCAATAACTGAAAAAGTAAAAGAGGTATGGTGGCCATATTGGGCTCAGAGGGAGCCATGGGAGGGACCGACATTCTATTAAAGTTTGGTGGGTGTGGCCCCTTTCCTTGACATAGCTGCCATTGACTGCCATTCATTGGAAAATATCGGGCACTCTCAATAAGTCAAAAAGGGTAAGTGCCAATCTCACCAAACTTGGTGTGTACACTCCCCCCGGGGCCCCCCACCTTCCCGTCAAGTTTGGTGGTGCTGGCCCCTCCCCTTCCTGTAGCTGCCATAGACTGCCATTCATTTTGGAAGTCTGGCTAGGATGGTGGGATGGAGCTGGGAGTTGGTTTTCCGTGCTCAGCACGTCGCCCTGAGTGCGTAGACATGCGACTTGCCATGTTTGATTGACCTTACCCTAACCCCAAAAATTGCTCCAAGTGTGGTGGTGGGCGGTCTCTAGGGGAACCTGAGCAGGGTGTGTTTTGGCGTGTCCCGAGTGGTTTGGAATAGGTCCCGAGTAACGTCACAGGTGGGAGAGGTTAAGGTCTGGATAGGGTCTGGGTCAGTCTGTAAGTGAGAATGTGTCCAGTCAATGCACATGGGCCAATCTGTGTCACGGTCTCAACCAAGGCAAAGTGAAAATTGCACTAAGTGTTTTGGTTTGAGGTGCTTGTGGGACCCTTACCAGAGTGCGTTTCAGAGTGTCCTGAGTCAGTAGAAAGTATTGCTGGGTGACCCAATTTTGGGTGATTTTCAGGGGTCAGGGTTAGGATAAAGGATGAAAACCAGAATGATCGGCGGGTCATTCAAAATAACTGAAAAAGTGAAAGAGGTAGGGGGCCCTTATTTGGCCCAGAGAGTCTGTCTGGGGGGACCCACAAACGCTGCAAGTTTGGTGGGTGTGGCTGCTTCCTAAGGCATAGCTGCCATTGACTCCCATTCATTGAAAAAAACGTTTCATTCAAAATAAGTCAAAAAGGGTTAGGGTCATATGGATGAAAGTTGGTGTGTATACATGTCTTGGCCCCACCCAGGTGTCCAGCAAGTTTGGTGGCTGTAGCCCCTCCCCTTCCTATAGCTGCCATAGACTCCCATTCATTTTGGGTGAAAATTGAACTTTGGCTAGGATGGTCGGATGGAGCTGGGAGTTGCTTTTCTGTGCTCAGCACCTTCCCCTGAGTGCGTAGACACGTGATTTGCCATGTTTGATTGACCTTGCCAAAAGGGTGAAAAATGCTCCCAAGTGTCGCGGTGGGTGGTCTCTAGGGGAACTTTACCAGAGCGTGTTTTGGCATGTCCCGAGTGGTCTGAAAGGGGTCCTGGGTGACGTCACATGTGGGAGTGGTTAGGGTCTGGATAGCTGTCTGGGTGAGGCAGTAGGTCAGAATGGGTTGAATAGTGCATTTTGGAGTGCCCCGAGTAGTCTGCCAGGGGCCCCGAGTGACGACACAGGTGGGAGAGGTTAGGGTCTGGATAGGGTCTGGGTCAGGCTTAGGATATAGGATGAAAACCAGAAAAGTGGATCGGGCACTCTCAATAACTGAAAAAGTAAAAGAGGTATGGTGGCCATATTGGGCTCAGAGGGAGCCATGGGAGGGACCGACATTCTATTAAAGTTTGGTGGGTGTGGCCCCTTTCCTTGACATAGCTGCCATTGACTGCCATTCATTGGAAAATATCGGGCACTCTCAATAAGTCAAAAAGGGTAAGTGCCAATCTCACCAAACTTGGTGTGTACACTCCCCCCGGGGCCCCCCACCTTCCCGTCAAGTTTGGTGGTGCTGGCCCCTCCCCTTCCTGTAGCTGCCATAGACTGCCA